>QEPC01014265.1:0-11095 GCA_003113815.1 Sphenodon punctatus | reverse complement strand
CACCAAGGTTGCTACCAGACGTAATGACAGTGCATGAAACTGCTTTCTCATCTTTGAAAAATGAAGAGGAAGCACAGAGCAGACACATAAGTGGTTATTAACAGACACAGCAACAAGAAGCATGTTTGCAACTTAAACAAATATTATGCCTGTTAATACCCAACAGCTGGGTACAATGGATGGATGGAGGGAGCCCATGGAAATAATGAGATTGTGGAAAAGAAAGCTTGTGGTTGGTTAGTAGAAATAGCTGTGGACAGGAAACAAAAGATAGAAATAGCCCAGTGACCCAAACAGTAGTTTCAGCTGTACTGTGTGCACTACCTTTGGCCAAACCCCATGGTTAACACTTGTCAAACATGGGGAAAGCGGGATCTGAAACATTCATTTGGGTTTGAAGTGGTCAGTGGGTTTGGCTCAGTACTAGACATTGCTTTTTGGACACTATACTCATAAATGAATTGTTGTTTGCACCATCATTTGGAAAATGGCTGCTCTTTGTGTTCCTTCAGGAACAAGAATATCCTCTCTGTGTTATCTACAAAGAGTCAAGGCCATATTCTATGCTTGATTATTTTTTCATGTGCAGAATTCTAACTGATTTCAAGAGAGCTCCATGCAGGCAGATTTCATGAAGGGAGAATGTGGTTTTTAAAGAGCAATGAATGATTGGTTTATCCTGTGGATTTTTGCCAAGTTTCCCCAGACAGTGTTTCAGTTCTGAGGATTCCTAAAAGGTGCAGCAAGGGATAAAAGTTAGACTATGGTGCAAAGTCCCAGTGGATGGGATGCTTTGAACATTCTCCATAAGCAGAGAATCCCATTGAAATGAAACTAACTAGAGAACCCTCCTGGTTCCAATGAAACTACCAGCTGGAAAGGAAAATTTTGCAGGAACTTTAACTATGTATCTTTTGTTTTTCCACAGACAGAGATTTTGATGTCAGTATTGCTGCTGCTGAAAGGTCCCTTGCTGAAGGGGAGGTCTTGCAGATAAACTGCTCTGTGAAAGCTCAGAACAGCCAAAAGAAATGGTTTCAGGTGGTTTGGCTTCACAACGGTGTGGAAATAGCCAGAATTGACCCAAAAGGGGTCCTGACCCTGAAGGAGGAGTATGAAGGCAGAAACCACTTGGGACATCTTCAGATGGTGAAGAATAGCAATGAGAAGTATGTCTTCAAAATACACCAGGTGCAGCCGAAGGACAACGGCTCGTATGGCTGTGAAGTTTCTGAAATGGAGAAGAATCCCGCTGGCTTGTTCTTCTCCAGAAACAAGCGACTATCTGGCGTTGATGTAAATGTGAAGCCAATAGGTCAGTAAAGCCAAATGCCTTTTCTCCTCTGGCTTGGGTTCCACTGACATTTGATGTCATCTGGTAGCTGTTAGTCTATACTCAAGCTGTCCCACAGAATGCACTATAGCATTCTGTAGGGATGGGAATTTCAGTTTTGGATAAAAACAAAAGTACCCGAAAATGGCCATTTCGGATTAATCCGAAATTTCAGTTCTTTTTCGGTTTCGGTACCATCGGATCTTTTGCATTGATTTTTGTACAGATTTTGAATATTGCGGTTTGTCCCCCATTGAAAAAATGCAATGTTAAAAATCCAGTACAAAAATCAATGCAAAAGATCTGATAGTACCAAAACCGAAAAAGAACCGAAATTCATGCGAACTGAAACCAAAATTGACCGAAACTGAAATTTTGCCCAGAGTCCCATCCCTAGCATTCTGTACCAGGCAAATGGTAACACCTCTGTTGCATTAAGCAGCAGCAAGAAAAGTAAGAACCTCTGATCCAGTGACTTAGGTCGCTTTTAGATGAGGCCATTTGGCACCCCAATATCAAAGTGTTTAATCTGCAGCTTTAAAGAATGAATGACCGGCGATGATGTGCATCCAGGCATGTCTAAACCCCGCATCTGGTGGGTCTTACAAGGCTGTGAGATCTCACTGCATAAAGGGAAAATAGTGCATTCACACATTACAAAACTCCAGCATTTATAACAGCTGGTATGTCGAGCACTTATAAGAACCCATTTTTGTCATGTGTAAAAGTGGCCTTATAAGACAGACTTTTTAATGTATATTTTGGGGTGGCTGAGATTCCACCCACGAAGAAGTCTGGCCTGCTGTTTGGTGTTTGATCCTTTGTGTTCATTTGTCATTACTGTTCAGTACTGATCTGATGACAAGTTGCAGTGTAGCATGATTCCATCACTTCTTTCTCCTTTTCCCTCATGGTCAGTTGCAGCTCCCTCCTATTTCATGGGGAACATCTGTGATCTCTGATAATCTGAGGAAATTTTTCACACACTTCCTGGAGTAGAAAATGTGTCTCTTGCATTCTCCTCTGTCCCATTAGCTGCATAGTGACTGCTGTAGGCATGGAGTGCACTTGGTTTGTGTCCCCTGATTTCCACTATTAGCCTGTGGTGTAACTACTAGCTTGTAATTAGAGAAAGTCTTAGTTCTGCACATTTCCCTGCAGTGAGATAGTTTGAACTTGTGTGAGCACAATCCATAGGAACCAGACAGACACACAACTTTATGGGCATTGACAGCAACTTTATTCAGAACTGTGGCGGTTAGCCCAGTATTGGGCATATCCCTGGGACATAAACCAAACATGGGCTGGGCTAACCCCACAGCGCCTCCACCCAAGTGATCTGACTCCCCTGTGAGGTCACCCTTCCCCCTGGGGGTGGAGCACTGGTAGAGGATCCTGGCCCAGCCGTTCATAGCCATTAGCCACCATGGATCTGCACCAGTTAAACACCATCCCCCTCGCCCCCATGGTGGGCAAGTGGGAGGTGCCATGCAACCCCTACTCTTAAGGAACTCTGCCCAAGCATGGTTCCTAATATGCTGTTATCTGCCACAGAAAAGGGGCAGAGATACCCCTTCGATGTATGGATAAGAGGTGCCCCCACCTCTACCCTCTTTCCCCCCATGCAGGGATGCTGAGATACCATTGTAGGCCCCCTCGCATATCCTCCAGCCAGATGTCAGTGCTCCTCTCCGACAGGTGCACACCATTCCATCTGTAGAGGGACACATCCTGGGCAGAGATCTGCCAGTGGTGGGTAACAGAACCACCAATGCCCTCAGTTCCCCTCTAGATAGCCCTGTTGATCTTATGTTTGGCCCTCTCCACCTTTCGTGGAGAGAGAGTGTAACGCCAGTTTCTGCACTCCAGCATATCGGACCACCAAACGGCAGTTCCTGACCAGGCCTCATGAAGCATTGAGATGGTGGGGCAGATATGCCCTGTGAGGCGGACGACTGAGCCAAGACTAAGATCATTCCCTCCCAATGGATGATTAATAAATCCAGAGGGCCCCGCTTACGTGCCCTGTCCATCAGAATGTGCCACAGTTTGTCCCAACGCATGTCCCCAAGTCCGATCCACGTCAGGTGTGCAAAGGGGCAACATCCTAGATGAGGTCTACAGCTTCGATTAGGGCTGAAGTTTGGTACTTGGTTTTATTTGGAATGCATTGAGAATCACACTGTACTTGGTTCCAAATTTCCAAGTTCCAAGATTCCAAGGATCAAGGTTTTTACTTGGAAAGTTTGGAATCCTCGATCCAGTGATGGATGTGTACGTGACCGAAGTGAACCAGACCTGACCCTAGCTTCTCTGAGCTAGGAAACAAAACTTAGTGCCATGTTTGGTAGGCAGGGGGGGTAATGGGAGGGGACAGGTGAGTGACAGACAAGCACAGGACAGCTTTTGATAGATAGCAGGGGCAAAATAGAAGTGACCGTTTGGACATTTTTCATTCACTTTGGTGAATTTGGCTGTGTTGCACTGCTGTATCTGTAAGTATTTCAGCTGGAAGGTGGTGCCTGGCCTGGGCTGTCCATAGGGGCAATGTTGGGGGTTACTAGCCACCATGCTTTTAAAAAATATATATTTAAAGTGGCTGCTGCTTGGCACCATAGAGGCCAGAGGGATCACTTTTGCTGTGGGTTTTTTGGCACTGTACTTTTGCTGTGGTTTCAACTTTGTCAAGATGTGCCCAGCTGGGGCATGGGGGGAGGGGGGGGAATAGTTTCTGGTTTTATGGTGTGTGGGGAGGGGGCTTTCCTTGCATAAGGGGGCATGGAACAAGGGAGGCATATGGGTTTTTTGGGTGGGGGGACATGCCTGGTTTTTTGTGGCTATGCCGGCTAGCTGGTGGCATGCATGGGGCCATGGGCCCAAACGTGTTGAAATTTGATTGATTGTTAATGCTATGTTTTGGTGGGGCGCCCCAGTGCAACCCCACCACCAAACTTGCATGTAATTATGGAGCATGCTAATAGCCACCCTCCTAATAGCCACCCCGGCATACCAGGGCCCCGATCTGGTGACCCATCATCCACATGTACTGCAACAAGAGCAGGAAGCCATCCCCCGCCGACAGGGGGTCACCCACCAACAGCTGCACAACGGGGCTCAGCCAAAGGGCTCCCAACAGCATGTCCGCACAGGGAGACCACCCCTCCCCGACATCCCCAGCTGAGGGACACGCAGAATGGGCAGCCATGGCAGCAGTGGGGCTCACTCTGGGGAAGCAACAGGCAGGAGATGGAGGGATGTCGCTACTGGGACATGCACACACCGAGTGGCTACCCTCGCCCACAGATGGCCTTGCATGCCAGAGATAGGCAGGCCTGCTGTGGTCGGGGCACTGCAACCCATGCACAAGACAGCAGGGATGCAGCATAGCTCCTGAGATAAGAAAGGGGGCCACGGCCAGGCACTGCGCCAGGGCATGATGTTTGAGTCAGGCACTGCATCCACAGCGGGCACTGCTGCAGCTTGCAAAGGATGACCCAGGCTGGGCGGACGCCTGTGCGGTTGTGGAGGAAGAGGTACCCAGGGGTGCACGCAGTCCCACCCACCCCACCCCGGCGATCATGGAACCGGGCCACTCGTGGGGATGCACATTTGGACCCGGCACCCACTTGCCACCCCAGCACACCCCCTGTGCAGCACCAAACGCTGCTCAGCACACAGTACATAAGGGATATGCTGCTGCAGGTCAGGAGTGGGGGGATGGGGGGGTGATAGCACGGGACTGTGCAGCACACAGAGAACGGGGATCCTGGGGCCGGTACACACGGAGGTACTCCCGCGACACTCGGGGTGAGGGGGCCGTGGACACAGGTTGGGCAGCGGAGCGCACCGTGCCCATGACACATGCCAGCGGTGTGTGGCAGGGAGTGGGAAGCAGCAGGACCATGCTGCCGGGGGAAGAGGACCGACTGCCCAGGGCTGTGCTGCTGCACCTCCTGGGCACAGGCCTCCTGCTGCTGCACATGCTGCTCCGATGGATTACCATGTTCCGCCTGCAGGGTCGCCTGTCCCCCCTCCTGGGGGCACGGCGGCGGAGGGAAACTACCATCAGGAGGGCAGCCCTCGTGCGATGGGTGAGGCGGGTGTCAGTCCGATGCAGCACCCTGCAGGGCTCCGCGGAGTCCCTGCACCGGTGCCCTGTGCCGGGCCTGTGCCCCCATACCAACATGCCCTGGGAGGGGCACCCCCATGCAGCTCTGAGGGGATCGGGGATGGCATGTGTCACCGCACTGCTGGCCGGGCAGCTGCCTGCTGGCCACCGCCAGACCCTCACCCCTGTCCGTAGGCCTGGGGCCCCCCTTCAATTACAGCTCGGCTCTACCTGTTACCTGCATCCTGTCCTCTTCCATGTGTGGCCTACTGGGTCCAGGGAACGGGTCCCGTGGGTTGGCCACCGGCCAACTCAAGCCAGGTCATGTGAGCAGGTCCAGTGCACACCTGTTCCTGCAACCTCCCCCACAGGAGGCACTGCTGGTCTAGGCTCCGGCCCCGCCAGCTGCCCAGGGAGTGCACAGAGCCCCCAACCTGCTGGTGGCCCCCTTCACACCGTACAATCCCACACGCCATACCCCATGTCCCCTGACAGAGGAAGTGACAGCTGCATATAGGTACAACACCTTTATTGGGGGGGATATGTACAGTGGATGGGGGATGGGGGTTAATGCCGTGGGTGGCCTCTGCCCCTCTTGGCCGCACCACCGGGGCTCGCTGGGTGGCGTGCCCTGGCTGCAGCTGACCGCAGGGCTCTCCGGGATGACGGTCCAGCCTCTGTGTCATCCACTGGCTGCTCCACACCAGCTATCGCTGCTGTTCCCTGCTTGAAGGCAAAAGCATGGGTTAAGGGATCACCATGTGCACTCATCTCCATCCCTTGTCAGAGTACTGGCACTCAGGTGCCCCAGAGGGGCCCGGTGAGCCCCTACTCCCCACACACTCATGGCATGTGCCATGGGGCACTCCCTGAAGGCTCCCCCCCAGGACGGGACGGCCATAGTATCACGGCACCAGCCCAGTCAAGTGCTGCGGCACCATGCAGGTACACATGCCCCTGTCAATGGCAGCTGCTCCCCAGCCTGTGTTCTGCCCATGCTTGGCGTGGGTTCCACAATGTGTTCCCTCCAGGGGTCCCACCTTGTGTGGATCCCCGCATGCCCCATGCCCCCCCGGAGTTGCACCCCCGGGGGCCCGGGCTGCTGCAGGCTTACCTGTGGGGGGTGAAGCGACCACCATGTGCAATTGCTCAATCCGGGGTTTACGGTCTTGGGGTGGGGGCGTGGGCACCTGGTGGAAGGGCCGGGGTGGCAGCAGAGGCGGATCCACGAGGGGTGCGGGCTGGATGGGTGGCCTCGCAAGCAGGTCCTGTTGCTCTATGTGGGGGAGGGGGAGCCCGTGGACTAGGCCTGGATAGGGTTGCTGCTGGGGGAAGCACGGGTGGACAAGGTGCAGGAGGGGGCACCAGCACCAGTGGGAAGCTGCCATCATGTTGGTTGGCTGCCAGCCCTCCTTCCACGGCATGGCGTGGCCTGTCACGCTTGGGGTCACGCCGCAGGGTCTCCATGGCCTCCCCCATGAGGTCCATGAGCCGTGCGGCCTGACCCTCCAGCCTGTCACAGGCACACCGCTGCTCACCTTGGAGGGCAGCAGCCTGGTGCCTGTCCCAGAGGTGCTCGGTGCGGGACTGGACCATTATGGAAGCCAGGATCTCCTGGTCCCTGTCCCCCTCCCCTCTTATGAGGTCCCTAGTGAGCGCGAGCTCGCAGGAGTGCACCTTGCCTAACCATTGAGATTCCGCCAGCAGCTCCTGGCTGAGGTCCTCCCTCCGGCGCCGGTTCCTAGCCCGCATATCCTGGTTCTGCTCCACGCTGCCGGCAGCTGCTCCCCTCACATGAGCAGGTGCCTAATCTGTGAATGGGAGGGTGGACAGAATGTTAATGCCTCCAGCCGGTGTGATCCTCTGCCCACTGCCACATGTCCTGGGGTGCCTGGTGCAGCAGCTGCCACATTGTGGCAGGTCCCCCCTGCCCTCCCCTTTGGGAGCCTCCTGCCCTACCCTCCTGTGGGATCGCCCCAGCTGCAGATCGCTGTGGGTTGGGCCAATGTCCGTCATGTGTTCCGTGGGGGCCGCTGTGGGTCCACCAGCCTCCCCCACCTGCCCCCACCACCCCGCCCCTGTTGGGCCCTGCTGCTTGTGGTTGCTCGGGCCCAGGTGGCCTCCCCTTGTACCTCCCCCCCCGCACTCGGGCCCTCCGTGGCCCATGTGCCCTGCCATGGAGGGTTGCCAACCTGGTGGCGGGGACGTTACCAGGCCCCCCTCGTCGTCATCCTCCTCTGCGACCTCCACCTCGTGCACCTCCAGGCAGGCTTGAGCTGCAATGGGAGGGGGTACCATTACTGATTGCCTGGCCACAGCGGGTCTGTACAGGCTGTTCCCACCCCCACCCCCCGGCCCTGCTGGGGCGATCATACCTGGATCCTGTTCCTCCGTCTCCTGGGGACTGTCCCGGGTCTCTGTTGGCTCCGCGCACACCCCCTGTCCCTGTAGTCAGCCAGCCTGTGGGTCTTGTGGGCGCGTGTGGAGTGTGGTGGTCCGGTGCTCGGATCCCCGGGGTGCCTCCTCCCCCTGTGGGACGGGGCTGTCCCCTCCCGCTTTGTTGCCTGCCTTGCCAGGGGCACCCTCCATGCTTGGTGGGGTCTTTCAGGGGGGACTGCGTTTTGACCCTGCCCCTAGTAAAGGCGCTGCCGTGTGCGGGAGGCCACAATTTCCCTGTTCATACAGAGGAACTTGTCCAGCTCCTCCTGGAACTCGGCTGTGCGCATGGCCTGGCCAGACTTGAGATTGTCCCTGATATTTTTATATCCGGACCTTAAGTCCTTCGCCTGCTGCATGCACTGGGATACATCCCTATTGTCCCCCTGCTGCTACATCTTCTGGGTGATGGCTTCATAGACCTGTCTGGTCTTGTAGCTTTGCACCAGGTCATGCTGGACCCTTTTGGACCCCCACTAGCAGATGAAGTCCCTGACCTCCTGCCTGGACCAGGGCTTCCCATTTTGGGACCCACGTGTGGGGGGCTGACCAGCTTGGCAGCATGGGGCCCACCCTGTGGATGTGAAGGCCGTGGTGGTGTCCTTTGGGGGGTAGTGCAATAGGGGTTACTACGGCTCCAGCTGGCCCCCTCAACCCACCTGAGGGTCCTGCCCCCCCTCCCCCCTTGCTCACCTGACTGTCAGGGAGGCCCTCCTCAGCTGTCTGCCCAGTGGTGCGATGCTCCATTGTCTGGGAGCTGTCCTGCGGGGAACGGGGGAATGGGTTATGTTGCTGTCCTGTGTTCCCGGGCCTGGTGGTTGGGCCGCAGTCCTCCCTTCCTGGAGGGGTGGGGTGGGTTCCCTCGCACTCACCACACTCTTGCTGTTGCTCCATGGGCCGTGCCCTTGGGAGGTGCTGGGCTGGGGTTCATCAACTGGGGGGTGATCGGTGTGGCCCCTGTGCCGGGATATGTGTGCCATGTTACTTCCTGGTGCATTCCCCCACCTGTTCCCCCCTGCTGCCCCTCCCTGCTGGCGGTCCTTTCCCCCCCTTGTGCCTTCTGCCTTGGGCGCTTCCCCCCCATGCACCACCTTGCCGGGGCATCTCCCTCCCCCCCAGGTGCCCCGGGGTCTCCGTGCTCACCTGGTCCCTTCCCCCGTGTGGGGCGGCGTTGGCTCCTGTTGCCTTCTCGTAGGCCTTCCTGGTCACCATCGTGGGAGCCTGCACGTGTGTGCCGTGCATGGTTCCTTCCTCCTTTACAGGCTCTCAGCCAGATGTCCGGCATCCCCCTGCCCTGTGGGCATGTCTGCGTGGCGGCATGTGTGTGCCCCGTGGCGGCTGCTCCGTGGGTGTTGGTGGGTGGGTCATGCATGCGCTCCCACCCACCCGTGGACATTTACACGGACGCTCTCCCATCCATCCGATGGGTGTTTCCGGGTGTTTGTGGGTGGGTGGCATCCGTGTAAAAGTGGCCTTACATGCCTCACTAAAGCTATTAAAAAGCTTAAGCAGAATTGGCGCCCATCACCTTGGGGCTGCCTGCAATAATTCTGCAACCACATAATCTGGACCTGGTGCCTTATTTGTTTTCAAAGACACGATCAGTTCTTTAATTGTTTCTTCCAAAAGGTAGATATCTAAAGGGGGCAATCTATCATCTGATCTCAGTTCAATTTGCCCTCTGATATTATCCGAGGGATGCGCATCATACAGTGATCCAAAAAAATCTTCCCATATTACACCAGGGATTAGAACATCTATATTGTTTTGCCCAGGTCTAATTATCCGGCCCATTATTCTCCAAAATTGTCTGATACTCCCCGATCGGGCAGCCACTATCATTCTTGCCCAGAGCTTGTTATAATACATAGATCTTTTAGCTTTCAGTAATCGCTTATATTGATTCGTAGCAAGGAGATAGCATCCATGCAACTTAAGGGTCTGATTTTTGACCCAACTCTTTTTGGCCGCAATCAGTGTCTTTTTAGTCAGCCTACATTCCCTATCATACCATGAATTACCTGACTGGGGGTACTGACAATATGTACTTGTAAATAAATTCTCCTTTAAAAATGCCAAAATATCAGAAAAATCATCTATCATCCTAACCAGTTCCTGTCCATTCATTATAGAAGCATAAAGATCCTTTATTTTCCCCACATTTAATAATTCATAGGTCTTAACAAACATCTGGGTATTCCACTTCTTCCTAGTCCTTTGGGGGGTTACCGTCCTAGGTCCCGTGATTATTTTCCTAGGTAGGGGCGATTTATTGCCAATACAGAAACTCAATACCATGTGATCACTCTCCGGCCTCACTATTGTGGAAAAATTACTACATTTCAAGCAATTACTAAACTAAAGCAAGATTCCACTATATCATAATCTACTATACTTCTGCCTAGTGAGGATACATATGTAAAGTCACCTTCAGGGTCATCCTGAGATCTCACATTAAGTACGGTAAGACCCACCCTCTGTAGTAATTTTTGCAAGTGCCTTCCAGATTCATTTGTAACTATATCCTTGGATTTCCTTACTGGGATGGAGAGTGACCCTTCCAAAGAGTCTACTGACTCTTCTTCCAAGCTCAAGCCTATACGCGCATTCCAATCTCCCATCAATACCAAACAGGCTCGGGGAAATTGTACCGTCAATGAATTAATATCTTCCTCTAGCATATTCCAAATATCTTCCCTAAAATACGGGGAAGACACAGGGGGGATATATACATTAAATAACACAAACTGACCTTGAACAAGGTCCAGAATACCTATCTGATATTCCGGCCTGGAAGAGAGAAGGAGATGGAACCTGTGTGCCCAGACCTGTGAGATAAGTATTGCTAGGCCTCCTGACCTGCATCCTCTCTTACCCTCCTTCGTGCCCCCTTGTTGTTGCACTCTAAAAAAGTTTATATCCAATAAATCCCCTGGGTCCAACCAAGTTTCCTGCAGGCACACAAAATTGTAGGACTGCAAGAATTCAGTCCATTCCTTATCTTTTATTTTCTGCTTCCAACCTGTTATATTCCAAGATGCAACAAATAAGGCTAAGCGGGACATATCTCCAGATAGTTGTTCTACAGAATCACCAAGCGGGATAGGGTCTGTTGGGAATTTTTATTAATGGTTAGAAAAACAAAACCCCAAAAGCAGCTTGAATTGTTAGTAGCAACAGCTTAGTAGTAATCAACACCTTGGAGATTGTTTCTAGGT
>QEPC01014254.1:8862474-8880136 GCA_003113815.1 Sphenodon punctatus | reverse complement strand
GGGGGGGGGGGCAATCCTGCTGTGCGCTAGTGGTCCAGCTGCCATGTTCCATATGGACAGTTCTGCGGCCAACCCATGTCATGGACGGATCTGTGATGGCAGCCCCCATGCCTGGATTACCAGGAGGAGGGATACTCATATAAACCGCCCTCCCCACCAATCTGAGGATTGGCAGCTGCAGTGACCCTCCCCGGGGTGGGCACTGGCAGGGGAACCAGCTCAGGACTGCTCTTTTTTTTTTTCATCCTTACCCAAGAGCAGTCACATCAATAGTTACCCAGTGGTAATTTCCTCTTGGAGATGAAGTACTGAACACTACCCCAAGGCTAAATTACTCCCAGGCAAGCAACATTGGGTGTAAACATGCCCATTGCCATATTTCCCCAGCCCACTGTGTCCTGACCAGATTATTTCAGCAATGTTATTACTAGAACCAATTTTTTAAAAAAAGTTTCATGATTCAGTAACAGCCTATGCCCTAGATATCAATACAGCCCAGTTTCCAAGCATACGGCTCATATTAATATATGACAGGTAATAGACCCCTAGAAAAAGTGGAACAAAAAATAAAATTTAAAAATCCCAACCATATGAACCAACCAAAATAAATAGTAAGACACCCTTAAAGTGATGCCCATAAAAGCAAGTTTCTCAAGCATGCCTTCCACCCAGTGATGGAATTTAAGGGAGGAATTTTAAAGGCTTGCCTTTAATCGTTAGGGATTACTCCAAATTGTAAACAGAGCTCTGCCGCGAGAATACAAAGGTTTGTGTTGGAGTAGATGCCTCTGCTTCTACTTCTACATCCTTCCCTTTCTGTCAAATGTTGAGTAGGGCACAAACACAATTACACCATCTTGTTATGTGATGTCCCATAAATTTCTCTCTCTGAACAGAGTATAACAGATTTTGGTCAGCTCCTTATGCATGATTCAAGCAGCTGCTCAATGAAAGCAACAAGTGAGGACGAACAAATCAGTGGAGAAACGGTGAAAGCTTGTGATGATCAAACCATTTATAAAAAATCACTGACGTTTTTAATAAAGTATGGCGTATAACATTAAGAAAGTTTGGAGAGAGATAACTGCCCAAATTAGCAGTTCTGAAAGTCACTGGTCTCAGAGAGGATTTATCTGTATTATGATGAATGCTGATTTTTCAAAGACATTTGCTAAATACTATCATCTAACTACCTTCTCTGCCCTGTAAAATATAATCTGCATTGTACAGATTGGAGAGAAAAAGTGGATTGGTTTTGTGATTTGACTAAAAGCCACAGAGGTCTAGGAACAGGATGTAAAGATCCTTCCATGTGGCCTCCCCCTTTGTACAGTTAGCGGCCATAATGACTGCTTAGCAGAAAACCTAGCTCAGATTGAGACCATTCTCACAGTTGTAAACTGATTTGGGTCTTCCCAAAATACCTACAGGTGCCTGGTTCAAGTTACCATAGACTTTAATGTCAACTCTGGGAACCCCTGTCAGGCACTATGACTATCCCATGATTTTTAGGGATAGACTCTCCACCCTAGCAATCACTTTACACTGACTCACATGTTAAGTGAGTCTAACTGCATAAAGAAAAGTCTGACATGTCCAGATCCCCAGTAGACATTGTCCCATAGAAGCAAGCTTGTGTGCCTCAAAGGATGGCTGTGCTTCCATCCATCAAATATTGCACTTCATTGTGATTCACCAGCACTTTCTTATATTTTTTCAGATTTATCTCTGCAATTTTCTCTTCTTGATTGCAATTAATAATACATTGAGAAGCAACTGTTATTTTATTTATTTATTTATTTATTTATCCCCCCCCCCCCCCCCCCCCCTTCCTGCATGGCAGCTCGGGGCAGCTCACAGCATCTTAAAAACAATATACTACACTAAAACCACTAAAAAAAAAAGCAATAAACCCCACAAAGCATAAAAAAACAAACATTCCGACCACACCCAACCCCCCACCCATTACCCGTCTCCCTCACCAAAAGCCTGGCAGAACAACCAGGTCTTACATTGACTTCAGAAGGAGGGGAGATCTGGGGACAGGTGGACCTCCGCTGGGAGGGAGTTCCACAACCGCAGTGCAGCCACCAAGAACGCTCTCCTCATAATAGCCACCTGGGATACCCAGGAGACCTCGATGAGGGCGCTTCCGGTCAACTGCAGGGGTTGATCCAAAATTTGGAGGATGAGGCGATCCTGCAGATAGGCAGAGCCTAGGTCGTTTAGGGCTTTATGGGTCAAAAGCAACACCTTGAATTGGGCCCGGAAGACTATCAGCAGCCAGTGGAGAAAACTAAGTATGGTGTGATGTGTTCACGGCGAACCATCCCCATAAGGAGACGGGCCACCACATTCTGCACCAGCTGCAGTCTCCAGATCGTCACCAAGGGAAGTCCTACATAGAGCGTGTTGCAGTCTTGAGGTGATAAAAGCATGGATGTTGGTGGTAAGGTCCGAATCTGAGACATAAGGTCTAAGCCGTCTCACCAGATGCAATTGGCGAAATGCTCTCTTTGCCACAGTCGTCACCTGGACATCCAGGTGGAGCTTCAGGTCCAGGACAGGAGCACCCCCAAACTATGAACCAACGGAGGATGGACCCTATCAATGACAGGTGCCACCAGTCCCTCTGCTCTTCCCACCGGCATCATCTCCATCTTGTCAGGATTCAGCTTTAGGCGGCTTACCCTCATCCAGTCTCTTACAGCTGTCAGACACCGGGTAAGCACCGAGACTGCCGGTACAGAACTGTAATGTTAATTAAGTCTCAGAATACACCTGTGAAATCGGTATTATTCCCCCATTTTACACACAGATAAACTGAAGCACAGAGAGCTTAAATAACTTGCCAAAAACTTTTCCTTATCTGCCATTATTTCAGGTACAGCATCCTTCTATGAGTATAAAACAGTGTTTTTAAAAACATTGTTTTGTGAATGTCTCTTCATTATTTACACCAAGAGGAGTGACGGAAAGATATTGAAAAAGAGTGGGAAAAGTTCTACATGCTGCTTTTGAGACAAGAGTCCTTAATTTGTCAGTTCTCCTGTTATATTCAAAATATGTTCCTCACACCGTAGTTGTAGAAATAATATTGATCACCTTCCATCTTGCAATGCGCTACAACTTTCTTAGCTTTGCTTCCTGGTATATATTTCAGAACAAGCCATTTCAAACATGATAATTTCAAACATTATTCAAATCCTGATAATTCTCCATTTAATTTTTGCTCATCTAATAAATAACATACTGAGAAATTAGGTAATAAAGATCTCATTGTCCATTGGAGTCTGAATATGAAGCTGATAGAACTAGAGATTTTCAGAATCACAAATATACACAAATGCATCTTTCATCAACAAACCAGTTACTTCCACTATTTATGTAACATCATTTGATGGTCTCACTAGAATAATCTCTCTTGCTCGCTTGCTCGCCACAACAGTTACCATGACAACTTATATTTGAATTTCTATAAATTTCTATTTTTAGAGATCACCGTTCGGGCTGAAGAAGATCACAAATATTAAGTGCTACCCTCTTCATCATAAAACAAAAACAAAAAAACCCTCTTCTCATTGTTGCTCTTAGAGTCCATGAGTAAGATCATAAAATGAATCACTGAAATTAAAGTAACATTACTTCCAAAATAACTACATAATACAGTGATTATGAAAGTTTTAAGTCTGGGGCCATTTTTCTCTATAATCTAAGATAACAGGTGTTTAAGGCAATAACCAAGGCTAAAAAGACTGAATGTTTACTAATTTACACATCATTTATCTAATTTTATACAAAATCTGACTGCATTTTGCTTAGATAATCGCTCATCCACCACAATAACCAAGAAGTAATATCTTGTTCTCTAGAATTGCATTATCTGAATTGCCAGTACTAGTTCAGGTCCAAAATAGCATTGGCTGCAATCCCAAATCCCACTCCTGTATGCAGGTCCTGCCCATGCGGCACAAACTCCCGCTAACGGGGATGCTCACAACTCCCGCCATGTGCGGGGTATGGGATGAGTCCCACGGCCAGTACTTTAAACTATTTATTAGCTATTCAGTAGCACCTATATGCAAATTTATTTTCTGCTCAGAAAGTCACTAGCCAATCAATTCACAAAGTAGCTTTCCTAACAGAAATGCCACCATAAACAGTAGCAGCCTTAAGGAAAAACAAAACATTGAACTTAGTACAGTTATAGCTGCTCTCGCCATCAGCTTATTGTATGAAACGGGCACTCAAAATACAAGAGCTCAAAACCAATTTTTAAATTTGCAGCAAAGTAAACTTATTCTGTTCTTTAACATCAATATTGGCAGATTACAATTCACTTTAAAAACTCAAAATATCTACAGGTAACATCTACAGGTAATATCTACCACACAATCTTGTTGTGGTAGACAATTTGGATCTTGGTACTTAAGGAGGGCCCTGACAAAACAGATCAAACATACTCTAGAAGAAACCATAGCATGGTTTAACCTTAACCAACATTTGTCCTTCCACATATCACTAGGTGCCTTCCACTTAAACTTTATCATTTCTCTGGCAAAGAGTGCAAGGAAGACTCCGTAATAATCCCAGGTAAAGACTCACCACTATCAGCATAATTAGAAGAAAAAGATATATGATGAGTAGTCAATACCATTTTGATGAAGTGTAGTCTGAAATGGCATGTGCATTCTACTTTTAGAATGGAAAGTAACACACCTCACAGATTTATCAACATGTGTATTCCACTAGCAAAGTGCTTGTAACTTTTCATTATAGCCAATCCTTTATTATTTATTTTATTCCAATATCATCTGAAGCCATTTGAACACTCAGAATGAATTGCTGCCTGCACACTTTCTAACACCCTGGATGATACTACCAATCAGCATAGACAGAGTGACACCAGAGCCTCAAAGCAGCTGGAACAATTCTTCCCCCTGCCAGACTAATGTCTTTCTCAATCAGGCCTTCATTCAGCAAAACACACTGAAGCACCTACTTTACATGTGTGAATAACCCAAATTAATTGGATATTTTATCATTACAAGTTCTTTTTTGAGAGAGCAAACATATGTATGTTATGAAACTGAGAAGTTCTCAACTTCTTTTTCTTTAAGCATTGCCCCCGATTTTCTTATAAGAGGGAATTCCATAGTCAAAAGCCATATCAAAAAATGTAGCTGTGGGGTCACTGAAGACTAGATTATGATGCAAGGTTAAAATAAAGGTTGCCACGTTCAAAGGCAGAAAATAATCAGTGGTTAAGTCTAAAATTTCCACCCAATTCAGGATAAATTAATATAATCACATCCTACTTCATTTTCATGTAGTGGATCTGAAACTGAAACAGGGTCACCCTGAGAAATCAATGAGTAATCCAAGGACAAGAGCAAACAATTCACCCTTTGTCACATTCATTGCTGTGCACCCTTTTACTACATTAAACTAGTGTCACCTTCAATCCACATATAAAAGATCACCCTCATAAACCCAATTCAGTAAGAGTAACCCTGTTCCCTTGTCTTAACAAAGTCACCCACCACACATCACATCAGTGAAGAGAGCTCAGGTGAGAGTGAAGGGAGCTGAGTCAGAGTCACCTTCTGGTAGGGACTAGATCCTGCTATTGCCAGGGCCACCTGTATCCTCTCTGCCATTAGGACTCAGTCAAGATCTTTCTTTTTACTTCTCTCTGGGGCACACACACACACACACACACACCAAAGAATCAGAAATGTTGGCCACTTTTAGACGTGCACAACAAACACACTGCATGAAATCAGGCTGGGTGAAAATATGCCCCATGTGGGATTTAGTCGTGACATTTTGCGGGTTAAAGCCAGCCGAGCATTCTTTTAAAGCCATGAATGAAAAACTTGACATTGAGGTATTTAAATGTGCAGTTTAAAAAAAAAACGCGGGACGGGCTTTAACACACAAAACGTCATGTGTGTCTCACACGTGGCATATTTACACGCAGGTGCTGTGCACGCCTAAAAGCAGTCACGGTCTTTTTCTACATGTGGAATCACAGGAGGGATTGAGTCAGGGTCACACAGATACATACACAGTGAAAGGAATCAGGAATTGAGTCAGGGACCCTCTCTACACACACAGGCCAGGGACTGAGTCAGTTAAGTAATTCCCCAACACACACGCACACACCGGGATCAGAGGCTGAGTCATGGTCTCTCTCGCTCTCTCTGACACACAGGCAAGAGCCAAGAGACTGATCGGTCTCCAGCACACTCCCTCACTCCCAAGGAGCCCAGCCCGAAGGGCAGAGCGGCCCAGAGTCGCTCTACTCTTACCCTGGCTGCGCGGGAGGAGTAGGGATCCTCGAAAAGCGCCCATATGCGGGGCTGCAGCCTCTTCCAGCTGCCCCCCTTGCCGTCTGGGCTGCCGACGGCGGCGCCCCCCAAGTCCTCGATGCCCAGGCGCTTGCCGGCCAGCTCGTCGTCTTCGCCGTCGAGGGGCGGCTCACCGGTGATGAGGTCGGGGGCCTCGAAGATGTCCAGCGCCTCCTCGGCGTCCCGGTGCTGGCGGTAGGTCATCCAGCAACAGGGCTCCACGTCTGTCTCGTCGATGCCCCAGAAGGCCAACTCCTCCTCGAAGAGCGGCCCGCACACGTCGGCCGGGCAGTGCAGTTTGCCCGTGCGGTAATAGTTGAGCACATAGGCGAAGACCCCCGGGTGCCGGTCGAAGAAGAACTCGCAGGCGGCGGCGGCGGCAGCAGCAGCGCTGCTTCGTGGGCTGCAGCTGCTACCGAACTCCAGGCAGCCCCTCACCGCCGGCCCCTGCGGGGGGTTGGGGCTCGGGTTGGGGGCAGGTAGGGGCGGCGGCGGCTGTTCCTCCACCCCCGAGGACTCACTCTGGGACTCGCAGGCGAGCAGGGCCAGGCGCGTCCCAGGCAGGGTCTTCAGCGTGCTCCGGTAGGTCTCGTGCCTGGTGCCCCCCACGTTGAGGATCACCCTCTCGTTGTCCTCGAGCTTGCCCATCTCTCTGGCTCAGACATGACTGGGGAGACAGACAGACCTGTTAGCACCAAGGGCGACCGGGAACCTAAACCGCCTCCCATGTCCTTGCGAGACAGCAGCAACCCAGCTCCCCTCACCCTAGGGCTGCCCTTCCTTTCCTCCTCCCCTATTTGTCCCCTCTCCCCAGGATATGCTCTCCCCAGCCAACCCAAGGTCTCAGCCCCGCTTTCCCTGGAGCACCCAGCGCCTGCTTCGCACCAGGCACGAGAAAGTTGCTTAGCCCAAACCTTGAGTCCTGGGGCTTCTCCTTGGCCAATTCCGCGCGCTGTTTCCCCACAGCAACCTCTGCCTCGGCACTTCCCAGATATTTTTTTTGTCAAGGACCTGGACTCCCGCTCCACCGCGAGCAAAATGACCCCGGTTCTCCTTGATCCGGATTAGCCACCTTCTCCACCCCTGTCACCCTCTGGCGCGCTGGGCTCCAGCTGGCTGGAGAAGTGGGGGGGGGGGGCGTTTGCGTTGGAGAAGCGCCTGTGAGACACAAACAGCCCCCCCAGAGCGCAGCAGCAGGCACCCCCTGGGGGAGCTGTGACCTCCCTACGACCCCTCCCCCCATTCCCAGACAGGCAGCGCAGAGGGAATCCCAGCTGGCGGGGGTCGCTGTTGACGCCATCTCCCCTCCCCCGTACCTTAATGAGACACGAGAAAGTGGCTCCTCTTGCTCCCCCGCTGCCGCCAGCCTGGCAGCCGGGCTGCTCGCCTCCCTGGCAGGCGAGCGCTACTTGTTTTTCTCCCTGCTCAGGTGGCTGCTCCGGTTCCTTTGGTGCCGAGCTCTGAAAGAAACCAGCACAGAAAGCCCCCACCTGCTGCTGCCACAGCTTGCTCTTCCTTCATCTCGCCAGCCACAGGCAGGGCGTCAGCATAGCCACTGGGAGCCGACAGCACCACAACACAGATGGGCGCCTCAAGGAATGGGCGCTGCTGCTCGCCGGCACCCCAGCGGCTCGCCCATAGCACCCAGCGCTCATGGGAAGCGGGAGATGCAACCCGGGTGAACGGGCGGGGAACAAGCGGAGTGGCGTGGGAGCTGTCCCTTCAGCACCACACTCCCTCCAAAGCGAGAACATACAGCCCCCTGCATGACTGGCGGCTCCTATGGGGTGGGGCTGAGAAAGGCATTGCTCCTAATACAGCAACGTTGCCCCTGCTCATTTAGTTAACTTGAGGCAAGTGCCCAAGCAAGGATGGGCAGGGTTGTTTATCTGACAGATGCAGGAAAAGCAGCACCTAGCTACAGGTGATGGCACAGATGAGTCTGTGCACAGGCAGCTTACCGGGCTAGAAGAATCCCCCCCCACACACACACACACAATGCAGGACTCAGAAGCATAAAGCAACACCAGGCTGCAGTCCACTTCCCAGGAGATCCCTACAACTGGAAACCCTGGCTACCTCAGCTTCCCTTCAGATGGCCAAGGAAGAGTGACCTTGGCAACTGCTGGCATTCAAAGATGATCTTTGCTTGAGGGATTAAGCAAGGAGCCCTCTTTTATCCCTAAATTCCTCTCCTGGGTTGGTAGAAGAGATCCTTCAAACAGATCTGGGGTGGGAGAAAAGTTCTTTGCTTAGATAATGTCCGTGATACACATCTCAAACTCTCTGCTTAAAATGGGAGGGTATCCCAAGTTAAGGACTGGTGGACAAGGGAGGATGGAGAGTCCAACTGTACAAACAGGAAAAGTGACTTGTCCTTCAGAACCAACCAATTGACTATTGTTTGAATGGACAGCAGGGTGTGACCATCCTGGAAGAGAGCATTGGTGCATGCAATGCACTGTATCTGTTATGTGAAGTTGAGAGTGTAAGTTTTCCCCTAACTACACAGTATTGAGAAATTAAAGTACATAAATATAATCTAGGCATGCATTTTTAAGCTCCTAGAAGGCCAACAGTGTGAAAAGTAAATCCAATCAGTTACTGTTATGGCAGATGCTTAGGAACCCAATTATGAATTCAGTTCAACAGCAAATCCAGTGTAACTTCACCGGACTGAAGACTGGTTTGCCGGCAAACAGAATGTAGCTATGTAACTTTTAGGACTGTGTTAGTGTTTTGTATAGAAATCCACACATTTTAGAGCTTTCACAGGCTGAATTTGTTGAACAATTCACATAAATTGTGCATGTACTAAAATGTGCAGTTCCAAGATTTATACCTGCAGTGCAAACAAACTTTCTTTTCTGTTTTGAATGGATGCAAACAAATACAAAGGGAGTAACTACATCTGGAGAGACGCATCCATGTATTCTGGAGGAGAAGAGAAAGCCATGGAGATTGTCCAAGCTAATGCGTAGGGTAATTGTTCATAAACGGGTTGCCCCTATTCTGAGGCTTGAATATAATTCTGTGACCCCCCCCAGACACCAAAAAAAGGCATGCAAAGTATATCAAACATTAATCACATTAGGATCCCAGTCAAAGATGGTAACCCCACTAAGAAGCCTCAGCTCACAATTTGGGAACTGCTGGTGTAGTGCCTAATCACATCCCAAACTGAGATACCTGGCATACCTATCTCCCCTTCCAGTACAAAAGGGGAGAGTCAGCTGTCTCTTCAGTAGCAGCATTACCCCATCCTTCTCTTCCTCCTCTCCATCCCTACCTGCCATGCTCCACATTCATTTTACCACTGAAGAATACACTCTGCAGATTTGGTAAAAGTGTGGAAGAAGAGGCCAGCCGGCAAGCAGGCCAGAAGGGATATACTTGGGCTTCCTACCAACTCTGTGGGGATTCCCCAGAAAATGATAATGCCTGGGTGTTATATTACTTTCTACAGCCCTTTCCCACAAAGCCCTGGAGGGCCAGCTGTTAAAATATCTGGGACTCAGGACTACCATGAGTGGATCTTACAAATCTACTGAGATCCCAAGCACACTGTATATTCCCAGATGACGCCAACTGCCATCTCCCTAAACAGAGGAAGAGAATTCTTCAGAGATTCCTAAGCCTCCAGTCCTTCCCATGCATTTCATTAGAGCATGTGGCAATCTGCCTGGGCTCATGCTGAGAATGTGCTTCTTGCTATGTAAACACAGGATTTTATTGGTTGAGGGAAACTAGAAAAACTAGAAAAACAAGTACGTGCACTTGAGACCTCGCATCTTCATGAATGTTAGACCCCTTGTCTCTCCCTCTGTGCCCCTTCCTAAGTCTCTCCCCCAGCTCCTGTCTCTCAGATTGTAAGCCCTAGGGGCAGGGACCGTGTCTATTTTATTACTTTGTAAAGTGCCAGGTACACTGCTGGCGCTATATAAATGTTTGTTAATAATAATAATAATAATAATAATAATAATGTTTCAGGCTGGAGTTCATAGGCACAACTACCAGGGGTATTAAAGTGGGTGCGCCCTCCTCACAATTTATCCATGGGCCAACATTTTAGGCATATAAAGGTGATTCCTTTATATCAATATGAATCTTTATTTAAATCTAAATAAAATATTTACAATGAACTGGTTACCTGTAGAAATGTAAATATTTTATTTGTATGTGACCCACTTTGGTATCTGTGGTCAACTGTAGATTTCTCAGCAGAGAGAGCTGAGAATGAAATCACAACTGACACTAGTTTTCCAAGGTCAAAGCAACATTTTCTTTAGCAACCATAGGGTTAGAAAAGCCCTCAAAGATCATCAGGTCCTACACCTCATACTAAGGCAGGATTAACTAGACACTGTTTCCAGCATCCTCTTAAAAAAAACATTCAGTGAAGGAGATTCCACAACATCCTTGGCAACTTTTCTATTACCGGAAGCATAGGTAGGTTGGAACAGGCCATGATGTAGAAGACAGAACAGCGGCTGACTGTCTTCTCCATCTGGCAATCACTTTGAGAGATGATAGGATACGTAATACAGAAAAATGCAGATGTGAAATTGCATGGAATTGACTGTAGGAAAATGTCACAAATTCTGGCATTCATTTTTGCTCAGCAACAGTGACTAGGTCTCATGGGCAGTGCAGAAAAACATTGCTTCACCAGTGCTGTGCTTTACTGAAAGACATTTTGCATTAGCTAATATTTTTTATAGTCCCAAACACATTTATATTTCTTTTTATTGTTTCACCTCTCAACATGTTCCATTGGCTTGGCTAATTTTGCAAGTCTAATCATTTAGTGTCTCCTTCCAGTGGAAATTCAGAGGCATTTTACTTTTCTTCCTCTGTAATCCCAGCCCTACATTTTTTGATCAAACTACCTCTTGGTATAATGTTAGCTGCGAACTTCACCCTGGATTAATAGCAGTATTAAACCACAGTCTAACATATTCTACAAGGTCAGTATGTGTAATTGTATATAATTGAGATGTACTTAAACACAAATAAGCATGAGAAAATATGTAGGAAGGCAGAGGAAGAATCATTTAATAATAAACCAGTTAGTTCTCTAACCACTGGCTATCTTTCAACATACATGGAATAATGCTACAATATTTGTAGTCTTTTCCCTCATGATTGGCAACACCTGCAATTTTACCTTCTCTAAAATGATCATATTGCACTGTCTTCTATAGAAAGGGCTGCAGGGTTTTTGCCTACATGACTGTCAATGACAGACATATAGGGGGAAACATAGAAAATTATTTCTCCTTTTACTAGCTTCCAAATGGATTTCATATTAATTCTTCATCAGAAAGGTGTTTCTGTGGGTGAAGAATTGGGATTACAGGAAAGCTTGCAGGATCTGAAGTTATCTGCACTTAGTGTAAAAACAGATGCGATAGTGGCCCACTTTGACCCACTGTAGGCTAGAACACACCAGCATGTCTGTTTATGTGCTGCCAGATGTTAGCCTGGGACTGCCCTGGGGTGGGTAGGTAGCTATAGTCTGGGCTGTGTCCTTGGAAAATCTCAAGGGCTAACACAGGCTAGCATGTGTGTTCAGCTCCACCATCCCTGCCTACAGGCAGGGGCCACCATGACTGTCTGTCATGGCTGGGGGCAGAGTATTGGGAGCAAGACTACCTGCCCACATATTTGTTTAGCTCCCCACCCTACCTGGGCCGTGTGGGCAGTGGGAAGACTCTGGCCGTGGGCATATTTGTTTGGTGCCCCTCCCCAACCCAGGTCATGTCAGCTGCGGGCTCCCACCCCAAGCTGGGGAGCTGCCACGCAGCCTGCACTTCTGTTTTTACCCATAGTCTTTCCCTCTTTGGATAGATGTTTGACTGGAAAAGAAAAGGGTGACAGAGCCATAGAACTCGATTTGAAGAGAGTGCCTTCTGGAGACAAGGAGGCAAAAGTCAAAAGAAAGGTTTACTCAACAAAATAGAATACTTTTTGCAAACTTGAGTATCCATTATCAGTCAACTTACCAATTATGAATTAATACCAGAAAGGGCAATGATGGGAAGAAAAAAGTCACTTTCATCTGAAATTATAATCTGCGGAAAACAAAAGCAGATAGACACCTGATGCCATCAGAAGCACAAAACACTGCTGCTTGAAAGCAAGCCAAACCCTGGTTTATTTCACAGATATCATAGAAAACAGGATGAATAACAGAAGAAATATAGAAGTAGTTAAAAATGGTATAATGCAGCTAAAGAATGTAATCTTAAGTCAATGTAGATGGTTGCTCAGTGATTCCTATTAATTATTTTAAATACAGGCTTAAATATTGATTTAGTCGAGTTTTTTAATGATTCCTCCTCTGCCTTCCTACATATTTTCTCATGCTTATTTGTGTTTAAGTACATCTCAATTATGTACAATTACACATACTGACCTTGTAGAATATGTTAGACTGTGGTTTAATACTGCTATTAAGCCAGGTTAAAGTTCGCAGCTAACATTATACCAAGTGATCAAAAATGTAGGGCTGGGATTACAGAGGAAGAAAAAGTAAAATGTCTCTGAATTTCCACTAGAAGGAGACACTAAATGATTAGACTTGCAAAATTAGCCAAGCCAATAGGACATACTGAGAAGTGAAGCAATAAAAAGAAATACAAATGTGTTTGGGACTATAAAAATATGAACTAATGCAATATGACTTTCAGTAAAAGCACAGCATTGATGAAGCAATGTTTTTCTGCATTGCCCATATGAGACCTAGTCACTGTAGCTGAGCAAAAATGAATGCCAGAATTTGTGACATTTTCCTACAGTCAATTCCATGCAATTTCACATCGCTAACGTCTAGCTGGGGGGGCAGTCTCTGGCCCATGAGTCACACCTGGCCTGCAGCTGATTTTGATTCAGTCTCCTTCCATTTCCTGGATCCAGTCCATGAATCCAGTCCCTACCCTCAAACATTAATAGAGGGAGGGCAGGGGAAGGGAGCAGAGATGAGGGCATGGACTCAAAGATAGGGGATTGATCCATGGCATAGATCCAGGATCTGGACCCTTCCCTTCCTTCCCCCCATCCTAAGCACTTTTAAGCTGCCCTGCCCAAACTCCTATCACAGCCCATGAAGCTTGTACCTATTTCCAAAGTGGCCCACAGGAGGGGAAAGGGTTTAGATTCTCTGTGAAAATTTGCATAGAGAACATTTCTCAAAAACTTGAAGAATCCATTTTGCATGAAGTCTGACAAGGAGAGTTATAGACACATCTTAAGCAGAATGAGAGCAAGTTGGGGAGCAAATCATGTAATCTCCTCAGAAGTCACATGACAAAGAGGAATGAACAAAGTCTTCATCCTACAATACCCCAACTAGTCATTCAAAAGATTATCCATATGACATGGGTTAATTAAGCCTGTGTTGCAATTTCTGATTTCCTAAAATTTCAGATTTGCAGTCATCTGTAGGATTAGTGCCTGTTTCTGTGGCTTGCTCCTCATTTAGTTCTGTGCTGTTTCATGTAACAATAAGTCACAGCATTTTGATAGCCCTTACTTCTAGAGCTGAAGCTCCTTACTTCCAGAGCTGCAGTTGTTTGTGAAAGTTAAATTACAGTGGAGTCCACTTAAGTAGAACTTTCATAACTAGAATTTCTGGATACGTTGAATTAATTTGTTTTCCCCAGTCACAGGTTTATAGGAATGCATTGCTTCTTGATCTGGATAAGAAGAACTTGAACCCTAATTTAAAAATAGTTAAGATGCATACAAAAGGCACCACCCAAGACTCCCAGAGTTAGAACTAACAGAATTACACTTACACACACCCTCTTCCTTGCTATCTGCTCTGACTCTGCTTCGGAGGGGATGGAACCTGCTTCGGAGGGGAACAGAGAAACCTAGTGCTAACTTAATCTGAGCACCACTTTTCTCCATCTACAATTCTATTTTCTTAAAGTCTGCTTAAGTAAAATTTCTGATAAGTCAAACTTTTTTACATGGCCAAAGAGATTAGACTTCATTGTATAACTCAAATATTTTGTCTTCAGCATAGGTTCTAATCAAATGCTTGAGAAGCAACATTATATTACCTCCATGGCTGGCTGCTGACCACTACACAATCCCCTTAGTGTCCTCTGCATAAGTTACTCATTCCCTTTAGTGTTCCAAGAGAGGGGGAAAGAAATCTTACCTTGCAAGTGGAATTCAAGTCATGTATCAGTGAGGATGAACATTCTTAGGACATGGACTTGATCAGAAGTTAGGGAGCATTCTAGGTAACATTATATAAGGAAAGGAGACAAGGCTCTTCCGTTATTTATTTTTTTCAGATTCCAAGATAGAGTGAAAAAGTGGTGGATGGATCATAGGAGCAGTGATTTGTACTGAAACATTCCTTTAAGTGTTGTCAACAGAGAGTGCCTCTCCAAAAAGCTTGAGAAGTAGTAACAACTCTCTAGGATAAGACTAATTGAACATTGAATGCACGACTGCTCTCCTGAACTAGGCAGCAGGTCTCAAGGCCAGGTTTGAAGATTGGCCTTGAAACTTTGTAAAGATTTAAGCTGTGTTCCAGAGAACAGCTATATATATATATATATATATTTCCACAACAGGAACATTAAGAAGATATGCCTTAAAGCTTGGCAAATGCACATTATCATGAATTTCATGAAAAGGAAAATTTGGAGTCTTGCCTGGGTGAATTTTCCTTCTTGTCTATGAGTTAGGCAGGCAGTCCGTCTGCTGGGTGTCGCTCCTCTCTTGAGGATCCAAACCTTAATTGGCAGCTAGTGCTGGGGGAGGAGTCGCCCCGGCTGTAGCTGTCCCAGATCTCTGACTGATGATTCTTAGGTATCTACCATAACTAACAGAACTGGAGAAAACAACTTTTCTAGTAGTTATGAACACTCTGAAGGAGGGTCAAGAACTGAGACCTCCTAAGAAGGATGAAGATGCAACCATGAAGAAAAAGGATAGAACAAACAGCAGGGGCTACCCTACCATGGTAGGGAAGGCTGAAAATCTACTGACTACACAGCGAGTAAAGGACCCGGCTAGGAAAATGGACTGGGCAGGCCGAACTGCCTGCCTGACTCATAGACAAGAAGGAAAATTCACCCAGGTAAGACTCCAAATTTTCCTTTCTCTGTCTATGATTCAGGCAAGAAGTCTGTCTGCTGGGACGTACCCAAGCAGTAACCCCCCTTAGGTACCCAAACTAAACACCACAGGGGTGGGATCAACAGTTAAAAAGTGTCCAAAAATCTAGCCAGGTTAAACACCAGAATCTAAGTAAGCGGACTCTGCAGCACTCAGAGACCAAAAGCTGCTTGAGCAGAGGCCCGCTTGTGGATACCATAATGCTTTGTGAAGGTATGAATAGAGGGCCAACACCCAGCACTACAGATATCAGCAATTGAAACTCCCTAGAAAAGTGCTGCATTTGTAGAGGCACTCCTTAGGGAATGGGCTGTGATACCAGAAGGCATCTGTAACCCTGAGAAGGAATACGCTAGCTCGGTACATGCCCTGAGCCACCTTGCTATGGTGGAGCTCGAAGCCATACAGCCCCTTTGTCCTCTCCTAAAACCCACAAATAAGGCTGAGTCTACTCACTAGTCCTAGCCAAGTAAATTTTTAACACTCTACAGACATCTAATTTATGCCAGAGCACCTCTCTAGGATGAGTAGGGTTAGGGCAAAAGGACAGCAACACAATCTCTTGCTCCCAGTGGAAAGCAGAGTGCAGGCAAAGAGACCCCTTGTCCTGGTGAAAACAGCATAGATCGGGGTCCGCCGACAAAGTCCCTAGCTCGGACACCCTCTTTACAGAAGCAATCGTCACTAGAAACGCCACCTACCATGATAAGTCCTTGAAGTAAACCTGTTGAAGGGGTTTAAATGGTGGGCCTTGCAGGGCTTGTAAGACCATATTAAGCTTCCAAGAGGGGAATCTATGCTTAACAAGAGGGGTCAAGATTGACATTGCTCTGAGAAACTTCTGCAGGTGTGGCGGTTTTGCCAGGGGAGTGTTATCTTCTGCAACCAGGATCGTGGCCAGAGCCAAGACCTGTCACTGTAAGGTGTTGGCGCTAAGGCCCTTATTCAGCCCGCTCTGTAGGAAGTCAAGGACATCACTACTCTTGGCGAGGAGGGGATCTTTATTCAGAGAACTACACCAGCCCACAGACACCCTCCGGTTGGAGTTGTAGATACGATTGGTGAAATCCCTTCTGGCAGATAGCAAAGTTTTAAGAACCGCCTCTTAGTGGCTGAAAGAGTTTAGCTGCTGTCGCTCAATTTCCAGGCTATCAACCGAAACTTGTGTATTTCTAGGTGCCTGTTGGACCCCTGGGTCAACAGATCCTCTCGGGGAATGGCCATTCTGACTCATGGAGCATCTCCTGGACACGTGTGCCACTAAGATTACTTCCACTTGCTGACTCTGGATTCTGTTGTAGAGATGTGCACCAGGGACCCATGTCATTATTCGTCGTTGTTGGGTTTTTCTTGTTATTTAAATATTTCATTTTCATTTTTGTAAATATCAAAATTTCATTTTTGTTTTTGCTTTTGTTTTCAATTTCCATTGGTTTCAATGGAAAACACATTTTCAGCAGTAATCAGGGCCGGGCCTAGGGTTTGTGTGGCCATGTGCGAAGTCTTGGTGCGAGGCCCAATTTGCATAATTAGCCCCCACCCATTTATGCAAATACACACATTTGCATTTTTTGCATAAATGTCCATCATATCTGCACACATACCTTGGGTTCTCTTTAGTCCCAACACTTTTTACCCCTTAGCTTCCCACACAGAGCACCCCTTGCAACTTGTCTCACAGATCCATCCATGCCCTTGCTTAAACCACCTCCAACATGCCAAAGTACCCCCTCATCTAGCCCCCTCTCCCAGTTTCCCCTCCTGCCAACATAGGGAGGGAACAGGAAGAGCTGGAGGGCAGGACATTATTGATTTTTTGCAAGAATTTGGCAGTAATAGTCAAAACAAATGAAAATAATCAAGCAAAAGTGTTCATATATAGTAATAACAGAACAAATGTCTTTTTCAACAAGACATTTAAGGAGACAGTCGGGACTTTTGTACATTTATAGTTAGTCCCAGCTTTACGCATAGATCTAGAGTGAAGCAAAGGTTGGCATTTAAGGTGTCTCGGGTATTAACAACCAGTAACCAGTCATTTCGGTAGGAGAAAATGGCAATGCCCTGCTTACGAAGGAAAGCTATGACTGGGGCCATAACCTTAGTAAAGACCCTAGGGGCCGAGGAGAGTCCAAATGGTAATGAACAAAACTGAAAATGCATGGAGT
>QEPC01014254.1:8835463-8847976 GCA_003113815.1 Sphenodon punctatus | reverse complement strand
CACAACCCAATTATATGCTGAGTGAAAAAATATTTCCTTTTATTTGTTTTAAACTTGCCACCCATGAGTTTCATGGAGTGTCCCCTAGTTCTAGTACTAGCTGAGAGGGTAAGTAACTGGTCCTTGTTTATTAGTTCCACACCACTCATGATTTTATAAACCTCTATCATATCTCCTCTCAGTCGTCTCTTCTCCAAACTGAAGAGCCCCAACCTACCAAGTCTCTACTCATACAGGAGCCTTTCCATGCCCTTGATCATTTTTGCTGCCCTTCTCTGTACCTTTTCTAGTTCAGCTATGTCTTTTTTGAGAAGGGGCGACCAGAACTGCACACAATATTCGAGGTGCGGTAGCACCATTGATTTGTATAGAGGCATCATGACATCCTCAGTTTTATTTTCTACCTTCTTCTGAATAATTCCTAACATTCGGTTTAATTTTTTTCACTGTCGCTGCACACTGCATGGTGGATTTCATTATATTGTCCACAGCTACCCCCAGATCCTTTTCCTGAGTGGTAACTCCTAGCTTAGTACCCATTGTATACACGTAGTTTGGATTATTTTTCCCTACGTGCATCACTTTGCACTTGTCCACATTAAAACTCGTTTGCCATTTAGATGCCCAGGCACCCAGTGTCATAAGATCCCGTTGCAGTTCCTCGCAGTCTGCTCGTGTTTTAACTACCTTGAATAACTTGGTGTCTGCAAATTTGATCACTTCACTCTTAACACCCTTTTCTAAATCATTAATGAATACTTTAAACAGCACCGGTCCCAATACAGATCCCTGAGGCACACCACTTTTTACATCTCTTCGTTGTGAAAACCGCCCATTTAGTCCTACCCTTTGCTTTCCATCTTTCAACCAGTTTCTGATCCATTTGTTCCCTGGGGCTCTCCTGTGTGGGGTCCCACAGGGTTCTATTCTGCCCCCTCTCTTGTTCAATGTGTATATGAAGCCGTTCAGGGTGGTCGTGCACAGCTGGGGGGTGCATTGTCACCAATACGCAGTTGACACCCAGCTGTATTTATCTTTTTAATCTGATCCAGGTCCTGCCGTCTCCTTGCTGTCTCGGTGTCTGGCCACTGTGGTGGATTGGATGAGGTCGAGCTGACTGAAGCTCAATCCTGATAAGACGGAGATGATGTTGGTGGGTGAGGTCGGTGATATGGGGGAGGGGAATACTCAGGTTATTGGGGGTGTTCTCCGTCCATTGGTTCCATCTGTGCGAAGCCTGCGGGTGCTCCTGGATTCACAGCTATGCCTGGATTCCCAGGTGTTGGCTGTGGTCATTGGCAACTTTTGCCAATTACACATGGTGAGACGGCTCCGCTCGTATGTTTCAGAGTCTGACCTCGCCACCCTCATCCATGCATTCGTCACCTTGAGAGAGACTAGACTATTGCAATGCACTCTACATGGAGCTGCCCCTGGTGACGGTTCGGAAGCTGTAGCTGGTGCAAAATGCTGCGGCCGGGCCACAGGGAGCGCATTACACCAGTGCTCCAAGCATTGCACTGGCTGTCTATTGTCTTTCGGGTTCAATTCAAAGTGCTGGTTCTAACCTTTAAAGCCCTAAATGGTCTGGGCCCTGCTTACCTGAAGGATCACCTCACCCCCTGGGTGGCCCCTCCTGGAGGTCCTGCATTTTCCGCTGGTCCAAACTGACAGGTGGGCGTTCTTGGCGGCTGCGCCATCACTTTAAAATGCCCTCCCAGCAAAGATCGACCTCAGACCTGGCTCTTTCATTTGGAGTGGGGGAGGGGGGTTGGTTAAGGGCGTGTTTCTGTACTGATAACCATGATTTTATGCTTGTTATTAGGGTTTTATATTTTTGTATTTATTATTGTATTTATCTTATTATTGTATTTTGAATCTGATTGTGAGATGCCCCGAGTTGCCTTTAAGTGAGAGGGGCAGGGTAAAAATATTACTAATAAATAATAATAAATAAATATTTGGTAAGTGTGTCTCAAGATAGTATGTAAATACACACCAGGCAGTGTTCGAAAGGCCTTGTGCAATTCTTTGCAGGCATCATGATGATTGTTATAGAGGCCATGTGGCCTAGAATTTGGCCTAGAAATCTGTGCCTTCATTATCTTCTGAAGGCACAGATCTCTGCTTTTCTATGCAGTCGTCGGGGTGGTGGACCTATTAGGATGGTCCACCCTCAGAGACAAATTAACTCTCTGTGGGATTTAACTACTGACCTGACCATGGCCATAGACATGGTTGCACCCAGATGTCCTCTCCCTCCACTGCAATGGCACAGGTCCCCCTAGTATATGGAGAACCTAAGACAGTTAAAGCAGGAGGGTAGGCAGTTTGAATGTAGGTGGTGCTTGACTTGTGCTGAAGCTGACCAATTGCGGCATATATAATTTTTAAAAGGGCTATGGCTGTGACGGAAAGAAAGTTTTCCTCTACGCTATCATAACATCTGTGAAGTTTCATCTGGCAGAATTGGGTGGTGAGAGGCCTGGTTTTCTGGTCTTCCTCTGCCTGGAAATGGAGCAATCTAATACCCGCTGTGACATTTTAATTCATTACTTTGTAGACAAAATTGCTCACATTCACCATGACTTGGGCGCTGCTGTAGAATCAGAGTCTCGAGTTATGGAAGCTCAGTCTTGTCCTGTTTACTTGTCCTGTTTCAGTCAGTATCACCCACTGATGTGGGGGGAGGTGCTTCAGTAGTGAGGGCAACCATCCTTGAATTAGATCCTTACCCATCCTGACTGGTGAAAGCCAGCTGGGAGACACTGGAGTCATTGCTGGCTGGGGTTGTCAACGCCTCCCTTCAGGAGGGTTAGGTGCCGATGTTCTTAAAACTGTGGTTGTCCGGACCCTGCTAAAGAAGCCATCTTTAGATGCTGACTCCCCAGTCAGCTATTGGCCTGTCTCTAGCCTTCCCTTTTTAGGGAAGGCTACTGAATGGGTGGTTGCCTGACAGCTCCAGGCTCATCTCGATATCATCAGATTCCTGGACCCATTCCAGTTGGGCTTTCATCCTGGGTATGGCACGGACACTGCGCTTGTGGCCTTGGTTGAGGACCTGCAGATTGACAAGGGGAATTTATGCTCTGTTGATTCTGTTAGATCTTTTGGTGGTCTTTGATACAGTTGATCACAAGGTGTTGTTGAAACGACTACAAGACCTAGTGGGGGTGCGTGGGCCCTCTTTTGAGTGGCTCCACTCCTTCCGGTAGGGGAGGTCCCAGAGAGTGGTGATGGGCAATTGCTCATTGTCTTCTTGGGGCCTCTCTTGCAGGATCCTGTAGGGTTCTATATTGTCTCTTTTCTTGTTCAACGTGTATATATATGAGACCACTGGGTGAGGTCATTTGGAGGTTTGGGATGAAGTGCCATCAGTACACTGATGACACCCAGCTCCACCTCTCTTTTTCATCCGAACAAGGCCCTGCAGTTTAGGTGCCTACCCGATTACTTACTGCTTGTTGGGGACTGGACTGGATGAGAATGAGCCAATTGAAGCTGAATCTAGAAAAGACTGAGGTGATGATAGTTAGTCGGCCTTGTGACCTGGAGGGCCTTGGGACTCCTCTTATCAATGGAGGCCAGTCCCCTCTGGTCAATTGGGTTTGCCTCCTCAGGGTGTTTCTGGACACCTTGCTGCACCAGGATTTTCAGGTTGCAGCGGTAGCCAAAAGCGCTTTTCACCAACTTCATCTGGTGAGGAGGCTGCCTCCTCACCAGATCGTGCTCTCTTTTTCACCTCTAAGATTGACAAGATCTACCTGGAAATTGATTCCAAGTCCTCTCCCCCTACTACTCCCCCCACACTCCTCCCCCAACCTCTCTCCTGTCCTCCTTCCCACCTGCTTCTCTTAAGGAAATCTCCTCCCTGCTCTCCTCCTCCAGCCCCTCCACTTGCCCCCTGGACCCCATTCCTTCCCACCTCCTGATCTCCATTGCCTCTACCGTCGCCCCTCTCCTCCTGCACATCATCACCCTCTCCCTCTCTACTGGCTCCTTCCCCTCTGCCTTTATACACGTCACTGTCTCCCTCATCCTCAAAAAGTCCACTCTGAATCTCTCGGAATCCTCTAATTGCCATCCTGTCTTGCTCCTTCCTTTTGCCTCCAAGCTCCTTGAATGGGTTGTCTACTCCCATTGCCTTGACCTCCTCTCTGCCAACTCCTCCCTTGACCCCCTCCAATCTGGCTTCCGCCCCCTTCACTCTACTGAAACCACTCTTGCTAAGATCACCAATGATCTTCTTGTGGCTAAATCCAACTGCCTTTACTCTATTCTTGTCCTCCTTGATCTCTCTGCTGCCTTCGACACTGTTGACCACTCCCTCCTGCTTGAATAGCTCCACTCCCTTGGATTCTGGGACTCTGTCTTCAACTGGTTCTCCTCCTACCTTTCTGGCCACTCCTTCAATGTATCTCTTCCTAACTCCCCCCCTCCTCCTCCCTACCCCTCTCAGTCGGGGTTCCCCAAGGCTCTGTCCTTGGCCCTCTCCTCTTCTCTATCTACAACCAATCCCTAGGCAAACTCATTGCCTCCCACGGTTTCCAATACCACTTATATGCTGACGACACTCAACTCTCTCTCTCCACTCCTTCCCTCTCCTCCTCTGTTCAAGCTCGTTTCACCAATATCTCTGATATCTCCGCCTGGACGTCTCAACGCCAACTCAAACTGAACATGGCAAAAACTGAACTCCTTATCTTCCCTCCCAATCCTTCCTCTCCCTCTTCCCTGTCAATTACCATTGACAGGGTCTCCATCCTCCCTGTCCCCCAAGCTCGTAGCTTAGACTTAATCTTCAACTCGCACCTTACCTTCAAACCGTATATTGACTCCATTGCCAAATCCTGCCGCTTTTCCCTCCACAACATTGCCAAGATTCGCCTTTTTCGGTCTGTCTCTACCAAAACTCTCATCCATGCCCTAGTCATCTCACGCCTTGACTATTGTAACCTCCTCCTCCTCGCTGGCCTTCTCCGCTCTCACCTTTCTTCCCTTATCTCTGTTCAAAACTCTGCTGCCAGGATCATCCACCTAGCCCATCACTTTGACCATGTGCAGCCTCTCCTCTCCTCACTGGCTCCCTCTTCCTGAGCGTATTCTGCACAAGTTCCTTGTATTTACCTACAAAGCCCTTCACAAACTCTCCTCCCCCTACCTCTCTGCCCTGATCTCCTTCCGAACCCCTGCTCGAGCACTCCACTCCTCCTTCATCTCCTCCCTCACCCTCCCATGCCTCCCCTGCTCCCCCAACCGCCTTCATCCCTTCTCCCTCGCGCACGCCTAGAACTCCCTCCTTACCCTCATCTGTCTGGCCCCCACCCTCCACACCTTCAAGTCCCTCCTCAAAACACATCTGTTCTGCTCCGCCCTTCCTAACTCCTGCTAACCATTCCCACCTAGGATTATCCCCCACCTGGTATCTGTAAACTCCCAACTTACTGCAATCAAGCCAAGAATGTGTACCTGACCTCTTGTATCCTCATGAATGTTGCATCCCTTGTCTCTCCCTCTGTTCTCACTTCCCTGTCTCCCCTCCCCGTCTTTAGATTGTAAGCTCTTGGGCAGGGACCGTGTCTATTTTATTCTTTGTAAAGTGCCAAGTACATTGCTGGCGCTATATAAATGCTCATAATAATAATAATACTGCAGACAAATCTCATGTATTTTGTATACAAGGGGTATATGTTAAAGTGGAAATATGTGTCTTGTAAATCAAGAGCTGTGAACAGTACACCCTTGGGTAAACACAAGAGGACCTTAGCCAAGGTTACCCTCCTGAACTTTGATCCTAGAAGATCTAAAAGATCTTCTGAAACATAAAAGATCTAATAACTTTGTTGAAATATGTTAAATACAGAATAGGTCTTAGGAGTTTTTGGAGAAGGAAGAGGTAAAAATGTAATAAATAAATAAAAGGCTCCCATCCCATTTGAGGACCAAGAAATACTTGGAATAAAAATAGCTTCCCCAAAATCTCTGGGGAATCTTGTCTGTGGCTTGGAGAGGAGGGTTTGTACCTCTTTTGCCAATATTGCCTTGGGAGAGGAGTCCCTGAAGAGGGACAGGAATGGGAGTTTAGAGTAATGGAAAGATTGAGATTGGATGGCATAACCTCTTTCTATGATCTCAAGAACCCATTTATCTGAAGTAACAAGAGACCATATTTTCAGATGAAAGGAAAGCCTAAAAGAAAAAAGTGGCAAGTCTAGGGAACATGGTTCACAGCTCTCTAAAGAAACATTAAACCCAAGACCTCTGTTTCATGGCATTGGTTGAGGAGTTAGGAGGTTGTCTAGGTCTCTGTTTAGGCTTGTTTGTCTCTTGTTTGAGAATGAATGGTGGAAATGGAGACGTATCTTCTCGACTGCTATGTATAACCTGCAGAGCATCTAGCTGATTTTTAAGATGTGGTGTTGTACCTCCATTTTATTCTGTTGGTGATTTCGAAGGCAAAGGTAGTTCTTCTGAAATCCCTTTATCTTAGCTAGAAACTTGTCAGTGTTCAAAGCAAAAAAGACCCCCTTCATCAAATGGTAAGTTCTCAATTCTATTTCTGTTCTGGTAGGCCAGAGCTGTTGACTATAGTCAAGCATGTCTCCTAGTGGTGATAGCATTTGCAATTGATCATGCTACCAAGTCAGTGATATGTGTTATAGTGGTGAGTTGTGACTGGGCTAGTTATAGGTCCTCTGCTTCGATTAGATTTATTAAACAGTTTTTTACCCCGCCCATTCTGTTCCAGGCAGTTCAGGCCAGCTTACATCATAAAACAAATAAAAACATATAAAACTAAAACAATGCATTAAAAGAGAAGGCAATAAAACAACCACCACGCCCCCCCCCCAGCTTCTAGTCCACACACCCTACACCCCATTTCCCTCAACAAAAGCCTGGCAGAACAGCCAGGTCTTACTCATATGCCGGAAGAAAGTGAGGTCCGAGGCCATCCAGGCCTCTGTTGGGAGGGGGTTCCACAGCCTAGGTGCAGCCACCAAGAATGCCCTCTACATAGTGCGCCCCCCCCCCCACCATGGGCCACACAGGGGACCTCAAGAAGGGCACTCTCGGAAGATCACAGGGGTCACTCCAGAGCACGGGGAATGAGGCAATCCCGCAGGTAAGTCAGGCCAAGACCATATAGGGCTTTATAGGTTAAAACAACACCTTGAATCAGGCCCGGAAGACTATACACAGCCAGTGTAGAACCCGGAGCACTGTTGTAATGTGCTCATGGTGACCCAACCCCATAAGGAGATGGGCCACTCAGTCTGCACTAACTGCAGTCTCCAAACCGTCACCATGGGTAGCCCCACATAGAGAATGTTGCAATAGTCCAGTCTCAAGGTAATGAAAGCATGGATGATAGTGGCCAGGTCACTATCTGAAATGTACAGCCATAGCCGACACACCAGATGTAATTGGTGGAATACACTCCTCACCACCGTCCCCACCTGGGGATTCAGGCAGAGCTGCAGATTGAGGAGCACGTTCAGACTGCCAACCTGGAGAATCAGTGGAAGCCACTACATCCACTCCCTTACCTATCACCATCCCCTCCGTCTTGTCAGGATTCAATTTCAGTCAGCTCACCCTCATCCAGTCCCCCACAGCTGCTGAACACCGGGTAAGCACCAAGACTGATGGGTCTGGGTCGAATGAAAAAGAGAGACAGAGTTGGGTGTCATCAGCATATTAATGACATCGCACACCATACTGTCTCACAACCTCACCAAGTGGCTGCATATACACATTGAACAGGGGAGGGGACAGAATGCAACCTTGCGGGACTCCACACATGAGGTCTCGAGAAGATGAAGAACAATCCTCGAGCACTACATGTTGAGTTCTTCTGGCCAGGAAAAAGTGGAACCATTCAAGAATGATCCCACCAACACCAACTCGATCCTGCAAGCGAGTCACCAACATCTCATGGTCAATGGTATCAAAAGCAGTTGACAGATCTAAAAGAATTAGCAGGGTCGAACGACCCTGATCTAATTTGCGGTGGATGTTATCGACCAAAGCCCAAGTGCAGTCTCAGTGCCATAACCCAGCCTGCGACGGATCCAGATAACCGGAGCAGTCTAGATGTCCCTGCAGCAGCTGATCCGGTACCCGCTTAATAACCTTCCCTATAAAGGGAAGGTTAGAGACTGACCAATAACTGGTGAGGGAGTCAATGTAAAGTGATGGGGTTATTTTTAATCAGAGGCTGCACCATAGCCTCTTTGAGGCAGACCTGCACTCTGCCCTCCCAAAGGGAGGCATTGACTACCCCAGTCAGCAGCAACCCCAACATCTCCCAGTTGACCTTAATCAGTCAAGATGGACATGGGTCAAGTTCACAAAAAGTGGCCCTAACAGCCCCAAGAACATCCCCCGCCTCAACGGGCAACACCCACTGAAATTGATCCCACGAAACCGGACAAGGTGGGGCTTTCACAACCTCTAGTTCACCCTTTGTAATAACTGCGGTGTCAAGGTTGTGGTGAATCAGAGTGATTTTATCCACAAAATAATCAACAAACATGTCACAGCAGAGAGAGGGTGGACTGACCAACCCCCTCACCATCCAGAAAAGTTCTGCTGGATGAGATTTTGCAGAAGCTATATGGGCAGCAAAAAACTCCTTTTTTGCTGCATTAGCTGAAAGGGCATAGGTACTTAAACTGACTCTATGTCACAATTGGTCGGCTTATGCACGCAGATGGCACCACTGTCGCTCCAACCGCCACCCCTCACACTTCAACAGTCTCAGGTATATCAACTTGCTGCTTCAGTTCTGGTGGGAGATACCAGAGGATAGGTGTCATCTTTTCCCAAAGGAGATGATGGTACATGGACATCGCCAAAGCAGTTAGATGCTCTGATAGGCATCTCCATGATGACCATGGAGCAGAGTATCGTCATCATAATTTGATGCTGAACAATTTTTTCAAACTGCCTTTTTTGTGCAGAATTGCATTGTGTACAACTGATTGTATAAAGTTGTCTACACTGTCATTGTCAACAGTTCATTTTATAACGTGCATACAATTTTTATACACGTAAATGAGAGTTAAGGCGTTTGAAAAAATTGTTCTTCATCCAATTATGATAATAAAGAAATGATCAATAAAGAAATATTGTGATAGTTTAAGTTAGTGATAAATAATAAAAGTATATATATATATATAATGTTGATGGTAAATTATGGAGTATAGATAGAAAATCTGTAAATAATTTCCATGCTTTTCGGCATTTAATTTTTGTTGTATGTTAAATGTTTTTTTATTTGTAATTGTAATTAACTTTCATGCTTTTTGGAGTTTAAGTTAGGGGAAAATGTATTTTGTGAGATGGTTTTGAAAAAAAGTTTTTTGTTTTGGAAATGGTTCTGCCTTTAATGGTTTTTTAAACTATAAATTTTTTGTTTTAGAAATTAATGTTTAGGGTCTGAAGATGCACTAATTGAGGGCACAAACAATAGGTTTTGCTGATCCCAGTATGGATCTCAGTGCTGCAGTTAACTGAGTGAGCAGGGTTTGAGACTCCAATATGGGAGGAATCACCCCAGTACTCATGATTGGGGTAGGCAATGGAGTAAAATTCAGTGGTCACCCTAGAGAAGTGGAGGGAGTTCTTCTGTCCAGTTTAGATGTGAAATTGGGAGGATGGAACCGGTGATATGGGGACTGCGCTGGTACGGAGGCTCCCATGGGGGAGTCTTGTTTCTTGGCAACGGCCAGACATCCAAGGAGCCCGGGCTGGCTGTCCCATGCTGGAGAGTATGGCATTGCATGCTGTCTATAATGTGACAGGGATGGGGGTCTTGAGCTTGGTGAAGACAACTTATTGTTGCCTGTAGGAGGGAGCTGAGATGGGCAGTTGAGGTGTGTCAAAGAGTCCTAAGTTGGATCATCTGTGTATAAGATTATCCCACTCAAGAACTCTCTGTGGTTCCCAAGGGAGTAGCTGGGATGGAGAAAGGCATTTGTAGTGACTCGCAGATTGTCATCGGTTCTCCCTTTGTATGCAGTGGAGTTGCTGAAAGATTATGTGTTGGCGTTTTTTCTATTTTTTGTTTTGTTTTGTTTGTTTTTTTGAAGAAGGGGTCTCCTATCCTTCTGCTTTCTCTCTCTGCTTCTTTTTGGGTCATTTTGATACTGTTGACCATGAGTTGTTGGTGACTCATCTGCAGGACCGGGTTGGGGTGGGCGGGATTGTTCTTGAATGGTTCCGTTTATTTCTGGCCTAATGAACTCATCGTGTGGTGCTGGGAGACTGTTCTTCATCACCTTGCGTGTGGGGTTCTGCAGGTTGTGTTCAACATGGGGTCCTGCAGGTCTTGTTCGCTGTGTATATGCAGCCTTTGGCCGAGGTCGTGAGATGATTTGGAGTGCGATGTCATCAATATGATGATGACACCCAGCTCTACCTCTCATTTTCAGCAGACCCAGCAGTCTCATTGCTTACTCGGTGTCTGGCAGCTGTGGGGGACTGGATGAGGGTGAGCCACCTGAAGCTGGGACGTTCAGGTGGTGGCAGCTGTTGCGGGGAGCACATTTATAAATTACATTTGGTATGACGGTTAGGACTGTGACCTTGCCACCCTCGTCCATGCCTTCATCACCTTGAGGCTTGATTACTGTAATGTGCTCTATTTGGGGCTACCCCTGGTGACGGTTCAGAGGTTGCAGTTGGTGCAGAATGCAATGGCCTGCCTCCTTATGGGGACGGGCCATCAGGAGCACATAACTCCGGTGCTCCATCTGCTGCACTGGCTGCCTACAGCCTTCTGAGCCCGATTCAAGGTGTTGGTGCTTATCTACAAAGCCCTCTATGGCCTGGGCCCCACCTACCTACTGAACCGCCACACACACACACACACACACACACACACACACACACCTGTCTCTTATACACATCTAGATGTGTATAAGAGGTAGGTATTGGGCAATTCTGCCTTCCTTGTGTCTTCCGTTACAAGTTTATCATTTCCACTGAGTAGTGGACCCACAGTATTCTTAGTCTTTCTTTTATCTCTGACGTATTTGTAGACTCTATTTTTGTCATCTCTAAATCTCTTTCCAGTTGTAACTCCTTGTCAGGACCCAGGGGTACTTGGGGTGGTGCCTAGGCCTGTGGCCTGCTTCAGCTTATCTCAAAGCCCAGCCACTCCACCAAGAGACCTCCTTGCCTTGCCCTTACCACATTCCCTCCTGTCTGTCTCCTGACCTAGTCACACCTCCTGTCTTCCTTTTTAGTTGGCTGCTAGCAAGCATATAAGGCTGTATGAAGCAGTGTGGAGCAATTCACTCTCTCTCTCTCTCTCTCTCTCTCTCTCTCTCTCCTCTTCCTGTTTCCAGCCTTGCCCTTCAGCTCTTGCTCTGTCTTGTTCCCAGTTCCCAAATCCTTGCTCTTGTTCCTAGTCCTGCCTCTCCTTTAGTCCTTGTCCTTAGTCTTGTCTCCCATTCCTCTTCCTGTCTTCTCCTCCAGCCCTGATTCCTGACCCCTTTCTCCCCCAAACCCCACATCTACCCATGTCCTGGACATCCTTCACCCTGCAACCTTTACAAGTTTGCTTCACCCCCACTTGTGTGCAGGGGTATATAAGGGTGTCTGGTAGCACCAGGAAGATGGGTGGAGGAACTCAGGCCGTTTTTAGACGTGCACTTGGATCAGGCGCGGGAGCGGCGAAACAGCCGCGGTGCTGTTTTAGACGAACCGAAAGCGGAAGTTGTGTGCGTGATCCGGTGCCGCGCATTCTTTTCCGGCCTCGTATGTCCCCCCAGAGAAATCAGGCTGGTTCAATTGCGGTCGGCAAAGAATGCACGGCCCCGGATCACGTGCACAACTTCCGTTTCCGGTTCGTCTAAAACAGCGCCGCAGCAGTTTCGCCACTCCCGCGCCTGATCCCCGCTGCACGTCTAAAAGCAGACTCACTCTCTTTCCTTGTGCACGCTCACCATGTATTTGCCTGCACAGTTCTGTGGGGACTGTTGGTAGTGCAGAGACTTTATAGCTGGATTCACCTTGGCTGTTGGCCACATGCCTACCCCACCAGCATTACTTATGTGGGGTTGGTGATTAGTCTTCTCTCAGGGGAGGCCCTGAACTAGGCCTGCCCATTCCTGTAGTGGGACATCCCATTCCTAAATAATTTTGAGAGTTTCATCTGAGAGCCCTCCATAGATTTTGGAGACCCACACCTTGCCTATGCAGCTGCCTTGGTCACAGTTCCTGCTCTGCTAAGGACCCTGGCATGCATAGCTCCTGTGACTGCAATCCGGGAGTTAATGCCAGAGTGGGACGCCGACCTCGTGTGTATTACAGAGACCTGGCAGGACAATGAATCGGGCCCTATTCTGGTTGACCTTGTTCCAGCTGGGTTCTCTGTGCAGCATCAGCCTCGGCTGGAGGGACGGGGGTGGGCGGGGCGGTGTAGCTATTGTTATCAAGGATGCACGGTCTTTTAGGAGGTATCTCCATCTTGTGTTGGATTTGGCCGGGGACAGATTAGGGGTG
>QEPC01014254.1:8823289-8833393 GCA_003113815.1 Sphenodon punctatus | reverse complement strand
TCTCAAGTGCGGAGTCTGGGTGTGCTCCTCGATTCGCGGCTCAGCCTGGAACCTCAGGTTGTGGCCGTGGTGGGGAGTGCATTTCGGCAGTTACATCTTGTCCGGCGGCTTCGGCCGTATCTTTCAGACTCTGACCTTGCCATTGTCATCCATGCCTTCATCATCTCGAGGCTGGATTACTGCAATGCGCTCTACGGGGGGCTGCCCGAGAAGGGAGCACATGACACCAGTGCTCAGGGCTCTGCACTGGCTGCCTATAAAGCACCAGGCCAGGTTCAAGGTGCTGGTTTTAACCTTTAAAGCCCTTCATGGCCTGGGCCCTACTTATCTGCAGGACCGCCTCACTCCCCATGTGCTCTTTGAGATCGTCCGTGGGAGCCTTTTTGGAGGTTCCCCGGGCGAGGTGGGTGGCCACTGATGCTAGATCTTTTTCAGTGGCTGCCCCTGTGCTGTGGAATTTGCTCCCGGAGGAGGCTCGGTTGTCCCCCACTCTCCTGTTATTTCAGTGTTTATGAAAGATCTGGCTGTTCCGCCAGGCCTTTGGCGAGGGGGAGGGTGGGCGGGGCGTGGGCTTTTTTTCCCTGCATATTTTTGAATTTTTAATTGTTTTAAATTGTTTTATATTGTTGTCCACCACCCAGAGCTGCCCTGTGGGCAGGAGAGGTGGGATAAAATTTTTATATAAATAAATAAATAAATAAATAGTGGTGTCCCAGACTTTGTCTTTGTCTTATGGGCCTGCAATTATTGGCACATTCTTTCAGAGAGATTGAAGCAATTTTCCTGGGGTTGGCACAGTCCCTCTCTGTGCTGGTGGTGAGGCAGAGTGCCTTGGCCTGAGGTCTTCAGGCCAGTGTGTCCACCAGCTCAGCCAGTACCCCAGACTCCTGTTTCAGCCCCTGCCTGGGTGCTTCCACCTGCAACACTCCAGACTGTGGCTCCAAACTCTATACCAGTCCAGGCCCTGGCTTCTGTGACCCCAAAGTAACTTGCTCGGCCTGTGACACGTATGCCTGACATGTGCCAAGCCTCAGCGTGTGCCTTCTGCTGGTCTTCAACCTGTGGCTTGGCCCACCAGGAAGCCAGCCTGCTTCACCCATCATCTGCCCCCTCCCTGTCGCCAGACTGACTCAGCCTGCTAAGAGGCCGCCCTGCCTTGTCTGTTATCTGTCTGTCATTCAGAACTATCTTCTTGAGCCTTGGCCCCCCACCTGTGTGTCTTCATGGTGTCCCCTTCTCCATCCCTGCTCTGTTTTCCTTGTCCTTTTCCTCATCTTGGGCTCAAAAGGGAATTCCAAGGGGGAGGTTACTGGTGCACAGAGGTCACCCTTTGTGAGGGGGGTACTGTCAGCACCCGGATCTTCAACCTTTGCCCCTGATATTTTTGGGGCGGTGGCTGGGCCTGTAGCCTGCTTCACCTTATCTTGAGCCCAGACACTCCCTCAAGAGACCTCCCTATCTTGCCCTTGCAACTCTCTCTCCTGCTCTTCTCATGCCTCCTGGCTGGCTGCCAGCCAACATTTAAGGTTGTCTGCTGGCATCAAAAAGGTGGGTGGAGCTACTCTCTCTCACTCTTCTTCCTGTTCTGAGCCCTGCCCTTCAGCTCTTGTTCTATGTCTTGTTCTCAGTTCCCAAGTTCTTGCTCTTGTTCCTAGTCCTGCCTCTCCTCTAGTCCTTATCTTTAGTCTCATCTCCTATTCCCCTTCCTGTCTTGTCCTCCAGCCCTGACCCCTTCCTCCCCAAAAACCTACATCCACCCACAACCTCAACGCCTTTCACCCCACAGCTTTCCTGCTTATGCTTTTGCCTTCCTAATTTTGTTCTGTATCATTGGTCTTTTATAATTCTTCCTATCTTTCTTTTACATGGAAATAGCTTTTAGTTGGGCTCCCAGTACAATTTCCTTTTAAGAACTTCCACTTGCCAGTCCTGTTGGACTCTTATCTTGCAGTAGGTCTGTCCATGAAACCTTGCCTACACCACATGCACATGCAAGTTGCATGTGGCTTGCACGCATGCACCTGTACATCATATTCCCCATAGAGGCGATGTGTGTGGGTTGCACGTGTGCTGGTGCAAATGGAGCGAGCACCTGGCATGCATACAGGGCTTAGGATCAGCCCCTACATCTCCAAGTTAGTTGAAGTCTATCTTTTTGAAGTCCAGTGTTCTTGTTTTATTCTTTCTTCATGGAACATCACTCCATTGTCAAAGAATCCAAGTCTTGTCTGCAACAGCACTTTCAAAACAATGCATTAACTTTTAGGATGAGTCAGTCTCTTCCTGGATCTTCACCTTTAAGAGCATCAATGAGACCACCACTAGTGCCCAAAATCTGTTCACTCTCCTACCCAGAACCTCATGGTCTCCTTTGATCTTCTTAAGCTCCCTTCTGGCAGTACCGTTGGTTCACATATGGATGAGCAAGGAGGAGTACGGTCAGAAGCATAGGTGACTATAAGTGATGGGGGGGGGGCACAGGAGTGTGGGCTTGGCAGGGGGCTAGGTAGGGTTTATATAGGGCTTCCAAAAATCTTGGAGGCACTTGTCCCACTGTAGCTCCTGCTGTGAGTTGCATATGGTCAGAAGAAGGCTTGATGAGTCCTGGAATCCTGTCACATCTTGAACTCAGACTCCAGGCATGTAGCACACTTCATGGGATGGTTGACTTCATCCAAGTTATTAATACAGATATAGAACAGCACCAGATCTGGGGCGGAACCTTCTATATACCTCCCTCCAGCTTGATGATGAGCAATTGATGATTACTCTGAGTACAGTTCGTCACCCAACTGTGTCCACCTTGTTGTGGTGTCTTTCAGCCCACATGCTTGTCAATGAAAATGGCCTCAACAGATGGCCTCTTCACTCACGACCCTGCCACCAGCCCTTAAGGGTCAAGGAAAAATAGCTCGTATCAGAAACAAATGGTCTGATCTAACACACACTGAATCAATGGGAGTTGGATCAGAGCTAATTTTATGGCTGCTTGCTTAGTGTGCAAAACTGCTTGGCTTGGCATAGCAGACTTGGAGGCCTAAGCAACATGAAAGAGAATGGGCAGATGATGTCCAGTGTTCCTCTTTGTACTTCTGCTTTCCCTGTTCCCCAGATTACTTTTGTTTGGTTTTAGTATAGAGATGGCCTATACCTATATTTCTTATAGGAGAAGTTGGTATGTAAGAAGTGATGGGGTAGGGGAGGCAAAATAGGCCAGGGAAGCAGTTGCTGGAATAAGGATAAAAGGCACAGGAATAGAAGTCAGTGGAGTGAATGGAAAACTGATTGCCAGCACTGGAAGATCTGCTACTAATGCTTTTTGTTTTTCCCTTTAAAATCCCAAACATTACTATGTGCTTATTCTCCAAAGATCACTTTGGAACTATATAACAATGATATTTAGAATAGTGCCTTCTCCCTTAAGTCTATTAAACCCATGAAAAGCACAGTATCATAGTGTAATTTGGTATAAACTGACTTGCTTTATCAGCCCTTTCCAAAATGCTATTTTAAAAAGAGTGAAATTGGAGCATTGGCCTGACATTCAAGTACCTTAAATTCTCTCAGCTAGAGAACACTAAACTAAGACCACTTTCAGACATTTCCATCACACACACACATACCCCCCACCCCCCACCCCGGTGCATATTCTGGCTGTGGGGGGAATGCGCAGTCAGGATATGCATGGGGATCGACTGGTCTGAAAGGCACACACGCCTGGTGCGGCTTTGCCAGCAGACACGCGCAGGGATGCAGAGCAGGAAATCGAGCTCTGCATCCCTTCATGTCTGCTGGCACAGCTGCACACGTGGGGAGGTGTGTGTGTCAGATCAGCCGATCCCCGCGCATATCCTGGCTGTGCATGTTGGAAATGCAAGGACTGTGAGATCATTGTATCCATTTGCCCAACGCAGAGTTTACAGGGGAGTGTGAGTAGCTAATCATCAATAAGCAGGCAGGAAGCATACTTAAGCTTAAGTAGCTTTATTAGGAAATACATGTAGGATAGGAAAGGCCTACATCTATGCTAAGTCCTAAGACTAGGTGTGTTCAAGAGGGAGGAAGGAAGCTCTCTGAGACACAAAGAGATGAGAAATCTCCTGGGGGAGGAGATTGACCAATCAGGTCCTGACAGGAGTAGGACAGATAGGATGGGGGAATATGTCTGTCTACTCCTGGTGTTTCTAGCAAACAAACAGGATGAGGTGCTTAGGGGGGATGCAACCAAAGGAATGTATTTCCAACAGTGCATTCCGTCCTGCAACCAGAATATGCACATGGGGCGGGGGGGGGGGGGGGGGAATCTCTGAAAGTGGCCAAAGTCCAGGTCCGCTGGGTCAGCAATTTAACTTGGAGTATTCAAATCTCAGCTGCTGTTCCGTTTAAGGGATGGAGGACAGTATTGAGAATTTCTAATTGGAATGCTTGCAGGATTCAGGCATGCCACTTGCAGTCATCATTGGCATCACCAGTGCAAACACTGCCATCAAAGGAAATGACTTCAGAGGGTTTCAGAAGCCAAAAATAATTTTTATTAGCTTGATTGCAGGATTTTAGTTGTTGTCCAGAAATATAATACGATTCCAGAATTAGACTAAACGATAGAAAGCATCACTTAAATTGTAACAGAATGGAATGGAATATTGTACTGGAATATCTATCTCAGCCCACCACCCACGTGCTAACTCTCAGTCATCTATTAGGTCAAGCTTTCCCAACGAATGCATGAGGTTCCACAGTGAAGTTGCAGAATTTTCCCTTTGACCCTCTCATCTCCTAACTAATGCACCCTTTCTGCTGCACATCATCAGCCTCTCCCTCTCTACGGGCTGCGTTTCCTCTGCATGCCACTGTCTCTTTTATCCTTAAAAAGCCAAATCTTGACCTCTCCAACCATTGACTGATCTCACTCCCCTTCACTTTCAATCTCTTGGTGTAGGTTACCTATATTAAGGCCACTAATTTTACGGTTGCTTGCTTATTATGCAAAACTGCTTGGCTTGGAGGCCTAAGGAAAGAATGCAACTTATATTGGTTCACTTGACATTGTTAGTTTCACATCATGTCAGGAGGGAGAAATGAGGAAGGAGTAGTTAGGCTGGCAGGCAAAATTAGGGGAAAGGTGAAAAGTATGTTGAGAAGCTGATTGGATAAAAGAGTTTTACCTTGTTTAGCCAAGGTTGAGCTGAAATTATAATCAAATGACAAGCTTTATGAATAATTATGAATAATTATGAAACCCTGAAATAATTATGAATTATTATGAATTCATTCATAATTATGAATTATGAATAATTCATGATTCATTATTATGAACAATTATTCATAATTATGCATAATTATTCATACTTATGAAACCCTGCACATAATTATGAAACCCTGCACATGTTCTGCCAGCCAGATTCTTTCCTGGAGGCAAATCTTTGCTTTGAAGACAGAAAGCTTCTTCCTCTAGTCCTGTTTTCTTTGAAGGGTAAGCTGAGTCACTTCAAAAGGAAGTGGCCATTCTTCGGAGGGGGTGGGGAGTTACCTTAGTTCAGAGTATTTTTTATTTAGGATTAAAGGAAGAGTTATGCAATAGCTTAATCTACCGCAATTTTCAATATAATTACAAGTGCTAATTTAATCATCTAATACATTACTGAGTTTTGTTCCTCAACTTCTACTTTGTACTTCCCGTTTTCTTTTGCTCCCTGTTATTTTTTTCTATTAACTGACTGTTTGTAATCAAAATAATTATTTTTAGTAAAATTCATTTCTTTTAAGAAAAAACCTCTGATCCTGTCTTGATTTCCTGTGTGGGGAAGGTCTAAAGGGAACAAGTCGCAGAGGCATAGCATTAGCTAGGTTGGAATGGGCCTAGGTGCAAGAAATGCACTCCACCCACCCACCCCCCAATCACCATCCTTTCTCGTCCCACCTCTTCCCCTCCTTTCTCTCCCCAGCACTTCTCCCTCCCTCCACTGGCTGCACCTGAGCCCTGGAAGCTGCAGCCGCACTACCCGATTCATGCTGCCACTGGTGTTTTTTCCATTCTGTGCTGCCTGCTGGGTGGGCCCCGTGCATGCCACACGCTGTAGGTGCTTCTGCTTCCTCAGTCTCCGCCCAGCTGCACTGCAACAGGACAGGATTTATGCCCCCACCCCAGCTTCGGGCCTGTAGGCCCACCCCCACCCCAGCTTGGACCCCGGGACAAATGTCCCTCCTCTCCCTAGGATAGCTATGACCCTGGATAATTGGTTGAACCTAAGGTGGGAATTTTTCCCGCAAACTTCCTACACTGGAACATGCTGTTTATAGCCACTGTCGTGACCTCCTCTTTTCCAATTCCTCCCTCAGCCCCCTTCAATCTAGCTTCTACCCTTTCCACTCAATTGAGAGTGGTGATTTTGGTAAGAGCAATGACCTCATAGCCAAGTGTAAAGGCCTCTATTCCATTCTTATTCTACTCTATCTAACCTCTCTGACATGGAAACCACCCTCTCCACAACTCTTCACTCCTTTGGTGTCTGGGGCTCAAAAGAGTGGTCTCTCTTCTAAGCTGGTTCTCTTCCTATCTCTCTAACCAAACCTTCTCTCTCTCTCTTTCACTGGTACCTCCTCTGCTTCCCTTCCCCTCAGTACGAGTTCCCCAAGGATCTGTCATAGAAAGAAACCTTGAGAGTTATCTAGTACCGTCTCCTGTCTGGATGTCCTCCCTAGCCCTTTTTCAAGGGTGGGAAACTCTTTCCCTCCTGAAGGTCACTTTGAAAATGAGTACAAGCTCTGTGGGATGCAGAGGAGTTTGGGGGTAGGGATGCATAAGGGGTGCCCTTGAGAGTCCAGATCATTCAACTATGCCATGAATCTTCCCCCATCCTTGTGTGCATGCCTTCATCTTTGCTCCCTCACTGTGAGCACAGTCTTTCAGTGATTGCAGGGAGCAACTGGCTCCAGGGGACAGATGGAACTGGAAAGGGGCAAAATAAAAACTACACACAGGCCTCATTTGGCCCAGGCTCGATGTTCCCTATGCCTACTTTACACTCTCTCAGTCTCTCTGGCAAATTCAATGAATTTAATAGTTTATATCACCTGTCTGCTGATGACGTTCAAGTTGGTCTCCTTATCCTTAACCTCTTGCCCCTCCATCCAGTCTCATATCAACTGTCTCTCTGATAACTACACTGGGATGTCTCACTGTCAGCTCATGCTTAACACTCTCACCTTGACTCTCACACTTGGGTCCAACACTGCTGCCAAGGTCATTCACTTCACCTGCCTTTTTAATTATGTCCAACCCCTATTCTTCTCCCTTCATTGGCTCCCCCTCCCCTTTCACATCCAGCACAAAGTCCTTGTCATCACTGTAAAGGACCTTCATGGGTTTGTTCATAGCTGTCTTTCTGCCATCATTTTCCACACATAAACTTCACTCCTGCTCTGCCACCCAGGTCATATACCACAGTGTCTTCTGCTCCCTAAACTGTCTTTACCCCTTCTCCCATGCTGCCCTCCTATGCCTGGAATTCCCTCCCCAAACACATCAGCTCTGTTCCCTCCTGACCTTCAAAGCCCTTCTAAAATCATGCTTCTTTCTTCCAGCAGACTGTTTCTAGTTCCTCATGCCAGCCCCCAAACTGCTCAATGATGCTCCTTCAACTGTCCTATCATTCAGGATCCCTCCCTCCCCCTCCCCCCGCTGTAACAAAGTTAAGCACGCGCACCTGCAACTTCATGAATATTTTTGTCTCTCCCTATATTCCCCTCACTCTGTCTCCCCTCCCTTGCCCATTCTAGACTGTAAGCCCCTCAAGTCACAGACCTATATCTAATTCATGACTTTAGCATCGGGTGCATTGCTAGAGCTATATAAATAACTAATAATTTAGAGGAGAGTTCTTTTATCTTTGTCAAGCTACAAGCAGAAAGATATGGAGACTGATGTAAGTGGTCTGACCCAAAAAGAAGTGGGAAAGGTAAATTTGGGTCACTTACCTATGTGAATTTTCCTTCTTCTCTCCCAGGGAGGCAGGCATTTCTTAGTTGGGTTGAGTTCCTTTCCAATTAGAGGCAGGATCAGGCTTTTGACTGACAGTCAGAGGAGAAGCTAATCCCAGTCTCAGAACACAGATCTGTCACTACGAAAGCTAAGAATCTAGAAAACAAATGAATTAACAGCTAACTTTTATACTTTTAACGATGAAACATAAAAATTCATCTGTTAACTGCCAGGTGATGGAAGACAGACAAAACGGGGGGAAAAACAAAGGGAGGAAACGTGAGACAAAATTTTCCCCTCCCACAACAGACTGCTATGCACTCCCTAGTTATCTGAAACAAAACAGAGTAACCTACAGAGCCAGAAAAGGGACTGCAAAAAGAAAAAAGAAAAAAGTCACAGAGAAAACAAAACTTTCACTTGGGTGGGTTGGACTGTCTGCCTCCACAGGAGAGAAGAAGGAAAAATTGCAGTTAAGTGACCCAAATTTTCCTCTCTCTTTCACTAGGGGAGGCAGGCGGTCCTTAGTTAGGAAATACCCAAGAGGTAATTCATTTTCCCAAACAGGGGGGATAAGTGAAAATCCAAACCATGCCCCAGTGGAACTTGGTGAAGAGCAAATTAAGGAAGGTCTCTTTCCAATACATTCCTGCCAAAAGTTGCTCTGGCGGAGGCCCAAGTATGTAGGTTGTAGTGGTAGGTAAAAAGGTAAGTACTGAAGACCAGCATGCCACCTACATATTTCCTCCAACGAGGCCCTTTGGAGAAGGGCTGCGTTGGTGGAAGCACTACACAAAGAATGAGCGGTAATGCCGTGAGGAACCTGGCAACCTTTAGACTTGTATGCTAAGCAGATGCAACCCCTTAGCCATCTAGCAATAGTGGCAAAAGAAACCTTTAGGGCTCTCCGAACATCAAGCTTATGCCGTAACACCTCACAAGGGTGTTGAGAGTTCGGGCGAAAAGAAGGTAATTCAATGACTTGGTCTCAGTGGAAAGACGTATTTACTTTCATGAGAAAAGGGTGAGCCATAAGGAGACCTTGTCGTTGTCAAACTTACATAGTTCGGGGTCAGCTGACAAGCTCCGAGACCCATCTCATGGAGGTAATGGGCATCAAGAAGGCGACCTTAAAGGACAAGATACGTGGCAGAACGTAAGTGGCTCAAACGAAGGACCTTGTAAGACGTCCAGAACGAAGTTCAGCCTCCATGTGGGAAAACTATGTTTGACAGGCGGAGCAACAGAGGCCATAGCCTTGAGAAAGTGTCTCACATGGGAATGGGTCAAGTGCGCTTCCCCTCTCTGAGCTGTGAGGTCAGAAGAAAGAGCTGAGACCTGCCAATGAAGGGTATTGACTCCCAGCCTTTTTTCCAGGACCTCCTGGAGAAAAGCCAAGATATCTAGGATCTTTGCAGCAATAGGAAGTACGTTGTTCTCATCAACCCATCTCTGGAAAGCCAACCAAGTGGTGTTATACATACGGTTGGTAGAAGGCCTGAAAGATGCTAGAAGGGTCTGTAGCACCAGTAGCCCCCTCTCCAATAGGACTGACGAAAACGAAAGTTTTGCCTAGGTTGGGATCTGTCTTGCGTCCTTCTTTGACAGGTTGATCAGAAGTCCCTTTCCCCCCCCCCCCAGCTCATCTGTCATGGTGTTAGCCATAGGCTCGCTGAACAGTTTACTGCCTGTGAAGGGGGCTGATGTGAGGACTATCTTGGCCTGTAAACCGGCTTTCCAAGGTCAAAGCCAAATCGCCCTGCGAGTGGCCACACTGTTGGCCATAGCCCTTGCTCCCAGCTGTGCAGAATCTAAAGCTGCATCTGCTGTAAAAGAGGTCGTTGATGAAATCTGTTTTAGGCCATCCTTTAACTCTTTTGATTCAGTAATGGCTGATACATTTTTTGCCCACAGCACGATGGCTCGAACGAAGGTGGAGGCTGTAGCAGCAGCTCTGCACCCCATGGACGCAGTCTCAAAGTCACAGCATAAAGATGTCTCTACCTCTGGTCTAGCGAGTTTCTGGGAGATTCCTCTCCATCCATTGGAAACACAGAGACCTTTGCCAAGTCAGAAGCCCCAGCATCTACCTTAGGAAGGACAAAGCTGCCTGACTGGGATTC
>QEPC01014254.1:8773172-8798054 GCA_003113815.1 Sphenodon punctatus | reverse complement strand
GGGCTTGCGGCGGGGTCTGGCTAGACCTGGCCTAGGGCTGGGCTTGCGGGAGAGGGCTGGGGCCCAGCTAGGCTGCGCTTGCGTGGGGGCCTGGCTGGGCTTGCGTGGGGGCTTGGGGCCTGAGTGGTAGGAATTCTGGTATCAATTCTCCCCTTAGTCTTTTCTTTGCTAAGCTAAACACAGTGCTTGTGGAATACTAGTGCAGCTGGTGTAGGAATGAAGAAGCCTTACTGTAGGATCCATAGCAAGGAACAGTGATTTTCGGTTGGGGGCCACTGAGCACTGAAACGGAGTGATTTGGGGAGCCAGAGCACTGAAATGAGGGCCAGTACCCCCACCAGTGGCAGTTTCCCCCCTCCCATCCCCCCATAACCTCCCACTCACCCGTGCCAGGTTGCTGAGGATCTGAGTATGGGAACTCAGCTCTGATAGGCCTGACATCTGGTGCACTCTGCCCACCCCAAGCCATGCCCCCCAAGCCCTTGGCCCATTTCCAGCACGCCGGCGGCTTTGCCACCGGCATAGGGCCACTAAGACTAGATTTTCCTGGGCCACTTTGATTTCCCAATCCGCCCCTGTGGTCAGCTTCTAAAGGAGCCATGTACTGCAGATGATCTTGCCATGGCCACAGGTTGAGCTATATCATGTGCCCAGCACTGGAAAAATGTATGACTATGGCTGCAAGACACAAAGAAAGAGACACATCACCATGGCAAAAAACTACTTCAAACTACGTAAGTCACTACATGCACACTAGAGAACAACCCAATGTATACTTCCCCAGTCAGTTCTACAGCTGCTTGCTAAAAGACAGTAGTGTGCTTAGCAATGTGGCTTGGTACATTTGAGCATGCCATTTTTTCTGCTTCACACTGGGTGTTTTTAGATGGCCACAGAGCCTGGCCACTCCTGGAGCTGCTCCAGGGGTGCGCTTCCACATCCACCCACTTCCAGTCCCACCTGGGTCTGCAACAGATGGCTAGGTAGTTTCCCAGGGCTGAGGTCCACCTATGTGATGCCACCTGCATCTTATGAGTTGCAGGAGCTTGCCCAATGCTCTAGGTTGGTGTCCACAATTCCATAGTGCTGAATGGGGCAAAGGACGGCTGGGTGTGGAGCTGCAGTGTGGGTCCACCCAACAGATGAACTGTAGTTCCACCTTCAGCATTTGCCGCAGGTTTGGCCAGCCTGCTCCTCACAGTGAGCTCCTTGATGTTCCAGAGTGCCACCAGCAGGGCTGCCCCAAAGCAGCCGCAGCCTGCTTCACTTGCACATCTGGTGGGTGCCCTTTACACAGACCGGCCAAACTGGGGGAGAAGCAGGCTGGTGTGGGCAGAAGTGGAGCTGCCATCTGTCTCTTTTCACACATTGCAATCTATGCAACTTCAATGTGAGCTTATTTGTAAAATGAAGTAGTAACTCATGTTCAATTGCCCTGGGGAAGGACACATGGCTAGAGGTGCATGGAAACAAGAACCACAGCCAGTGGGGGGTGAGATGCGAATGCATAATCCCCTTTTCACAGCTCAGGGAACATCCCTCAGGCCACAAAGGAACTTTCCTCTCTGACACTCAATTGTTTTCACTTGCCAACAAGGATATGTTCATATCACTAAAACATTTGATTTGGCTCCCAACAATGGCCAAACCAGTAATTTCAGTTTTCGGTGTGCTTCACTGCAGCAACAACAACAAAAAATGTTCAAGTTCACAAAGCAAGCAACCTCCATCCAGTACACCAATATTGAATAATTCAATACATCACCAGCAGTAAGTGTCCCAAGTGCACTAGATATCTAGTAAAGTGGTTTTGAAAAATGTGAGAAACCTGGAATGGGGGCGTGGGGATGTTACATGAGGGGAATTTAAAAGCTCTTACCTGTCTTTGAGATGGTTGGAGGTAATTTCCACAAAGATAACTTCATACAGGTTTCTTTACAGAAAGTTCCCAACTCCCATGATTTTTAACATAAAAAGGAACAATTTTGTTCAATGTATTTTCTAACTGAAATGTAACAACTACAAAGTATGAGGTTAGTTTCTCTTTTCTATGAGCCAGCTGATATTCACTTTTCTGTTGACCTTCATGAATTTAACATTTTAGTGAGAGAGAAATGTCTGTACCAAAACGTAGTCTCCCAATCATAGGCAAGCACCCGTGTTCACTGAACACAGGTCCCTGATCATGCAACGCTTATGCAACACACAAGCACCAAACTCAGCATATTAGTGGTGCAATTCCCCTGAATTCAATAAGTTATAGGGACAGAAAACTTTTCATATGAACAATAAAAATGCACCTTATGCATGTGTGGAGTTTTAATTGGCAGATATGCAAATCCTTCCATCCAGGACCCTTACATGTCCTGGACCAATGGTGTCAAAAGCAGCAGAGTACCTTCACCCAGAGCCTCATGTCATTTTCCTCCCACGTATGGGAAATACACAGAGACAGACTCTAGCAGGATTTGGGATGGGGGTATACAGACCCAGTAGTATTCTGGCATGATCAAGACACAGAAATTCTTGGAATTTTTCTTTCTTTAAAAGATAAAATGGATATACATTTATGTGGGGAAATGGGTAATCCCCCATTAGGGGTCTTTGGGGAGCGGATGTGGTCCAAGGGGTACTTGGGTTGCTTTCTGGGTCTACTTAACTCTTTGGATGTTATGTCCTACTTGGAGTATGACCTGGGACTGTCAGCCAGAAGGTCTCTAACTATGGCCCAAATGAATATTTTCCCATCTGCAGTAACTGAGGGGTGATTCCAAGGCATTCCTTTTGCCCAACGGCTTTGCAGTTGCTCATTAACTTCTGTGGACTCAACAGATCATATTTTATTAAAATGCGAGCATCATTCTGAAGCTTGTGAGAAGTTGTTAGCTCCATTATTAAAGGGATGCCTAGGCAGACCTAGTGCTAGCCTGGTGGGACTCTTATTAGCTGGTCATGATGAGGGAATTGCTAGGAGGGTGGCAAACTTCCTGTTCAAGGCTATAAACCCCAAACCTTAAAGAATTAGACCGGGCCGTTACTATTTTATGGGAGTCCTTGGGGGCTTGGGATGGTGAGAGTGTTTTTGTATAATTGCTCACCATCCTGCATATTAGGCTACTTCTTTATGGCCCTTATTGGGTCTATATGATTTGTGTTATGGTTTGTAATGATTTGTGTTATCCTATAAAATTACTTTATTTATTATTAGTTCCAGGGGTCAAGTGCCGTCACCATAAGCCCCGGGAAAGGCTAGGCTAATCTTAAATGTTTATTATTCACATTTTTAGAATTTATGTTAGCTATTACAGTTTATTTTAAATCATGCTATGTGGTATGTTGTTTATTGTTAAATCTGTATTGATTTTGTTATGGCCAATGGCCAAACAATAAAACTAAATTGAATTGAATTGAATGGAGTACCTGGAGCTAAGGGGCTTGGGTACAAATCATGACTCAGGGTAAAAACAAATGTGACAGTGATGCACTCTGGCCAGCTTTGTCCCACTGTGGCCCATGGGTCACTGTCACGTTTGTGCTCAGGACCCCAGATGTTTGCCCCAGACTAACACTGGGCATGTCGGCGGTTTGTCCAGGCTGTTATTCAGCAAATTGTTGAAGTCACAGCTTGGGCTACCACCCCTCACCCCCCTCTGAGGTCAGTCCAGGGCAAAGTGGGCCACAGCAGGTTAGAACGTATGATCTGATCTGCCGTGGCCTGTGCTGGATCGGGACCATCCATGATTGGCCACCATGACTGCCCATCATGGTGGGGAGGGGGAAACGGGGTGCTGAGCATGGTGCGGGGACGGGACATCTCCCCAGCCAGGGTCACGTGGTTGGTTTCCCGATCTGACCCCGGCCGTGTCAGCGGTACAGTGGCGACCTGACCTGGATCACCACCATGCTGCTGTCACTTCTGTTTTTACCCTCAGCCAAAGACACTGGGTGGTTGTGTAGCCATTGCTTAGCCTGCCTCCCCATCAGTAGCATAACTAAGTCTAATAGGGCCCTGGAGCAAGTCAAATTACTGGGCCCCATATGTCAGGGGGCATGACAACGGGGAGGGGGCACAGGTGAAAAGTGGAGGCAAGGGAGGGGGAGGAATCTGGGGCGTAGGGGGGAGCTACGAGGAGTAGAGCAGGAAGGAAGCGAAGTATTATCATTTATATCCCTTGCCATGCCATTTATATCCATTAAGCTCTGGGCAGATTTTGGAGGCATGGGGGAAGCCGGGGCAGGGGAGAGGCAAAATATGAGGGGAGACTGGGGCAGGTTGTAAGAAGGTGTGGTAGCTCCCCTGTGATGGCTTCCTACTGGTAGGAATTTACAACACACAAAGCTGTGATCTCACAATTAGCGTTTTGATTTCCTACCCTGTGGTAGCAGTTTAAAATATGCAGGATCTGTGAACAAATGCTACCTACGAGAAGGAAACATTCCTGCCAGTCAGCAGGCAGTGTGTTTGCAGGTCTGGCCAAGGAATTCCTTCCCCTCCTTTCTAGTGAAACACAGGTTTGAGCGTGCGTGGCCAATCCGCCCCCATACCATGTAAAATTGTTTGTAGCTTATTTACTGTGCCAAGGTTTAGCCCCACAAACCATCAGAGTCCACCTGGCCACAACTTCCTTCTTTAGCAAGGTCAGTGTTTTCAAGGACCCATGCGGGGTGTTTCAGACTAAACAGGCATAGAAGGGGTGTGCCAGGATAGAAGCCAGAGAGACAACTGGGCCCCCGTGTCTACTAACATGCTAACGCACCTGCCGGGAGCCTCTTCCTTATCCCCCTATGAGATGGTGCTATTTCAGGCAGCATTTACCCCTGGCACTCTTTGCTGCGCTCCACATCAGCAAGTTGATTCCTGAATCCATTGATATGGGGTGGAATGGGATGTATGGTTAGGAAGTGAGGGCCTTCATGTCACAATTCTTCCCCAAAACAGGCCAGCTGGGGACGGGGCAAATGGTCTGTCTCCAGCACAGGACAGGGCAATTTGACCAGTGGAGGCATTTAGAGAATATCCCACATTAAGGGGAGTGGGAGCTGGTCCTCTGCTAATACACATCATCCCTGACAAAATATCAATTTCTGTATGTTTTTAGGCTGTGCCTACGCCACATCAGTCTACCCCTGGAGAGATGCAGGTCTCAGTCTTTCCGCATTGGTGCAGCATCCATGGCAGTCAACAGGGGCGTCCCAACCAACAGGATCAAAATGCTGGAAGTCAGAGGTCTAAAAGACATACATAGGAAGTTCGAGTCTGACATGGAAGCATAGCTTTTGTCATTACCGTTCTTGTTCCCTTTGCAGCAGATACCCACTGACCAATAACTGTGTGGATTTGTGGCCATAGCATTATACGCTGGGCCAGAGGGAGAGCAGCAGCATCCAGCTTTGGAACACAATTGGAATATGTTTTGCAAGCCAGGCTGTTTTGCATGGGGGTGAGCAGAATGAGCTGAGTGAATATGCTGCCCCTGCTGAAGTAAAGAGCCGACAAGCATGGCCCACCTGATGTGTTGGTGATACACCTGGGTGCATCACTGGGGGGGGAGGGGTATCATTCCAACATGAGGGGATGTATTACGGAGACGGAATGCAAGTCTGATCAAGGCAATGATGCATGGCTACGAGACCTGCAAGTTGCATTGCATGAGCATTTGGGCACCCCTGTTTGGAGAAAAGGGGGGATAGGGAGGGGGGGGGGACTTACTCCTCAATGCCCCTCTTTTTAGTGGCGGATGTCACCTTGGAAAACAGTAAGAGCAGCAAATCGAAGATTAAATTGGACCTATAAAATGGATTAAACAAACAGGGTTGGATGCTAGAGAAGGGGCTATGCACAGCTGAGCCGGTAGTCCTGCCCCCTGCCCTCACCCCACTCTTTAAGGCAGGAGGTGCCATGGCCTGTGCCTGGGGTGTTCCCCTGAAGTGGGGCTAAGCTGACTGCCTGCCCCACCCAAGTGACAGCTGTTTTTTGGTTCCCTGGCTGACAATGGCCCAGGGGATGCCTCTGAGAGGTGCTACCCCTGAATGCATCAATCTCAGGTACACATGTACAAGGTGCCTAGAAGTGATGCCAGGTGTGCATGGGGAGGGGCCACCTGTTATGCTAATACAGTTGCAGCCTGTACCTATTTTAACTGATTATGTGTCTGTGGGATTCCTTGAGCCATAATACCCAATGTCATAGCTAATCAAGCATCTCCCTGGCTCACCACATCTCCAAATGGTCCAGGGGTAGGAACAAGTCACAGGCAAGGGTTTAAACAGGAGGGAACAGTGGGAAAATACTATCCAGAAATACAACTTGTACGAATGTCATACCTCATCCAGCATTTCCCTGGTTCTATTGCCATGTATACTACTCCCACCTTCAACCATCCTTTCACAGGGGCATGGTGGCAATACACGTCCTGTTTACTGACTTGTCTCCCAACCCCAAGTTTACAGACTGTTGTAACACACGAAAATATGGCCCTACCTCCTCTGGCTGATCTCCTCACAAGGACCCACGTACTTTCATTGGGAGCCTGTCTATGACAGCATCTGCAGCATAGAGGAAACTGGCTTCCCTGTTGTCCTTTCCACCATCCCCGAAAGCAGCTGGTTGCAGAGAGAACTGGCCAGACTCCTTCCCTCCCTTCTTGGAGGTGGTAGCTATAAAGAAGGGACTGGCCACAGTTTCCTTCCCCAAGGAAGTTGTTAGATACAAAGGACAATTACAGCTAAGTAATGATTATCAAGCAAGCAATTGGCAGGGCTCAATGCCTTCAGAGAGGCCCTCTGAATAACTGGGTCCGAAGGACAGTCGCCCCACCCACCCCACTGTAGTTCACCACTGTTCCCCCATCTGTAAAAAGAGAGTGCTAATGATCAACTTACCTCACAGGGTAGGTTGTGAGAATTTAACAAGCCCATGATTATTAAATGCTATGCAGACTTAAAAGTACCATAACTGATAAAATTATGATAAATGATCGTGAGATGACAATAGGTAATGTGATAGAAAAGGGGATATATTTTAAAAATGGGAAATAAAGAGATTGGGGGTATTTAAAATTATAGAGAAAAAGAGAAGCTACATAAGATATGATTAAGGAAATGGTTAATAAACAAAGTAGTAGAAAATTGACAAACCTAAAATCAGGAAGATAACAAAATAAGAAAGGTAGACAAACAAAAAACAGTAGCTAGGGAAGGAAAAGGTGTTAATAATGACTAAGAAGTATAAATCAATTTACTAGAGACAAGTAAATATAAGTTTAAGAAAATAAGATTAACAATTGTTAAGATGGGATGACTAGGCCAATCTCACAAAAACTGACAGAACAGACAAAAGCAAACTTCAATATGGTCATCAAATCACGATCGTCATTGAGAAGGTTGTTTTCCTTTATCAGAGGAACATGCTGTAACACAAGACAGAGATCAGAAACCAAAACACGCAGTTAAACACAGAGTAAGCAAACATTTTTTAATAGCACAAAAACTCAGAGAATACAACTGGGTTCCAAATTAACCCTAGTGTAAAATACATTTTTAGTAAAACTATAATGAAACATATAAAAAAAAATAACTCCAACCTTTTCTATATAGAGAAATCTATCCAGGATTGATAAAATATATTTTATTAAGAAAGCACAACTGTTAAATATTTACAGTAACAAGAAAAATGTGACTAGTGTGTGAATTTAGGTTTAATTTATGTGTTGATTGTTGCTTTTTGAGAAATTCAGCTTATTGGTTTGGACTAATGATTCTATTATTTAAAAGGTTAGACAGAAAGAGGAATGTTCATAGGAATAAATTGTGTGCAAGGTTTACCTCTAAAAAGAGTTTATTGCATGAATAAAAATAATGGCTAGAATCTAAGCTTGGCCAGAAAATCTACTGTATGATTGAAATAACAATTCAGCAAAAGTTACAAGGTGCAAAGCATTCCATGCCCTGGGCCAGACTTCTGCACCTTTAGAGGAAGCAGGAAGCCCAAAGGCATTTAATTAAAACTTTTATGGAACCTGTGTTCAGTTTTGTGGATCTGACAAAGATAGATAAAGATACTCAGCACAAGCTACATTTTGCTCTAAAATCAAACACACATAAGTGTATATGTTATCCTTATTATATGTATTTTTGGAGACTAGTTCCTGTCCTCAAATGTGTGGCAGTTGGGGGGTTACGGTGTTGCAGCTACAAGGCCAATATTGTACCAAACACAACGTAAAAGAGAAGGTGTGAGGAGTGGCTCTTCAGGCCATGTGTACCAGTAGAAAGCTAGAGAACATGACCCTAGGGTTCCACCCCCATCAAAAATTGTTTGATTTGTTTGAGCAGCAAATTTTAAAGAAAAGCCACAGTTAAACAAAATATATGGTCAAACAAAAATAAAGGTTTTGAGAAGTTACATTATTTCAATATTGGTCAATTGCTCGCATCCAGTTTGAAGTGCAGAGAGCTATTACAAACCATGAGGAAAGTTTAACAAAACGTACAAAAGAAATTTAGCAAAATTTAAAGGAAGATCCATGTGCAATTTCTTACTATATAACATTCTGAAAATTTACTTAAATATTTTCAGACTATTAAAGCAAATTGATGCGACATTCATTCAAAAGTAGCAAGTCAAACAATACGTTCTCATTCTTTTCTCATAGATATTTGTTTACATTTTATGCATGTTTCGGTTCTAAATACCCCAGGCATTCCTTAAGATATTAACAAAATCTTCATCATCCATGATTCCAATACTTAACCCCTCATAATAATCTTCAAACTCACAAAATGAAACTTCACTGGGATTGCTGCAGGCATCCTTTAGTGTTTCTAGAAATGAAGATTTAATTTCTTCCTCTGTAACATCACCTGTTAGAAACATATTCTCAGTCACACTAAACATACAGCAAAATAAAAAAGGAAAGAAAACTAAATACCAGTTTTTGAATAAAAACACACCTTGTAGGGAAGCATATATTAAGAGGATGCATGAATTAAAACTGTAGGAGGTGCTAGTGCATGGGCATCTTTGTTCAGAAAATAGGCCAACTCTGATTTTTTGCCTTAGGAGACACGTTTAGGACACAACTCTTGGTAAGTGTACACAAACAATACTATATGGTTGGCTTTGTAAATAATATCCTGAGTAGAAAAATATCTTGAAACTAGTTGCTTACGCAGCTCTGTGCAAAATGAAATGAAAGCCTATCCAGCTGAAGCTACAAGAGATGCCATCAGGCAGGAGGAATCTTAGTAACAGCAGAACCTATTATACTGAAGCTTAGTTGAGCTGTCATTGTCACACCAATCCTGAAGAGAACAGACAAAGCCAGTTCTAAGATGCGAGTATGAGTGCAGGATGGGTAGAGAGAAATGAAAGGGAAAGCAAAAGCAAGAGTAAACAGTGAAGTGCAGATGATAATGCATTTATTTATTTATTTGGAGATAATGCATTTATCTCCAAATAGTTCTAGGGAGCATGCATAACAATAATCAAGCCATAAAGCTGTGGGTGATATCAATAGCACAAATGCTTGCAATTATTGCATCACTGGCCACTAATGACATCTGAGACCCAGGAGCAGTTGATAAATACAAGTTGCTTACCTGTAACGTTTCTTCTTTAAGTTGTACCCTCTCAGTGTAGTCATACTATTGGTATTTTGGCTCCATCTAGCAGCCAACTCAGAGAATAGCAAAGCAATTTCAAAAAGCGCTCAGTGCCTCCTCCCCTGCCCATAAACATGTCGTCCCCCCCCGCCCCCCATTAATCCTTAAGCATTTACAAGAGGGGAGGTGGGAGGGACTACATAGAGGATACAACTCAAGAAGAAATGTTACAACTTATATTTCTTCTTCCTTACCCTTCTCAGTGTAGTCCCACTATAGTTATACTAGAAAGCTAGAAAAGGAGCATGTTGCAGCAAATTAAATATTACCTTTATTAGAATCAAGAAATCAAAATTTAAAAAAGATCTACTAAAACTTGCCTCTGCCTGAGCGGCGAGGTCCAAAGCATAAAATTTAATAAAAGTAGAAGAAGAGCTCCAAGTAGCTGCTTTACATACGTCAGCCAGAGGAATGTTACACAGAGTCGCCACTAAGACATCCATGGCTATTGCGAAATATGCTCTGACCCTTGAGGATGCTGGTAACCCCCAAATATGATGAGATTTTAAAATACATTCCCTAATCTACCTGGGGATGGTTTGCTTCGAAGCTTGAAATCCCCTTCGATCTGTCCCAAAACAGAACAAAAATGGCGTCAGAACCCCTAAATGGCTTAGTACAGTTGAGATAGTATAGACTGCAAGAAATGAGGGTGGGAGGGAGAAGGCAGAAAGGGGTGTAAATGAAAGTCAGAAACAATCTTAGGTAAGAAGGCTGGGTGTGGACAGAGCACCATCAACTAAGAATGAAAAATGGTACAAAGCGGTCTAGAATCTAATGCCTGAATCTTGCTGACCCTTCTTGCCAAAGTAATGGCTACCAGAAAGGCTGTTTAAAATGGAAGCAAATCTATAGGAACTGAGCTCATAGGCTCAAAAGGCTCTTTCATAAGAACTTATAACACAACATTTAAGTCCCAGCTGGGGCATATCAAGCCTCCTTGAGCAAGAGGGGTGGGGTAGAAATTGAAATAAATAAATAAACTATTACTCTAGAAGGGAGAAAGGCTCTAACTGCCCCCTTCAGAAAGCGAGTAACCATACAATCAGAGAACAACAAACCACCATTCACAGGTGCCCAGAAGACATTTATCGCAGCTAAATTGATTTTTATTGAGGACACTGCTGCGCCATTCTCTAAAAGAGAAACCAAATAATCTAACGGAACAGGAACAGAGGCTAAACTTAAGAGATATACTCTTACCCATACACCATGTAGAGAACATCTGCCACTTAGCCTTGTATGACCCATGAGTGGATGATTTCCTACTAGCAAGTAGGATCTGTTGCACTCTGAACACTCACATACTACAGGATTTAGGAGTGTAGCCTCCAAGCTGTAAAGTGGAGAGAGGGTAAGGTTGGGTGCCATGTCATTCCTCCATGAAGGGATATCAGGTCCAGAATGTCCGGGAGTGATCATGGGGGAGGGGGTCTGCGGACATCTCCTTGAGAGTTGTGAACCAATACTGGTGAGGCCAATTCGGGGCTATAGCCATCTCTCCCACTTATTCCCAGGATTTTAGACATTCTGGGGGACAAAGGGGGATAGGAGGGAAGGTGTACAGGATGTGTTGTGGCCAAGGCACTACGAGAGCATCTCCCTCCCATCCTGGAAATGAAGGTTGGGCATTTCTTGTTGACGGACACGCATAGACGGGGCCGGGCTTATGAATTCTGTGCCCCTAGGCCTTTCTCAGGCTGCTTCCCTCTAACCCCACCCCACCCCACCCACAGCAAAACAAATGAACCATAACCCTACATGTGCCAGTGAGGAGGGAGCAAACCAAGTCCAATAAACCTGGATGCATTCTCCCAGTTTCTCACTCTTCTATGAAGGGGTCTCTAGGATGGAAGGGGCCCCAACTCAGGGATTCTCTCTTCTTGAGAGACCTCTCTGGTTCAGATCGGAGAGCCTATGCAGAGAGTCCCAAGCAGGAGATTTGCCTCAGTGTGGGGATAACCTTCCTGGTGAGGAATGAGGTGTCCTGGGCTTGACAGAAGCCTGTAAGGACTTAGGTGCTCATGACACCACTGAGGCGCATGCCACTGAACCTGATGACACCTCCCTGCGGGCACTGGTCAGAGCGGGTGAAGGCTGGGGCCACTCAGAGCACACCTCCATATTCAGGGCTGTGTCTTGAGACGACATAGTCCTTGCAGTTAGAAACTCAGCTAGGTGCCAAGCATTCTCTCTCTCCTGGTGCGGAGTTTAAAGCCACGGCACACAATGCAGGCGCCTGTGTTGTGCTCTGGTCCTAGGCAGAACAGGTACCGCGAGCAAGTCAAGGTTTTTTGCCTTGCGGTCAGTGTACCTTTCTAAAGACCTCGGCAACGGCCATACATGAGTTGTTTTCTTGATACTCCGAGCCTGCTGAAGGCGGAAAGAAAATAATTGGGGCAACTTGTCCACGCACCCATTTATGGGCAGGAAACTTGACATCAGGGAGGCACAGAGTACTTTTTGAAATTGCTTGCTATTCTCCAAAGTGGCCACTATATGGAGCCAAAATATAGTGTGACTACACCAAAAAGGGTAAATAGGGGTGGGACACCAGGGAGAATACCAGATGTACCGGTATCGGATCTCCCTGGTACCAGATTTAGCTGTACTGGCATACCGGATTTTTAACATTGGCTGTGGTACCAGATTTTTTACATTGCGGCTATTGACTTCAATGTCCGCAATGTAAAAAATCCGGTACTGCAGCCAATGTTAAAAATCCAGTATGCCGGTACTGGTAAATATCTGATTAAGCCAATACACCCAAATACCAGCAATACCGGATCTCAGGAGAACCGGAATTCCCACCCCTAGAACGAAGAAGAAAAGACAGGAATATACTGTCAGTTGGTATTGGTGCCACTACCACAATCTTTTAATCTCTTCCCTCAAAGCATCCACCATCAACTCCATTTAATTTGGCTTAAGCTTCTTTCATCTTGTTCTCTTCCACCTTTATATCTAGAGTGAGTGAGTGGTTCCTCATGCCTGAGGAAGGGTCCTGTATGGCCCGAAAGCTTGATCACTGTCACCAGTAGCAGTTGGTCTGATAAAAGATCTCATTCGAACCACTTTGTCTCCCTTTCAAACACAGGGCAACACAAGACACCGCGCAGCCAGTGTTTATCAAAATGCAGTTCTTCCAATACCTCACAAACACAGCGAACAGAAGAAAGGATTGCCAGAATAGGACCCTAACTTCTCAACAACGTTGAGAAATTCTACATCCCCTTCAACAAAGTGCCTGAACAGGGGATCCAAACTGTCTATGTGAGATGATAATCAATACAGTAAGAAACTGGAGGTTAGAGAAGTAATAGTAAAATGCCCCAAAGAGCTGAAGGCAGGAAACACAGGTGATACATCTGGCACACTATAAAGGAAGTCTTTCAAAGAAAGTCTTTCCAAGAAGCTGTGTTAGAGATCAAATAGCCTAGTTAACAGAGGCTGTGTGGACACTGCAAGGGAAAGTTAGGAGTTTTGACAGTGGCCAAAGCAAAAATCTTCCCCTTTGCATCCTGACACCACACATGGGGTGCTGATAGCCAATGCATTTCCTGGGTTAACAGTTCTGTTCATTATTGACCACTTCCTCAAACTGGAACACCGGGCTCACTGACCCATTCACCAGTCTTCAAGACACTTCCTTTCCTTTTGGCTGCAGGTGTATCAAAGCCTGAACCTCCAAGAAATGCTGCACGCCACGGTGTTGAGAAGCTCACGCCACTCCTCTCCTGAACCCTAATTTGGCTTCTTTTAGCAGAGCCCTTTACAGTTTCTGTTCCTGGCTCCCTCTTCACAAATAAATACTATTCCTTCCCAAGCTTTTGCCTGCATGATCCCATTCTACAATCCCATAACAGCAACAAATTTATGCAAAGTATATTAAGTATCAGTCAGGCTCATAACCTCATTTACAGATGGTGCAACTTGCTTGGGGGTCATGATCCACAACTTGGAAATCTATCTGCCCTAGTTGCTGGAGACCCTCCCAGCCTACTGCTGATCTTAACAACTCACTCCCGATAAAAAGGTGCACTTTTATATGTTTTCTTCTTCACATAAACTTTGCTGATTCACATACTCTATCTCAGGTGGATGCAGTCTCCCTGAATGCCTGGCCTTGGGAGTGTCTGGGACTGCAGCAATGGGTGTTGCATGGGCTGGGAGTCTGCTGGACCCCAGAGCTGCTCTGTCCACCCCACCCTGCCCTACACAGTCACCTTAAGCAGGCTCCACAATGACCCCAGCGGACGGGCCAGTGGTTTCCCCTGGCTATGGTCCATTGCCCCCCTTCCAACAAAGAGTTGCAGTCACTCCTACAACCCCGACTCTATGGTGGAGAACACAGCCCTGAGCCCACCCTATATGCCCCCCCCCAATCAGATGGGAGATGGCTCCAGGATGCTGCCCTAGTTTGGGTTGGGTTAGTACCCTGGGAACAGCATACCCTGCCTTTCTGGGGATAACAGAATGTGGAGCTGCCCCAGTCCAAACCAAGGTGAACATCTGGCAACTGCCCTTCACACAGTCAGGTAAATCCAGGGCAAGGTTCTGTGTGACAACACCCAATGGAAATGCTGGCTATTACTGCCCTAAAATATCATTAACCTGACAGAGAAGTCCACAGTTCCCACAGACACCAGTTGGAATCTCTGCTCAGGACTTCTAAAAATTAGGCAGAAACTGCCAGGATTCATGGCAGCCTCAGTATAACAAGCACTGGACTAAATTCTGGAGCTATAGGAAAGAGCAAAACTTGCCAGTCCAAAGACAAACATTGCTATTGTACCAGTCTGACCGCTAAAGTCTTCTGAGAAAAAAGCTAAGCAAACTAGGAATTTCTTCTGTTGTAGAAGTGACTTGAAAATTCAAGCACTAAATCTTGTATCATGGTGTTTTTTTTAAAATTACCTATAGAAGTACCTTCAGTTAACAGAAGAAACTGTTTTCATGTTTTGACATTAAAGTTGCTAGCATTATAGACCTTTTAACTTCTGCCATTCAGAAGGAAGCATAATGATTCCTTTAATAAATGAGAGTCAAAGAAAATGGAGGGAACTGTGAACTTGTAAATGAAACTGTGTATTTTGAATCAATTGAGCGGTAGAAGTTTGCAGATGACTAAAATTTCAACATTGATGTTGACAAATGTCTCCCTTTCTACTGATAAATGGCTTGTAATCACCCTATTTCTTTAGTATCATGAAACACTTCAAATAAGCTACTCTAAACAATTCTTCAGGAAGAACTGGGATCAACGTTCCTACGTCCATCAAATGCTGAAATGTTCTATTTCATACACATGAAGCTTATTCTATTTAGTTTTGAGACTGACATGCAAGTCTCAGTTGAATCCTAAAGCAATCCCCAGGAAAATGTTTCCGTCTTTTCCATGAAAGGGAGAGTGATTGAACTCAATGGTGCTATGAAAATTGACAACTTTCCTACATGGTGACATGGGGCTTGAAGGTCCGGACACAGGGAGGCTGAAGGGAAAGACTAGAATTGGTGGAGGACAACCTTGGACCCATAGCAGGGTAGCAACAAGTTAGGGAAAACCTGATTGGAGGGAGAGTGAAGCTCATCATAGAGAACTGGTCTTGCCAGCCTCAGAGAGCATATGTCTCTTCATGAGATCCAGGAAGGAACAGGGACTAAGGAAACAAGGAACTCAACACACAGAGGGAGCCAGGGGTCAGGAAAACAAGGGGGAACCAGGAGGCTGGAAATTAAGGAGTTCAAGGGCCTGGAAACTAGAAAGGAATAAGGGGCCTGGAAATCAGAGGGGGAAACAGCAAATCTGGAAGGGACACAGGACCTGAAGGCTAGGAAAGGAACATTAAGGCTATGGAACACAACTAGAATGGCGGGAGAAAGGGAGAGCACAAGGACTAGACACAGAACTGGGACACATGTAACTCCAAAACAGGACTGGGGAAGAGAGCAGTTGCTCCACCCAACTTCCTGTGGCTACCAGCAGCCTTAAGTATTGGTTGTTAGCCAAAGGAAGTTGGGAGGCAGGACTAGAGCAATAGGACACAGCTGGGGAAGGGTGTGTGTGGCATGACAAGGAGTGGGGGAGACAGAAGGAGACCTGGGGAGGCAGGAACTGGGTTGAGATCAGGCCTGAACAGTGGCACCAGCAGCTGAGGCAGCACTCCAAACCCCCAGGGCCAGAGGCTTGAGACCTGCGGACTAAAACATGGAATGCTGGAGGGAAATAACATTTTGGAAATAACACACACATGTATATTATACTATATATTATGTAGTAATGCTGTGCAATATTACTTTGTTATATGTAAGTGTTCTCCAGAAATTAGATTTCTTGTATGATAAGTCCTTTTATTTCCCAAAGAAAAACTCAGAACAGTGCTGTTTAAAAGAAAATGGGATATAATCTGTATAAATGCTCTGATTCATGAAGAGTTAATTTCATTCACAGACAGACTATCATATTGAGCATATTTAATGTCATCCACAAAACGTGTCTAGTTTTTACGAGAGAAAAACCATACTGAAGGAGATAATTAAATATGTGCATGTACGTAATTTATGCTTGTAAATATTTGATTTAAGATGTGGTTTGGGGGATTTTTAGAACTCGATATGTGAAATTAGGTGTGACCTTAAATGTCACACTTAAATTACCAATATGACATAAAGACCCACATAATAAATAATATTTAAAATCCACCTACGCACACACAAAAAATCAAAATGTTAACTCAACTGTAATGATAAAATATCAAAGTGCTTCTTAATAGTTCAGTAAAGCAAGATTTTTATTCTTCATGATTTGCAATATTGCCCTAGCCCATGTTCATATGGAACAGTTATCCCAGAGCATTTAGATAATAAATGCATTTTCTGGAAAAATATTACCTAGAAGTGCAGTATGGAAAAGTGCCCCTGATGGCATGGGCCTGTTCCCCAGGGTAAGCGAGCTCACATGAAATGCTGGCCTCAGAATATTGGCTGGATAGAGCTGCTCCCTGAGCTACCCCTAGAACTGCAGAGACATGGGAATGCTCCACATGTATTTTGAGAATCCTTCAAGGCACTTTACAGGTTGGGGAATTTCTTTCTGTGTGAGCATGCTGTTAGAAGTCTGAAAAGAATAATTCTTGTCGCAACAGACTTCCCTCTTGGCTAACGGATTTTCTTTCCCATTTCTTCTGGAGTAAAGGGCAGTATTTCTTTACATTTATAAAATGCACTCACCAAGTGATCTATTCAGACAGTTTTTCCAGCTGCATACTTATTAAAGTACGTAGTCCGTAAGTGCACTGTAGAAACTCTGAATATTAAGCTAACCAACTGATAAAATAATTCTAATCACAGCTTTAAGTTCCAGTTAATATGAAAGACAGCTCACATTACAGCAACAATTAATAGGTACTAACAAGTAAAATCCATCAGCTAACTAAGATATACTGCTTTTTACATGGATTACCTGACAACACTTGAGGGTGTCTCTTGGCACAATAACACTTCGTGATATCTACCATAGGCACACTGCCAGTTTTGTTGAAATCCAATTTCATATAAGCCTAAACAGAGACATAAATGCACACAAAAGACCCTCAAAAAATGTAGAAGCAGAAATTAGGGAAAGGCTGTGACATCAGTGTACATTAGGTATTTTTTATGGCTGGTGTAACGAATGCACATTTATAAATGGAAATATTTACACATTTTACGTGAGCAGTCTTAATCTGCAGTTATCAGAAAAAGGACTCCAGGCATTATAAGTTTCTATATTACAACTTCAAAATAATGCAACTATAGTTAAGGTCGCATAAAAAAATTCTCTTAAAGCAGGGAAAGAATGTTCTATATTTGAAGAATCACAACAACTAGACACAAATCAAGAACTTTGTTATATAGTTTCAAGAAAGCTCAAATATGTTATAATTATTACAGCAAGGTCACATCCTGTCTTTTCAAGATATTGCTCCCAAGTACATCCATAGAACCTTAACTCTGTCATATATCTCACTTGTCTACATTAACTACAGACCAGTAGAGCTAAGGTTACATGGATGTAGCTGAATGTTTCCTGCAATGATTAAGGAACAGAAATGTAGCAGAGTATGTGTGTGTGTGTGTGTGAGAGAGAGAGACAGAGAGAGAAGTCATTGGCTGGGATACTTGCCATGACTGGAAACCTTAACTGTATTTTTTCTAGGGTTTGGATCCAGGGATTGTGCAAAAGCCAACTTGGGGTGGAATCAAACAAGATGATAGCCCACATTAGCCTTCACCGGGTGCATTCCCGTGTGCCTGTCTATTAGGCATCCAACATGTGGCCTCCACATGGTCGCCACAGAGCTGCCACTCATGGCAGAGTCCAGGGATATCGTGGGCCCACCGTGCAAGCCAATCAGGGCTAATGGGTGTCCACATCTCGTCAATTAGGTTTGCCTGCAGCCTCACCAGTATCCAGGTCTGCAAGCACCTGGGGTCCCGCCTAGCACACCAAGTCAGCTCAAAGAGGCACCAGTAGCAACCTCCCTCCCCTGCAGCCACATCAAGGTCTCCTTCCCCACCAAGAAACATACTAAGATCTCCCTCCCCGCCTGTTGGTTGAGGTGGGAGCTCAGCTGAGAAGTGAGGAAGGAGACTGCGGATAGGGAGACAGTTGGTGTGCCTCTTAGCTGAAAGGCAGCCACGGAGAGGGAGATCACTCATGTCACTGGTGGAAGTTGCCACAAGCACATGAAATACGGGCAAGGGGCTGCCTGTTTATTAGGTTGGATGCAGGAAACAAGTGTTTGGGGGGCTGCATGGACTGAACATGGACTTCAGTGAGCTATTATTTTGTTTTATTCCACACCTAATCATATTCCATTGAATATGTTGTCAGTCTATATAGTCTCAAAGACTTCCTTGTCAAATTCATAGTCACTCTGCAAACCACAAGTTTCTCTCTTTCACTGTCAGCACTGGGAATTCAACAAGGAATCTCTGCCTCTTCAATCAACAGGCTAAGGTTCTATAATCAATTTTTCACTGACAAATTTGTTCAGATAAAACCCCCAAAATACAGCTCATTGTTCTTGAGCTGTATAGGCTTGACACTGCAGGCAGCAATAGTTAAACCTTTACAGGGTGCAAGTCTGGCAGAATCAGGGCCTCAAAGAATAAAATTCCTCAGTACTTATTGTCTTAGTGATTGACATCTAGATGGCAACAGTTTCCAGTCACTACCAATGTGAACAGGATTGTAACCAGGCTCTTGGAAGGTAACAATGTCATGTATTGGTATGTATTTTGATGTATTTTAATATGTGCTTAGCAAACCTCTGATTCAAAATGTGAAGAGATCTGTTTGACAAAGCTAAAATGCTGAATAGGAGAGAGACTAGGAAGACTTGTTTTTGAAACTCTGTGTTGGTTTCTTATCCAGTTTTCTCTGTGGTTAGCTGGGCTTTACCTTTTCACCTGTGTGTGTTAGTGGCTTAACCTGAAACTCACTTGTAAATAAGGCATTGTGAGAGAAGTTAGCTAGTGTGTATTTTGAAACATTCCAACTTCTACCAGTAGGATTTTGTGTGTCTTTCACTGATTCTAGGCTTAAGATATTAATCAGTTCTAATCTGTTTTAGTGGGTTCAGTTTCGGGCAAAAGTGCCTATTATGAAGTTTTGATTTTGACCGGTCAATGGGTAGACACTTATTAATTTCAGAAAGTGCTGGAACATACAGAAATGTAGGATAAATATGCCTGCCCTGGAAGGGAGAAATTTAGAAAGCTTTTGGATTTCTGAAGCCTTCTCCCACCAGGCAGATGTGGGCCTAAAGAAGTGGTAACTATGACACTGAGCTAGCTAGCTAGCTAGAAAACATAGCTTTTTCTTTGAGGTTTTGACTTAGACAATGTACGATGTTCTTTGAATGTCTTTTGTAACACATTGTTCATATTTATAACTGAATGAGTTTTCCTTTTTGTACTATCGGAAACCTTATTTGAATTGAAGTAAATCTATATGTTTTTATATTCTTTTTGCCTGGAGTCCTCCTTTAAAAATATACTGTCATTACATATACGTACTAAGGAGGGTTTACTCTTACCCACATAGTAGGTGTGATCTCAGTTTAACCCTCACACTGGAAACTAGTACCCTATATTCAGGTCAGATTATGTCTGGTTTGAACCACTAAATACTTTTTCCTTTTGGGGAAACTGAGGCATCCATGACAAGAAGCCCCCACATCCTTCACTTTTCTTTTAATATCAATTTCCATACATGCTGTATTGTTGTTGGGTTTTTTTTAACAAAAGGTATTTTATTATTACTAGTAACAACAACAGATTCTATGTAGTTCTTTTCATCTGTAGATTTTAACATGCTTTACAAAATCAGTATCATTATTAGTCTCCTGAACTCCAGTACAGAACCCTATTTACTGGGCCATCCAGCAAACATAGCTATAAGAAGATGGCAACCAAGTACACTTGTGAACTAATGGGGGTGGGTGGGTTGTTACGAAGTTCACAAAAGACTAAGTCTTCACCCATGTTTTGTCAGTTTCACGGCTTTCTAAAATGCATTAAATATGAACTATATAATTTAACTGAAGTAAAGTTTTAATATATTAGTTATAATCATTTGACATCTGCAGATTTTATCTTGCTCTCTGAGATTTCTATCTTTAAAATAATTAAAACAAACTTACTTTTCTGACAAATGCTTTCCGATATTCACTCATTTCTCCAATAACGGCACGGGTGAACTCCCCATAATCAACTTTATTGTCATTTTTGACATCAAGTATAAGCCACAAAGACTCAAAGTCCTATAATTTAAAAGAGCAATTTACCAAGTTAATGGCTTACAGTTACTATCTATAGATTCTCTAGAAGGCATTAAACTAATAAGGATTAGATTGCAGCTCTAGAAAATGGCAACAAAATTAATTAACCAAACCAAAATTATATTACAGTCTCTTGACAATTATGGGAAGGACTACGGGCTTGATCCCATCTTTCAGGGGAAGCGAAAAATCCAAGCCCTCTGACATTTCCAAACCATGCTGAAAAAAAATGAGAAAACTGGAACAGATTTAAAAATCTATGCCACTTCTATTAAAGAGAAAAACTGCCACTTGTTTCCTGCCATAGTAGATGCCACGAAGTCATGCCCATACAGAATTTTTCTGGACCATAAAACCACTTTGTAAATCCAGACCGCCTTCCTTCAATCCTACAGTTCATCATTTCCAGTAGGAAAAAACAGATCTTATTTTACAAAGATCATGCAAACCTAGACTGTCCTCATCAACTGGCAAAATATAAGCCACAAGCAGGACTAAAATAAAACAATTCTCTCTGGAATGAAATCCTGGAATCACACAAACAGCAGTATTACACAGAAGTACCAACTGCACTGACCCCTGCCTTCCACAATAGTAAAGACACAGGGAATGCCCGAGACTTCATTAACAGAGATTTTCAACATCAACTTTGACAACAAGAATTTACCACGCACATAGAAGATGCACTACACTACTCAGCATTTTAAAAGTCTATTCCTCAGTGCTAAGGACCCTGAAGACTACAGTTCAGCACATAACTTCCCTTTTCTAAGCCAGTTACCAAGTACCTAGTAAAAACCACCTCAAACTCTGGCTGGTAGGGAGGAGGGGGAGCTGATAGCCTGTTTCAGACCCTGGTACAGCACTAAGAAAGAGTGTGTTTCTACACAAGGGAAACTGTGCATGAGAATGACACGCAGGGCCACCTGCTGCTGTATATTGACCCAATTGTGTCTTTTGTTTCCCAAACATACATAAACTCTTTCTGGGATGGATTTATTTCACCAGGTTCAGTCATCTTGTGACCACCACAATCATTCTTCTCAAAGTCACCTGAAAACTCCTCTTCAAGTCAATGGGTGTTTTCAGACGAGATGCTACCACACATGTCCACCCATGAGCCACGGAGCCGACCACCCATCTGAAGGTGGAGTAGCCGGATGCACATTTTCCACAAGGTACGGAGCACCCACTCTCAGTCACTCATGAAGCTATGCCAGGAAAACTGGAGTGAGCTGTGTGGGGCAAACCAAATGTGCAGCGGCTGTCTCCATGATCGCAGTAGTCACGTCGGGAGCTGCCCATTTGATTCACTCCCCACACACTCCACAGGTCTGGGTGCTCCGTGGCAAAGCCACCCGGCAGCCACGGACACCTCCCCAAACAACCTGCTCATCTGAAAACACCCAATGAAAGAGCTCAATGCCCTTCCCCTCTTCAATCTGTATTGTCTGAACAGACTTCCTCTGGCCGGGCACTGCATCAATAGTCTTGTGCTTGGCAGCTGAATGTGTCCCACCAAGATTTCTCCACCTGCTTCCCAGGAGCATACACGACTCTTTTCCTACTAGTGAAAAAGTGGGGAAACTTACCCCAAACACTCCTTACTGAATACAGAGTCCACTTCAAGATCTTAGTCCTAAATCAAAGACTTAAACACAACTGACCCTAACTTTTCACCTAAGGTAAACGGGTTAAAGAGATGTTCCTTTCCAAACTTGTGCCTATTTTTTTGAGGTTCAATCTATTTCAACTAAGTCATAGTTACGGTATAATATCCAACTAGACTTACCTTTTCAGGCACTTGTAAATGAAATACTTTTAGAGCCTGCTTAAAGGCCTCCTTTGCAAGAACTCCATTTCCTTCCATGTCCAGTTGTCGGAAGTATTTGCCTAATCCTATTACAGTACGAACTCCTCTTTTCCTTAGCTTTTCTTTAAGTATATCTTGCCAGAAGATTTTTTTATTTTTTTAAAAAAAGGAAACATTTTGAAATGAAGTTGATTTTAGGTTCTTTGGGTGTATTAGTTAAAAAATACATACATATTTATTTTATCCTTTAAGCCAAAGTGCTACAATACCAACAAAATAAGTTAGTTCACTTTGGCCCTTTTCAAACGGGCCGCAGTGGGTGGGTGGGGATGGATGTGCGCCGGCAGTGAACAGAGGTGGGTGTGCGCCCATTCCCATGGGCCTCACCCATCTCCACCCAACTCCACCCACGGGGCAACTAGCATTGGTGCTGGTTGCTCCGTACATGGGTGATGGGTGGAGTTGGGTGGAGCACATGCACACCCCTACCCACTATCGGCGGTGTTCCCACAGGCATCCTCCGATCGCCAGTGGCAACCCACGGCGTTCCTACGGATGCCCCCCCACCCGCACATGTGTGCAAGGGGGCGGTGCCCATTTGAAAAGGGCCTTTGTTTGCACATAGAGGTTACAAAACAGCTAAAGAAAGCAAGTAAGAAAGAAAGAATGATTGGGGATCCCATATTTAACCCCATGACTAATCAGTTGTCACATCTAAAATTGTAAAATAAAAAACAAACAGTTCATTTTCACTGAAGATCACACTATTATGGTTCAATGTAAAAAAAAATAAAGGAACTCCATGTAGAGGCACTGTGTATCTTTCAGTACAGTCCATTGTAAATAAAATACATATAAAACATTTTATAATTATATGTATATTATATTAAAAATCCCTTGTATATTATATTGAAGTGTATGTTGAGTATTACCTTAAACTGCTACTCAACTACTAAGATTTTACACTTCTTTGGATACAAAAACAACCAGAAAATCTTGATCTTGCAAATACTTGCACATTAGCACCTTTCCATGCGAGAAGTCTCACATCCATTAACATTAGCCACAAGAGAAAATTGGAAAGCCCAGTTATATTTCTCATTCCAGAAAAACTGTAGGAAAGAAATATCAAAAACATGCACTATGAATTGTCTCCAAGAATTCTAATAGAAAACTGAACACAATGACATCTGCATAAAACAGGCTTATATAAGCCTGTTAACGAGGGACACTATGGGTGCTATTAGACAGACAGCATCGTCTGCTCTGCCTCAGACCTGTGTGGCCCATCCATCCAAAGGCAAGCTGCCAGATGTGCAGGCGGAGCAGAAGTGCTGCTCCACTGCATCTCCACTAGTGGTGCTCCGGAACATCCTGGCGCACCGCCAGCAGAGTGAGCTGCCCAAATCTGGGGCACCAGCCAGAGGCGAAGTTGTGACAGAGAATTGGAGGCATTTAATTAGCCAATCAGAAAAGAAAGGTGGCTTAAAACTGGGGAAAGGGTAGTTGGAAGGGGAGGAGAAGTAAGCTAGTCAGGGAGGGAGCTGAGGAGATGGTTTGTGGAGAATAGATCACTCTGTGGAGCAGGCTGTACACATCCTGGCTCATCTCAAAACAGCTGGTGGCAGAGATTCAACCTGGGAGTTGTATCACCCAACCTGTGGGACACTGTTGCAAGTGGAGAATGGAGGGAGCAGGGAGAGGAATATCAAAGGCTTGAGAAAAGAAAATTTGGAGACTTATTTGGTGAATTTTCCTTTTTGTCTATAAGGCAGGCAAGGCAGTCTTATGCTGGGTGTTGCTCTTCTCCCAGAGGTATAGGCACAATCCAAAGCCTTGATTGGTAGTCTGGGCCTGGGGGAGGAGCTACCCTGGCTTTGTCACCCGAAACTGTGACTGTCAAAGCTTATTTTAAAAAACGTACGAACTCAGCTGTACCAAGCATACCAACACTTGAGAACAGAATATTGACCAGAGAAAAATCAGAAAGAAAGAATCTGACAGCAGAACATCTGTAAAGTAACCGTTTCGAAGTCCTTGCATGAAGAGTCCAAGTAAAAGTACCGGGGGGACACTGTAGAGATAATGCAAAGGATGGACATTTGGGTGGACAGTTGCCTGACTCATAGACAAGAAGGAAAATTCACAGGTAAGTCTCCAAATTTTCCTTTCTCTATCTAGGATTCAGGCAGGCAGTCCTATGCTGGGACGTATATAAGCAGTACCCAAAAGTCCACCAACCACAGCAGGTCTAATTAAATAAGTTCAACCTTGCCTGAGAATTCATACCAGGACACTTTGCAGCACTCTATGGCTAAAAGTCGCTCATGCTGAGGTCCATGTATTAGTGTTGTAATGGCGTATGAAGGTCAGCATGCCACCTTACAAATGTCATCTACAGAGGCTGTCATGGGGTTGGGGTCCACTACCCCACATTTCTGGGTTAGGTGACTCAGTTTCCCTCACTTGCAGCCCGTCTGAATCAGTTCTCTCTCTAGCTGATTCAGTCCTGTGAAGGGGCAACACTTTTGTCACCCAAGTTCCAGAGGCTTCCCGTTCTCAGACTCTCTCTCTCTCTCT
>QEPC01014254.1:8743303-8770251 GCA_003113815.1 Sphenodon punctatus | reverse complement strand
CATAGCGGCGGAAGTAAGTAGTCATGCCTATGAACCTCTGGATCTGTTTTTTGGTTGTGGGTGCAGCCCAGGAGCAATTAGCTTCTACTTTGTCTTTTCAAGGACATAATTTGCCATTCCCCACCTCATGCCCTAGGTATGTAACGGTATCCATTGCAACTTTACACTTTGATGGTTTAATTGTCAGTCCTGCCCTCTCAATGCTGTGTAGTACCTGCCGTACGTGTGTCACGTGTCTCCCATGTGTCACTGTAAATCACCAGGTCATCTATATAAGCCAAGGCAAAGTCGCGCATCCCTTCTAGGATGTGATCCATTAGTCTCATGAATGTAGACCCACTATTCTTTAACCTAAAAGGCACCACTGTGAATTCATATAGGCCCTTGTCAGTTATAAATGCTATTTTGGGCCGGTCCCCCGGATTCATTCTAATCTGCCAATAACCCTTGGTCATGTCTAGGGTAGTCAGGTATTTATCCCCTGCTATCCTTTCTATCATTTCATCTGTTCTGGGCATGGGATACGAGTCTGACACGGTTATGGCATTCAATTTACAATAATCAACACAGAACTTTATGGAGCTATCAGGTTTGGGCACTAAAACTACTAGGCTTGCCCATGGACTTTTTGAGACCTGTATGACTCCTAGTTGCAACATTTCCTTGTTCTCTTGGTGGATCTGTGTTTGAACCTTTCCATTTGTGCGAAAGGGACTGGACATGACTGGACCCTTTGTTTCTGTGTCTATGGTGTGTACAATGATATCTGTCTCCCCAGGTCTGTTTGAAAAGAGCTCTTTGTGCTCCTGCAGGAGGGTCATTATCTCATGCCTTTGGGCGCTGTCGAGGTCTGTGGAAATGCAAATTTCCTCCAGAGATTCAGTTTCCTGGCTCTCCTGCAGGAGGTTCGGTAATGGGTTGTTACAGCCATCTGTTGTCCCATCCCCCTCAGCCACCGAAGCTAAGCAAGCCTGTGCTTCCTTATCATAGTAATCTTTGATTCTATTTATGTGAAATTCTTGGGCCTTTGCCCTGGAGCTAGGTTTGTTAACCCAGTATGTAACCTCATTCTTCTTATCAATTATATGATATGGGCCATCCCAAATGGCTTGCCCCCCAACCTTGTTAGTTGGTCTCATTACTAGCACGGTGTCTCCTAGGTTATAAGTTCTGTCTTTGGCTTTCTTGTCATATTTTATCTTTTGGGCCTCTTGGCTGCTGGCCAGGTTATCTTGGGCCTCCTTTAACATGGAGTTTACTTTATGTCTGAATTGCTGTACATATCTACTTATAGTTTTCCCAGGAGTCCCTTACTAGATCCAGGGGACCCCGCACATTCCTTCCAAATAACAATTCAAACGGAGAGTATCCTGTGGATTCCTGGGGTACTTCCCTATATGCAAATAGGAGGTAAAGTAACATTTTGTCCCAATCATTTGCTCTGTTGGCCATAAAACCTGGGGGTCATATTGGACGCAGACCTGCGTCTGGAGCGGCAGGTGGAGGCAGTCGCCAAGGCTGCCTTCCGCCAGCTTTATCTGGTACGTAGGCTGCGTCCGTATGTCTCTGGCCCGGACCTGGCCTCCCTCATCCATGCCTTCATCACCTCGAGGCTCGACTACTGCAACGCGCTCTACGTGGGGCTTCCCTTGTTCTTGGCCCGGAGGCTGCAGCTGGTGCAGAATGCGGCGGCTCGTCTTCTTACGGGGACGGGTCGCCGGGAGCACATTACACCGGTGCTCCGAGCTCTGCACTGGCTGCCGATAGTGTGCCGGGCCAAGTTCAAGGTCCTAGTGATGATCTATAAAGCCCTATACGGCCTTGGCCCCTCATACCTTAGGGACCGCCTCGCCCTTCGCGCCCCGGAACGGCTCCTGCGGTCTGCCGGGGGTGCCCTCCTGGAGGTCCCCCGTGTTAAGCGGGGGGCCACGATGGAGCGAGCATTCTCGGTGGTAGGGCCGCGGCTGTGGAACTCCCTTCCGGAGGAAGCTCGCCTGGCCCCAAGCCTTTTGACATTTCGGCGGAACTGTAAAACCTGGCTGTTTGCCCAGGCCTTCGGAAGGGAGCGGGGGGGGGTGATTTTAATCCCCCGCCCATTTATTCATTTGTTTTTCTAGCCCTGTTTTATATGATGTGTTTTAGATGATGTATTTTATATTTATATTTTAAGTGAATTTTAATATTTTATTGTTGTTGTTAGCCGCCCCGAGCTGCATTGCAGGAGGGGGCGGGATATAAATCTGTAAAATAAATAAATAAATAAAATAAATAAAAATTAGCTAGCATTTGTTTCAATGTTCTATTAAATCTTTCAACTAACCCATTTGTTTGGGGGTGATATGGAGCTGCCTTTATGTGCTTCACATCACATAACTTCCAGAGCTGTTGGAAGATACCGGAGAGGAAATTTGCCCCTCTATCTGTTATGACCGGTTTGGGAAAACTCACCCTACTGAAAATTTCCAGTAATGCGTCTGCTATACTAGCAATGACAACTTTCCTAAGGGCTGCAGCTTCAGGATACCTAGTGGCATAAGCTACCACCACTACTAGGTATTGTTTGCCAGAACTGGAGGATTTTTTCATGGGACCTACAATATCCATTCCCACTCTGTAAAAAGGCACTTCGATAATGGGGACGGTGTGTAGGGACACCTTTTTTTAATCGTTCCCTTTCTTGTTCCTCTGACAGGAGTCACACACCTGGTAGAATACTCTAACCTCTCCTTTCATGTCTGGCCAGTCAAAATTTAATTGTAGCCTTTGCAGCATTCTCTTTACTCCTAGGTGTCCAGCAAAGGGAGAGGAATGTGTCAGGTTAAGCAAGTCCTCTCTAAACTTTTTTGGCACCACTGATCCTCCCCGTTCCCATCACTCCCCTGGGGTAGGATCTTACAAAGCAACCCGTGTTCCCATGAGTATTTTGCCCCTGGTGATTCAGTTGAGGCTCCCTTATCAGCTGCTTCCCTGATTCCCTGTAAAGTCACATCGTTTGTCAGTTCTGCTCTGAAATCAGGTTGTGTTGCAGTTAAGTTTTTACTTGTGGATTCTAACCTTGAGTCTGTGCCTTGTTCATCCCCATATGGGTCAGAGCTCCCCAGGTCCCTTTCTGGGTCTGTCCCAGCCATCTCTGCTGGCTGGGTTTGGGACTCAGTTTGGGCCTGGGCCTGTTCCCCATTGAAGTTCAGGGGTTGAGGTGCAACCTTTTGGGGCTGTCAGAGCCTTGCTGCCCCTCTCCCTCCCTTTCCGGGTTGCTCTCTGGCTCCCCATGTTCCTGGGATCGGGTTTTTTCCACCCTCCCATTCAACATCCATTTGTTTATTGCATTCCCCACCAGCAGCCGATGCTTAGTTCTGGGGAGCACAGCCACCTTGATTCGTCCCTTCACCCCCTCTCATTCCAACTCCACCTCAGCTGTGGGGGTTTCAGTTTCCTGTCCCGTGTAGTTAGTGATGTAGACCTTGTGGGGGGGTGTAACACGATTTCGGGTCAGCCCCATTATCAATTCGGCCCACACAGGACACAGGTTTATTTTGGCTGGTCTAAAGAGGTGTGCGTTTTCTGTGGGCGGTTCCTGGAGTGTGTAACAGATATAATCCCACGTGGGAGTATCTGTCTTCACTGAGGCCAAGTTAGCCTCAATCTTAGACCTGGTTTAGTCCTCAGTTTTCCTTGACTTGGGGCAATATTTTGCTGTGTGTCCTGGCTGGTTACAGGTAAAACAGTTTCTGGAATTGGTCTGTGGGTTGTGGGAGTGTGTGCTCTTTGGGGTCTGAGGGATCCCTGGCTCTCCCCATCCATATTCTCATTTGGTTTGTTCTGGGTCTGGTTACCCTTCTCAGAGTGGGAAGGTTTATACCCATTCTGCTTGTGGTAAATCCCTTGTTTGGGCTTTCCCCCATTATTTGGCTTCTTTTCCCCATAAGCTGAGATAGCATTTGCAGTAAATTCATCTACCCTCCTCCCCGCCTCTTTGATATTTGTGATCCTCTGATTAAGCAAGTGTGCTTTTAGGTTAGGGCTGAAACCTTAAAAAATTGTTCTAGTACTACAAGATCAATTATTTGGTCCCCAGTAGCATTCCCTCGTGCATTTAACCATTTCACCCCATACTGTTTCAATGTATTACAAACATCAGAATAAGACATACCATCTTCCTTTTTAAAGTTGCGTAGTTTCTGGTGAAAGGTTTCTGGGGTGATCATGTATGCTTCAAGAACTGCGTTTTTGAAGTCACTGAAAGTCACTACTTGGTTCTCCTCTGCTTTTGTGTTGTACACGCTCCTTGCTTTCGGTGAGCTCCTAGGTAGCAGTAAGTGGATCCACATGTCGTTGGGAATCTTTTCTTGTCAAAATATGTATTGTGCTATGGTGAAGAAATCATCAATGCATTCTCTATCATACCGAGGTATGAGGGGTGCGTAGTCTCGAATCCTGCATCTCCTGTCGCTATCAGCATTGGCTCCTGGAGGGAGTTGAGGTTCCATTCCTAGGTTCTTCTGTGTCTTCAGGAGTTCAATTTTATGTAGCCTCTGTTTCTCATTTTCCTACAGTTTCAGTTTCTCAAGTTCAATCTCTATCTCTTGTTTCTGTCTTTCGAGTTCGAGCTGCATTTTCATTTGTTCTAATCTGAGCTCATGGTCCAGTTTCAGTCTGGCCAGCTCAATTTCTGCATTTGAGCCACGTCCCTGGTTGTCTCCAGGTCCGGCATCTGCTGGTGGCTGGTCAGTTGGAGGGGGGGTTGAGGTTTTTTTTGCAAATCATCTCCATTCCGACCTTGGTCCATCCCCTCAAATTCTCATATCAGCCGCTTAAGTTGTTGTTTAGTGTTCCCCTCTGTTTGGAGGTTTCTGTCTTGTGCTTCCTTTATCAATTCTGCCTTCGGGAGCCTGGAGAAACCCTTTGGCAGCCCTATTTTGATACTTGCCCTGACACCCGAAATCAAAACTAAAACAACGAATACTGCACACTCTGTTCAAAGATTTGCTTATTCCACTCAAATAGAGTTGAGTTCCAGAAGGTGCTGGCAACTCACTCTCTTCAGATTTGGGATTTACTCCCTCCAGAGAATACCACACGTTTGGCTATCCTCCTATGCTTTTCTACACATTGGTACACGTCTGAGCGTAACCCTTCTCGTTGGGTGTCACTGTCACAGGGTTGGGGTCCACTACCCCACTTTTCTGGGTTAGGTGACTCAGTTTCCCTCACTTGCAGCCCGTCTGAATCAGTTCTCTCTCTAGTTGATTCAGTCCTGTGAAGAGGCAACACTTTTGTCACCCAAGTTCCAGAGGCTTCCCATTCTCAGACTCACTCTCTGGGTTCACGAGTGCTTGAGGGCACAAGATACTTTGACTGTGTTCCCCAATGTGAGACAACAGAAATCATTTCTTAGTAAAGAAGAAAGTTTATCAATTACATAGAAATGGTGGGCAAAAGTCTGAATACAGTAGTTTGAATACAGAGTGGCAAATAAAACAAAAGTAAATAACGCAATCTTAGTCTGTTTTGAGTAAGTCCCTTGTTAAGATCTTACCCTACAGAAGTCCATTTCTCAGCCCGACGTAGTGGGGCTGGGCTTTTGTCCTTAGCTGGTTAGTCAGCAAAGTTTCTTCTCCCAACTGAACCTTAGGGAAAAAGATCTCCCCCCACCCCCCGCCTTTTATATGTATCCAAGTTTCTTTGTATGACTTTCCCACCTGGACGACTCTGTGCTTCTCCTCACGTAGGCAGGAAGAAAGCCATTTGCAACTGAATGGTCCCTGGCTGGCTCCTGCAGAGGTGTTGCCAGGCTTCTCCGAATAACACATTCGACCTGGCTCTGTCCCTCTCCATTGCATGAAGTGAGTTTCCAGTTCTCAGCTTTTAAACTACATACATGTTGAACCTTTACTTTTACAGATTTGTTAGACCTGTAGTCCAGTATCTCCTTGTGACAGAGGCCCCCTAAAGCAGGGCTGCATTGGTGGCCGTGCTACAGAGGGAACGGGCAATGATTCCGAAGGGTACTTGCAATCCAGCTGAAGTGTAAGCCAGCTTAATACACCCCCTGAGCCATTGGGCAATCGTGGGGTTAGAGGCTTTACGTCCTCTTCGCCCCCTTCCTGAACCCTGCAAACAGGGCCAATTCGTAGTTCTTGATAGGTAAAACTTTAAGGTTCTACGTACGTCCAACTTATGCCAGAGGATTTCTTTCGGATGCTGGGGGTTTGAACAGAACGCTGGCAGCTCTGCGTCCTGGTCTCTGTGGAAGGAGGTATTTACTTTTGTATGGAAGGCTGGGTGCAAACGTAGCAAGACCTTGTCTTTATGAAACCAGCAAAGCTCCGGGTCTGCTGACAAGGCGCCTAGCTCTGATATTCTCTTGGCAGCTGTTATCGACACAAGGAAGGCCACTTATATGATAGAATCTTTAAAGACGCTTGATGTAGTGGTTCAAATGATGAACTCCGTTAAGGCCTGCAAGACAATGTTTAGCTGCCAGGATGGAAATCTGTGCTTCACTAGTAAAAAATAAGTCTCATGAATCTTTGAAGGTGCAGATGTTTTTACAATTGAGCGTTATCATCTCTGCCAATCACTGTGACTAATGCAGATACCTGTCTGTGCAGAGTGTTGGCTCTTGGGCCCTTCTTCAAACCATCCTGAAGAAAAAGTAGTACCTCACTTGTGCCTGTCAGGAGTGGTTGCTTTTGAAGAGTTTTGCACCAAGTCATGAGAGCCACCCAGGTGGTGTTGTAGAAGCAATTTGTTGAATCACATCTAGCTGTTAGAAGGGTATTCAGTACCTCGTTAAGAGAAGCTAAAGGAACTTAACTGTTGCCACTCAATCTCCAGGTGGTGAGTCGCACATTGTCAATGCCTTGGCATCTGAGGGGGCCTCGAGTCAGGAGGTTGTCTTGTTGAGGAAGTACAAAACCCGGGGTGATCAGTAGCTGTTTGATTCCCGAGTACTAAAGTCTCCTCAGTCAGTGCAGTGCTATAAGGATTACGTCCACCTGCTAATTTAGCATTTTCTTCAGTAAGGTGATTTTTATTCCCCTATCCCAAATAGTTTTATCCCAGGTCCTGTTTTATATGTTATATTTTAAATGTTGATATTGTATTTTTTATGTGTTTTAGATTGTTTTAAAATGTATTTTGTATTGGAAGCCGCCCCGAGCTGTGTTCAGGAGGGGCGGGGTATAAATTTAATAAATAAATAAATAAACAACACTGGTCAGAGCAGTATCGGTGGGAAGACGTAAAGGAGCTGGTGAGGCAACTGTTGAGTAGCACATTTGTGCCTTCTGCGTCTGGATCTTTGTATCTGGACATGTACCTGTGTGCTCTGTAGTTGGGTGCACTGGCAAACACGTCCATAGCTGGGGGTCTCCCACTTCAGGGCTATTTTCGCAAAGATGGTTGAATTCAGGGACCACGACCCCAGGTCTATGTTCTGCCTGCTGAGCCAAACCACTTCTGTATTGGTTTCTCCTTGGATGTGTCTTGCCAACAGGGTTAGGAGATTGAGTTCCGCCCAAGAGCAAGAGTATAAGCACTTTGCTGTGGAGAGCCTTCGATCTGATGCCCTCCCCCCACCCACCATCAGTTTACATGGGCCATGGAGCTGTTGGTGTGAATGCGCCCATGGCAGCCCCAGACTTTTGAGGCAGAAATGTAGAAGGGTGAGGCAAATTGCCTGCAGCTCCAGCCAGTTGATAGGTTGGCTCGCTTCAGTCGTTTCCCATCTGCCCTGCGTCACTACTCCTTCCCCCATCCCTGAAGGTTCGCATTGGTCATGATCAGCACTCTGGTTGGCTCCTGTATGGGCTGGCCTATAGAATAACGATTCTTCTGTAGTCACCAGTCTAAGGAGTCCCTGATGGAGTTCGGGATGGTCACTGGTAGGTTCTGCTTGGCCACTATTTGAGTCTGCCAATGCAGAAGGAAGTGTTGAAGGGGCCAGAGATGGAAACAAGTCATGGGGCTGTTTCCATGCATGAGACCATCATTCAGAGAGTGCTCACCAGAGACATTATCTTGGTCCGAAGTATGCCTTTAAGTGACTCCCGAATTTTCAGTTCCCTGTCCTCAGTCAGAAAGACACTGTTCCTTGACATGTCTATCAGAACACCCATATGTACCAGGTATTGGGATGGCACCGGGAAGCTCTTTTACCAATTCAGAATGAAACCATGATTTTGAAGGCATCTCTATGGTCATGTGTACAGTCTCCTGGCACTTGATGAACAAACTGGCTCTTACCAAGATGTTGTCCGAATAGGGTAAAACATGCACTCCTCTTTCCCTCAGGTCTGCAACCAGCACTACTAGCACCTTGGTAAAGATCCTGGGCAAGGATGCTAGCCCAAACGGCAATCCTGTGAACTGGAAATGCTGGTGCCCGTATGCAAATTGCAGGTACTTCCAGTGGGTCGGTCTGTTCGGTATATGGAGGCAAGCGCCCCACAAATCTATGGATGCCAGGAAGTCTTTTGGATGCAAGGCAAACAGAACTGAGTGGACTGTCTCCATACTGAATTTTTTCTGTTTCAGAAATTTATTTAACTTTTTCAGATCTAGAATGGCTTGAAGGTCCCCATTTTTCTTGGGTACTGTAAAGAATACAAAGTACCCTGCTAAGAACCTCTGCTGAATGGGGACCGGTTCTATCGACCCTATCTCTATTAGATGTCCTATGGTGGTGGTGGTCGTCGTCACCGCCGCCGCCCGCCTTCTTCTTCTTCTTCCTGGTCTTCTTCTTCGTTTTCTTGGTCTTCTTCTTCTGGTCTTCTTCTGTTGGCTAAATCTAAACATCTCTATTCCATTCTTGTCCTCCTTGATCTCTCTGCTGCCTTCGATACTGTTGACCACTCACTCTTGCTGGATTCCCTTCACTCCCTTGGCTTTTGTGGCTCTGTCCATAACTGGTTCTCCTCCTACCTCTCTGACCGCTCCTTTAATGTGTCTCTCTCCAACTCCGCCTCCTCCTCCTTCCCCCTCTCAGTTGGTGTTCCTCAAGGCTCTGTTCTTGGCCCTCTCCTCTTCTCGATCTATACCTCATCCTTAGGCAAACTCATTGCCTCCCATGGCTTCCAATACCACCTCTATGCTGATGACACTCAACTCTATCTCTCTACTCCCTCTCTCTCTCCCTCTGTTCAAGCTCGTCTCATCAACTGTCTCTCTGACATCTCTACCTGGATGTCTCAACGTCAACTCAAACTCAACATGGCTAAAACTGAACTCCTTATCTTCCCCCCTCATCCTTCCTCTCCTTCCTCACTGTCAATAACTATTGATGGAGTCACCATCCTGCCTGTCCCCCAAGCCCGTAGCCTAGGCTTCATCTTTGACTCACCCCTTTCTTTTAAACCCTACATTGACTCTGTTGCTAAATCCTGTCGCTTCTCCCTCCATAACATTGCTAAGATTCGCCCTTTTCTCTCTGTCTCGTCTGCCAAAACTCTTGTTCATGCTCTGGTCATCTCTCGCCTCGATTACTGTAACCTCCTTCTCACTGGCCTTCCCCGGTCTCACCTTTCTCCCCTCATCTCTGTCCAAAACTCTGCTGCCAGGGTCATCTACCTCGCCAGTCGCTTCGACCATGTGCAGCCCCTCCTCTCTTCGCTTCACTGGCTTCCCCTTCCTGAACGAATCCTGCACAAGCTCCTAGTCTTCACCTATAAAGCTCTTCACAACCTTGCTCCCCCCTACCTCTCTGCACTTATCGCCCTCCATACTCCAGCCCGTGCACTTCGCTCCTCCTCTGTCCCTTCTCTCACCCTTCCACGCCTTCCCTGCTCCCCTAAGCGCCTTCGTCCCTTCTCACTTGCTGCCCCCCATGCCTGGAACTCCCTCCCTGTCCACATCCGCCTTGCCCCCTCCCTTCATACCTTCAAATCTCTCCTTAAAACTCACCTCTTTCGCTCTGCTCTGTCTGACTCTTTATCCTGCTGAGCCACTATTCCTATACCTACGATCGGTTTACCCTTATCCTTGCAACATGGACCTGCCTGCTGTCATTCTCATCGTAACCAAGCCAAGTACGTGCACTTGAGACCTCGCATCTTCATGAATGTTAGACCCCTTGTCTCTCCCTCTGTTCCCCTTCCTAAGTCTCTCCCCCAGCTCCTGTCTCTCAGATTGTAAGCCCTAGGGGCAGGGACCGTGTCTATTTTATTACTTTGTAAAGTGCCAGGTACACTGCTGGCACTATATAAGTGTTTGTTAATAATAATAATAATAATAATAATAATAATAAATGGTCTTGACCATTTTAAGACGTTTGACTGGGTAGCTTGCCTCCAGGACCACTATGAAGATCGGATCTGGTCACAATAGGAATTCTTTGGAATATCTTTTGCCCACCATTTCTTGGACCCACCAATTGAAGGTAGTTTTGTCCCAGGTCCAACTGAAGTATCTGGGACATCCCCCGAGGGCCAGACGCAGTGGAACAAATGGTTCGTAGTCAGGAGGTCCCCAGGATGGAGGGTTTATCCTGCTGGGGTGGGGTGGAGGGGCTTGTCCAGGAGTCTTGTTTCCATGTTGTGGCTTATTGTATCCATATCCCCCTCTCCGCTATGAAGTTCTGAAGGAGCGAAAGTTCTGCCTAAAGAGGGATTTCTTACAAAAGTCTTTCCTGGTAACATTTACTGGGATCCCCTTCTTTTTGGGCTCATGGCTTTGTCCATGGGCTCACCGAATAGTTTGGATCTAGCCCTGGTAGGTGATAAAATTTATTTCTTTATTTATTCAAAACTTATATCCCGCCCCTCCTGCCCAAAGGCAGCTCGGGGCAGCAAGCAACATGCATAAAAAAAATATTCAATAATAAAACATTGTAAAATAGATCTACATATTTCAAAACAAGTAATAAAAACACACCATTTTATGGTAATAAACTGGTGATAAGATGGTTTATCACAATTTTTGCTTGATAGTTGGCCTTCCAAGGTCATAGCCACACAGACCTCCTGGCTGTTGCACTGTTTGCTATAGCTCACACAGAGAATTGGGCCGCATCCGCTATAAAGGAAGTGGTCACTGATAATTTTTTAAGCCTATCTTTGATTTCTTTGTTAGGATGGAGCTAACCGGGTTCTGAGGAAGGGGGATAGTACCCCTTTCTACCTGGAGAGGGTTTGGGGAGGCAGGTTGGTATTTCCTTTCCTAGGGAGAGGTAGCTCTGCTGGGTACCCCCACCGGGTTGTCCTTGTCACTAGCAGGGGCTTCATCTGACACCCTAGCCCAGCAAGCAGGACAGCCCCTCTGGCAACTAGTTGTGCCCCAACCACTGGAGGACTGATGGGGGAACTGCCTCCTCCCCCTGGAGGGCAAGAGGATTACTGGGGCCTCCAGAGGAATGTGGTCCAAAGTGATGGGGGTGCTCCTTGGAGTGCCTATGAGGACCCTTTCTCCCATGGCAGGAGTAGGCTCTACCACGTGGTGACAGTGGGAGAGCTGGCTAAATCCAAAGAGCCAGACCTTTTGTTATGCTGGCTGCAGCGACTCCCATAGCTATCAGATCTGGAGCAGCTCTGGCATCGATAATGGTGGCACTTACTGCGGTGAAGGGATTGGGTTTTATCCCTGAGACGACTGCGCTTCCTCCTAGCGTGGCTACATGATGAGTCTGAGAAAGAGGCAGTAGAAGCGGTGGCCCAGGAAAAAGCGCGCAATTGAAAGGAGCAGAATTTAATCACTGCCTCCACCGAGGTTGGGTCTTCATCTTAGGTTTCTGTCTGACCTTGGGGTCTCTCTGAAGTAGAAGTGCAGGGTGCCGGTTGCCCGGGGCACTTCACAGAGGAGGCCAGGCTGAATCTGCCTGGGCTTCTGTGTCCCAGTTCCTCCTCTTGGCTAGAGGCTCGGACCCTGCTAAGGGGGAGGGGGGATTCCCCCACGCACACTCGCAGATTGAGGTCGTAGGTCTGAGACACACCGGCACCACTGAGCTCTATTTTTCTGAGATAATAAGTTAGCCCCAAAGACCCCTGTGCTACCCTCCCCGACAGGGGGATTTCTGGGGTGGGGGGAGCCTGCTCCTCTTTCAGGTATCTGAGGAGGCCAAGGATTGAGGTACCCCTCTCCCCTACCTAGCTAGACTACTTGGAGCTAGAGAAGGAAAGAAAACAGTAAGAAAAGAAAAAGAAAGAAGTACAAGGCCTACTTCCCCCCCTTACAGGAGAGAAGCAAAGGGATCCTGATCCTAACTCCCTGAAGGCAGTAACAGATCTGGATGACAAAGTCAGGGTAGCTCCTCTGCCGACTCAGGCTAACAATAAAGGCTTTGGATCCTGCCTATACTGCTGGAAGAAGAGCAACACCCAGTACAGGACTATCTACTTGATTTATAAACAGAGAATGACTTGATAAAGAAAATAAGTCTGAGACTGCAGTGGTATAAAGCCAGGGACTGAAGAACCAACCCTGCAACCACCCAGAAACACTTTGTTACTAGGCCAAAAAGAGACTTAAGTATCAATTTCACTATGTCAAATGCAGCAGGCAGCCTAATGTTATGTTGATGTTTATAATTAAAAAGCTATTTTATGTTTGGTTTTATCAACACTGTGGTAATAGCCATGGTGGGGTGTGTGTGTATGTGTAAAAGGATGGGGTCGGGGGAGGCCGTTTCTTCACAACTGTGAAGACAGTAACACAGAATTAATATCAAGTATAATTCTGATAGGTACACAAACCTTGAACAGCTCTGAAAACTCTCCTGTGATACGTTTCCTGCTTGGTACGGTCTTCCTCATCTCCGACAGCAGCAATCCTAAAATTAGTCAGTTCTGAATGATCTCATATTACACATAATAGCAGAAGAACTTAATTTTAACAGACAGAAAGAAAAAACAAAGAAAAGAACAGGAAAAAGAAAAAAAGAAAAATGAGAAAAAGAAGAAATTGTTGTGTAGTACCAGTGGGAAAACAGAACAGATATCCTAAAATGCAAGATGTTCTAAAGAAATAATCAGAGTTTTGACCACTTTGTCCTTCATTCTTGCCAAATTTGGAAGAAAAACACATTGATAAATACCACATAGGTAATGCATTTTTGCACATTACAATGAATAAGCAGATTTGTCTTCTTTCCATTTACAACGTTAAAGAAGCCTTAAAGTAGGAATTAGGGTAAAAAATAATCAGGCCCTATGTACTAAGAAATTCTGTGGCAAACTAAACTCTGTGTAGTAAGTTAAACAATATTCTAATAAAGATAATCAGCCGGTGACTATTTTAACTGTGGCACTGCCAGTCTTGCTCCTAGACACGTGGCTTTAAATTTTGAGCCAGGAACATAGACTAACATTGACTCTTCCTCAAAATCTCTGTCAGCATCTGAGTGACTAAGACATACTTTTCTGTTAAGGCAACTCAGTAGCAATCAGTCTTCAAAGACAATTATTATTAGGAGGCAATAACTACTGTATTGACAATAAAGTCAATAGAGAGTCAATAAAGACAATAGAGAGTCCCTCAGACAGGTAAACTTACTTGAAAGTTACCTTTGCACAGATATACAGCCAAGAGGCCTGTAAATTTAATGACTAGCCATTTCCCTAACCGCTACAAAGCTGTGGTGTATTTTAAAAATTGTTTTTAGCTTATAAACATGTTATGCTATTAATGCCTGTTAGTATAATAATAATAAGTTTGAATAACATGTTTTATGAATTTGAAATTCACATCACATTTGCAAAGTTCACAATGAAGTTTACAAGGAGGGCTATTATTGATGTCCATGAACTTGCACGTTGTTAGGTTGAAATTCCTTCATTCTCAATGCTCTTTCACTTATAATCAGCTTAGGTATTACCAAGAGAACTTACACAAACCCAGGGGCACTATCCTCTACCATTAATGTCAATGGCAGTTGAGCCATTAACTTCAATGGGTAAAAGACTACGTCCCAGGCGAGTAGGACATCAACGACTTTGTAGTCATTTTAAAGGCACAGCAGTGGAAACGGGAATTGGTCACCTACCTTCGGTGAATTCTTTTCTCCCCTGAACTCCGGATACTCCTCCGTTCGGGTAGTTCTGCGGGTGACCGCCAGGAGTCAGAAGAAGAAAACTCGCTGGTGTGCCTGTGCGTCGGAGCTACCCCGATTCCTCAGTCCATATCCAAGCCGCGGACCGTATTCTCTGATCACCAGATAGCCACCAGCTTGAACAAAACTACTGTATGGAAAACATGACTAACAACGAATAAACATACCCTTTAACCCTCTTGGGAAAAGAAAACAAAGAATTTTCCCAAGATATTTTAAACTTTTTCTGAACTATGTTCCCTAGTAATCTGCGCAACCTCCCCATCACTGAGTTTGCTGTTTGGTAGGGAGGGTCGGAAGAGTATCCAGAGTGCAGGGGAGAACAGAATTCACCGAAGGTAGGTGACCAATTCCCTTTTCTCCCCCTGCCTCCGGCTACTCCTCCATTCGGGATGTACCCGAGCAAAAACATGCTTCTAAGGGTGGGAACAAACAGCGCCAGGAGAGTCCAGCACCGCCTGTAGCATCCTTCTACCAAAGACAGCCTCCGCTGACTTGGAGACATTCAATTTGTAATGTTTCACAAAGGTATGCAACGAAGACCAGGTGGCCACCCTGCATATCTCGTCGTACGAAGCTTTGGCTTTGAAAGCGTAGGAAGTAGCTACGCCTCTGACTAAATGAGCCCATATTTGGAAGGGAGGAATCCTACCCTTTACTGTATAGGATTCTACAATACACTGTTTTATCCATTTTGATATTAGGGTTTTAGAAGCCTTAGTCCCCTTATGCCCCTGTCTAATATTCACAAAAAGGGCCGTGCATATCCTGAATCCCTGAGTCCTAGCTAAATAAATCTTTAGTGCCTGACGTATGTCTAGCGTATGACAAATTTTCTCCTTTGGATGCGTTGATTTTGGGCAAAATGATGGTAATACTATTTCTTGACTCCTATGGAAGACCAAGTTGACCTTAGGAATGAAGGCCTGGTCTACTCAATGTCATTGATTGCTCCTGAAAAGAACAGATATTTTCTTCTACAGATAAGGCCCCTAATTCTGATATTCTCCTAGCCGAGGTCAAGAAAGTGACCTTAAGAGACAGCATATATAAGGAAATATGCCTAAGGGGCTCAAATGGGGCCCTGGTCAGGGCGTTCAGGACTAAATTCAAGCTCCACGAAGGGCACCTATGAACCACTGCAGGGGAGATGGATCTTGCTGCCCTCAAAAACTGCCTGACATGCCTATGGGAGGAAACATTCTTATTAGCTACCGCCCTCAGAACTGAGTCTAATGCAGCTGCCTGTCTAGCTAACGTGTTGGGTTTTAGCCCTTTGTCTAACCCCTTCTATAGGAATTGTAGGATATCTGCAATTCCTGCCTTGCAAGGATCCGGATTCCTTTTCGTTACCCAAAGGGCGAACATTCTCCAGGTAGCTCTATACGATCTCCTAGTTGCGGATCATCTAGACTGCTTCTGAATAACCCTTCTTTTTCAACATTGAGCATTCAAGCTCCAAGCTGTCAGTCTTAGATTCTGTAAACTGTCGCATAGAAGTGGGCCCTGCGTGAGAAGGGTGGGTCGAAGGGGCAATGGCTTGTGCGGGACTTGACTGAGCTCTATCAGGTCCGAGAACCAAGGTCTTCTGGGTCACCACGGATTGTGAGGATTATCCGAGCTGTCTACTTGATGATCTTTGCTATTGTTCTTGTGATCAACGGGAAGGGAGGGAAAGCGTAGAGAAGACTTCGAGACTACAGTTGGTTCAATGCGTCCACTGCTACTGCTGCGCTGCAGGGAGTTCTGGACATGAATCTTGGAACCTGTGTGTTTTCCTGATTGGCTAAAAGATCCATTAATGGAAGGCCGAAGATCTCCACTATGTCGTTGAAGACTTCCCTGTCTAGAGCCCATTCGTAGGGGTTAACTGTGCTGCGACTGAGCCAGTCTGCTCGTGTGTTGTCTCGTCCCTTGATGTGCAGAGGCTTCAAGGAATATACGTGCTTCTGTGGCCCATGTGAAGAGCTTCACCGCTTCCTTGTGGAGGCATGGGACTCTCGAGCCACCCTGGTGGTTTATGTAGGTCTTGGCTGTCGTACTGTCCGTGTATATCAGAATGTGTCGGGTGGGGAGGGACAGTAAAAGCTGTCTCAGGGTGAGTCGTATTGCCTTCAGTTCTAGGCAATTTATACTGCGAGACTGATCCTTCGTGTTCCATAGCCCCTGGGTCGATGTGGACCCAGAACGTGCTCCCCACCCTCTGAGGTTGGCATCCGTGGTGATTATCGCTCTGGTGGGTTCCGACAGAGGGGTTCCTGTGCTGAACGTTTCTGGTCTTAACCACCAGGACATTGAGGGTCCTAGGTTTTGTGGGATTGAGACCCGCGGATTGAGCCCTAGAGTCAGTTCTCTTTGCATAGGTCGCAGCATGAGTTGCAAGGGTCTGAGGTGGAGCCAGCCCCATTGCACCTGCCGAGTGCATGACCCCAAAAGTCCCAGGAGTTTTGCTAATGTCTTTAGCCTCATCCGCTTTTGAGGACTTAAGAGACGTATGAGTGCATGGATTTTCTGCTGCCTGGAGGGGGGAATGAGAGTGGTGTTCAAGATTGTATCTAGAATTACCCCTATATGTTCCAGTCTGCGAGTGGCAGAGAAGTGGCTCTTCTCCCTGTTGATCAGGAACCCACGATGATTAATATATTGTATGGTTCTGTCTAGATGTGCTAAAAGTTTGGCGTGCGACTGGGATCTGATCAAGAGGTTGTCGAGGTAGGGGTATAGGTGGACTCCCTCTTTCCCGAGGTTCACTATTAGGGGAATCAGGATCTTGGTGAATGTTCTTGGGGCTGATGACAGGCCGAATGGAAGGGCCTTTGAATTGATAATGTGTCTGATAACAGAATCTGAGCCACCTTCGATGCTGCGGCCAGATTGGGATGTGCAGATAGGCTTCCTTTAGGTCAAGAGAGACCATCCAGTCCCCTTTCCTCAGACTCTGGCAGATGGATGAGACTGTTTCCATCTTGAATTTTTGTGTCTTTACTGATTTGTTTAAGGACTTTAAATCTAGAACTGCCATCCAACTTCCTAGCTTTTTGGGTACTAGGGAAATGATCGGATAGAGACCTAACCCAGTTTGCTCTATGGGTACTGTCTCTATGGCTCAGATGTGTAGCAGTCTTTGAATCTCTGTCATCATGGCCCGATGCTTTGACGGGCTGGTTGAGGTGGGGGGTGGTATAAATCTCTCTTTGGGCTGTGTTGTTAATTCTATGGTGTAGCTGTGACTTACACATGCATCCGAAATGGATTTTTCCCAGATTCTTGAGAAAAGCTGCAACCTGCCCCCGACCTCCTGAGTCTCTAGATAGTCATGAGTCCTGCTTGGACTGACCTGAGGGAGTAACTCTGGATTTTTGTTTGTCAAATCTGCCTTGTCTGTGGCCTCTATTACGAAAGGGGAGGTTGGTTGATGACTCTCTGTTAGCTTGGGGTTGGAATCTCCTGAACATTCCAAAGGTTCCCCTGGGTTTGCTTGGTGGACTCCAAAAACATCTCTTTTTTAACCCCACCTGATGGAGAGATTTTGGTTTAGTTTTATCATTAGCATCCACTAAAACTCTGTCCAGACATATGCCAAAGAGTTTGAGGTCTTTGTAGGGGCCTGCCACTAGGAGATTCTTGACGGTGAGATCCCCTTGCCACGATTGCAGCCAGTCTCCTGGCGGAGACTTTTTGCTACTGCTTGAGCTGACCATTTCATGGCATCCATGATGGAGTCAGCTAATAACGCAGTGGCTAGCGTTATGATAATTCCTGAGATCTCTTCTCTGAGATCTCCTGGTTCTGGGCCTCCTGCATCCAGGAGAGAAGGGCTTGAGCTACATATGAGGAAATGATATTGATTTTAAGGCTGAGGCTGAAGAGTCTAGGCGCCTTCTAAGGGCTGCGTCTATTGCCCTGTCTGTGGGGTACCTTGGGTAGCAATCCCCTTGCGTGGGAAAAACAGTTTGTCTAGCTAAGGATACAGCCGCTGCATCCACTTTTGGATTTTTAAACAGCGGTTCTTTCTTTCTTGAGAACGAATACAAGGAGGTCTGGGATCTGTTCATCCTATAGGCCTTGTCAAGATGTTTCCATTCTTCCAATACTAACTTTTCGAAAGCCCTGTCTAAAGGAACTCCTGAATCTTTGCCATGCACTGATGGTATATAATCTCTTTTCTCCTCCTCCTGTGAGTCAGAGGAGTCCCCTTTAGCTAGCTTTTCGTTCAAGTGTAAGGTCTTGGATACCTGAGCCAAGAGCTCATCTCTGTAAGCTAGTGGGAACTGCCTATCCTTCTCCTTAGGATCCGGTAGCGGTTCCTGGTATCCTGTCGCCTCTGCCTCAGAAAGCTCCTGCTCGGAGAGGGAGTCAGTCTGAAGCAAACAGGATCTAAGCCTGTTCTCTACGCCTCTTTGGCTGGTCCTCTGCGAAGCTGTCTCCAGAGGTCTGAGGAGAGGCCAAAAGGCAGGCTATAGCACCCCCTTGGGTGGTGCTTTTACCTTTTGTTTTCCCGCCTTGTGAGGGCCCTTTACTAAGGAGCGTTTGGGAGCCTTTGAACTGGAGGGGGATTCTTTTTTATTTCCCCTGCTCGTGCAGCTTGTGTAGTTTGTCTAGTGACTGCAAAATTTCCCCCATTTTGCTAGTTAATGAAGGCATATTGGGTACTTGCGTGTCCTCCAAGGCTGAGGCAGGCTGTTCTTGTGCTTGGGCTCCCGCTTCCATCTCACCGGGTTAAAGGAGGCGTTTATTGGCCGCTGTCGGGTTTCACGATGCGGCTGTGACCGATTCCCGCTGCGCGGGTCAAGGAGATTATCAGCCACTGACGGCCTGGCAATGTGGCTGGGATAGGCTTCCGCTGAGCGGAGACTGTTCCTAGGTCAGGGGACGTCCATTGGGGCTGGGGACTTGACTCCCCTGGATAAAAAAAAATTGCCCCCCTTTACGGCTCCCCTGCTCCAAGGTGCCTTGCAAGGGAGCTGGCCATGGCTCTGGTTGCGGTTCCTGAGACCTGGTTCGGGAAACTCGCTGCCCCCGTGGCCCCGCCTGCCCGCTGTAAGCGCCCGTTCCTCTCTGGGCTTGACGGGAAGTATGTCCACTGTAAAACCAACCAAAAAATAAAATCTTCTGACCAAGAAAAAAACTGCTCCTGATGGTCCGGAGGCAGAAGATAGACTGAGGAATCGGGGTAGCTCTGACGCGCAGGCGCACCAGTGAGTTTTCTTCTTCTGCCTCCTGGGGGTCACCAGCAGAGCTACCCAAATGGAGTAGAAGCCACAGGCAGGGGGAGAAACAAGGTGTTTGCTTCAATGTCATAGAATTGCAGTGCACTTGCTTAAACCAGTCATAGTCCAATTTTAACTAAATAAAAATTTAATTTCATTAAACAACTGAACTAAGCAAATTAAACAAAGAAACTAATATGTGAATCTGATAAGACTTATTTATATCAGGCCTAATTAATATTAAAATCCTTCCTTTAATTTCTTTTCACAAAACCAGTGTGGGCCCAACTCCCCACTGCTAGGGGAGGAAGGAATCTCTGGAAGGTATTCCTCAAGCTAATTTGCTTGAACTATTCTATTATGGGGTTTATTCTATGAGGTTTGGAGAACTTCCAAATTCTACAAATTCCTGGGTGTCTGTGCTGGGCTAAGGCAAAGTGTAAAAAGACTCCATTCCTCAGGAGATCTTACCACCCTTTGACTTGGAATTTCCCTTAAAGAGATATTCTACAATACACCTTCAAGCTGCATTACATCTCATAGCTAGGGTGCAGTGAGTAGTTCAATTATTACCCACGGGTAATACCTGCATTTTTCTGGCACTCCATAGAGCATCCGGCCTCCTGTTGTGTGCCCAGCTACCTTGGGGGGGACGGGGGGACAGAATCCATCCCGGAAGTAGACTTTCCCAGATTTTTGAGAACGTTGATCCTGGCTCCTGCTCATGCACCTGGCTGCTGCTCCTCCCAGCCACTGCTCAGCTGAGCTGGGTTCTTCCTGCTCTATTTTTCTGAGCAGGGGTGGGAAGTGAGAGGCCTCTCACAGTGCACCAAATCCCAGTGTGGTAAAGATCAGGAAACCAACATACATAACACACATGAAACATTCACATTCGGCTTCTGGCCAGAAAATCAATGAGCACACGGTGTGCCACAGTCCCCATACCGAGGGAGGTGTGTGTGCAGGGGTCATGCATGCAATGCCTTTACTCAGGTGGGCATGCCAGGGGAAGCCTCCTTGCTTCCCCCTCTATTCAGAAAATCTGAGCGGGAAGAACCCAGCTCAGCTGAGCAGTGGCCAGGAGGAGCAACCAAGCAGGTGAGTATGCCTGGGGCCAGGATCGATTTCCCATCCCATCCCAGAAAGTGCACTTCCTGGACTTCAGGTACACCATCGAGTCACGTTTGGGCAAAGATCAGTGCTCAAATGCGGTCAGTTCAAGGCAGGCACCCTAGATTTGATGGGGTGTTCATTTTTGTGGGTGCCCCTCTAATCTCTACCTGTACTTCACTGACCATTCAAGTATAGAGAGAGGAAAATGAATTGGTATGGGAACATTACTTCCTCTCACCCACCGCCTGCCTTCCTGGGGATAAGGAAATACTTCTGAGGAGGGATCCTAGTCCCTATCTGCACAAAAAGGGGAATGATCCATGCATATAAGGCAAGTTCCGCAGACATATAACCAGGCCCTATTTTCCTAGTGAAGGAAATGAACACTGATCACATTTCCTTATAAGTAAGTTAACAAATGTTTATTCAAATTATCTTCAGAGTCAAAAATGTCACTAATCAGACATTCTGCAAAAATATAATTCATTTAAATATCAGGGTCATTCAAACAAGAATGTAAATGAAAAGAAATTCATTAAAGAATATGTACTTGCTTAAAGTTTATATACAGATTCCTTATTTGGTGTTCCATCTGCAGGACAGGAAAGAGAGTATGAAAAATAAGTCTACCACACTTACTTTAGAAAATCCACAGAAACCTTGTCAATATTTGAGACACGAAGGGTAAGTACTGGGTTCTGTTTAATACTTTCTGGAAGGCTAGGATGATCAAGACTTGAAAAAGTCAGGTTAGCTCCCTGCCAGCAACAACATAAGAATGATTTATTAGCAGGTACTACTATCTACAAAAGCATGATATAAAAGACAGGCTAAAATCTACAGTGAAGGGAATTATTTCCACGCTGTCAGGTTTTAAATTAAAGGACCTTTATATACCATACATACACTGTCGGGATTTATATTACAGGACCCTTATGAAAAGCATAATACTGTAACTCAAAGCATGTATGAAACCTCTAATAAAATCAGTGATCTGCTGCCAGAGTTTCCATACCACAGTCACACTATATACAAGTTCAGTGTCTTCTTCAAATTTAAGGTCTGAAGGCAAGCTGATGGCACACAGGGGACAAACTTACAACATGAATCTACTCTGAAGAATTAACACTTTTACACTACATTGGAAATTTCTTCCTTAATCCATCTGATAATTCTGTGTAATTTATCACCAGACTGTAGGTTCTTGTCAATGGAGTAAGATCTTACTGTTTTATACTTCTATTAGAACTGAAGAGACAATACAGCTAAAAAAGAGCAGCAGGAAATTCAAAACAAATTCAATTCCTTCTCATGCATCATTGACATCCAAACCAACACACTTTGAAAAGCCCACTGAGGCTATTTATTGGTCTCTGGTGGCATAATTTAAAGACAAAATTTAAAGACAAAGACAACCCACAAACAACTTACTCCATAGTAAAGGTTTTACAGGTGTAATTTAGAGCACAATTTGATCCCCACAGCTTTTAGTGATGCATGAGCAGGGAAGAATATAGCTTGAATTTCTCATCCTAGAGGATCCTGAGCAAAGCAGCTACTTAACACCTAACGTTGCACTACCCTAGTTTCCAATACTTGACTGAATGTGTTTGAAGTAAAACTGTTTTTTTTATTAAGTAAAACTTACTATATATTTTTTTTTGTATTCTAAAGAATTTGTTAAAAAGACAAACTTTCTTTCAAGACCTTGGCAAATGCCAGTTTTAAAAATAAAATAAAAAAACCACTGGTGGTGCGAACTGCTCAACTGCTACTACAGTGTAAAGTTTTTACCTGTGTTCAAAAATGTATAGTAGTTGATTAGGTCATGTGTGCCAGAGTATTATGCAATTATTGTTTTGTTTTTAAAAAAAAACTACTTCTTTCTACTTTCTAATCAGGAAGGACCTTCTTCCTCTACATAGCTACAAAGGAATGAAATATTTCCACAAATCCTTTCCCAGCTGCTAACACATGCCTTCTAGTGGAGAAAGCAGAACATGCAGCTTGCTTTGAGGCTGCTGTTGTAGAGATTATTTATGCAGCAGAACGGTCCATATTCCCAAGATACACAGCAGATCCAAATGCCACTGAAGTCAATGGAAAGACTTAATGTTACTACATTCAGTGGGCTTTTGGATAGGTCCCGCAGAACTCAAATAGACTCCTCCTTCCAGCGCTGAACTCAAATGTCATTCCCTAATCGATGGCAAAACTGATGTAGCTTCAATATATAAAGAATGGCTAGACTGAGAGATGGGAGGCTGGATGAGCCGAATGGTAGCTCTTCTCCAAAGTGACGCCCCCCCCACCCCCGCTCCTGATGCTTCAGGAGAGATGCAAGATTCCTGGAGTAGGATGATGTGGAACACTGCATCTACAGGAATCCCTAGTAGTTACAGACTGGCTTTGGTCTCAAAGTACGAGCTTTTATAATTTGTAAGTTGTAAGTTTAGAATACTTACAACATAGAAGTCACTAAGATCATATTGTTTTCCTTTTCTTTGTCCACCCTGATGACTATAAACTCCCTTTGGAATGAAAGGAAGGGCATTTGTTCTGTGAGGAAATTCAAAACAAATTCAAAGTCTACACTGAAAAGTAAATGTTTTATTATTATTGTTTTTATTATCTATATATAGGGTTGCCACCTATGTATGCATTGGCAGGCCAATGCAGGTCCTGCAACATGTATGTTTCATAAATGGCCTGGAAAAATATACACAGGTGGCTACCCTATCTATATAGCACCAGCAACAATGTGCCTGGCGCAGATCATGATTAGAGACAGATCCCTACCTCAAGGAGCTTACAAACTAGGATAAACAAAGCAGGACACAAGGGGGGAGGGGAACACAGAGATACCTACAAACTTTCCCATTTTACAGATAGGGAAATTGAGGCTGAGAGAAAAGGGCTGATCCAAAGTGAATCTTGGATTGGACCCACAGTGACTTGCCTAATGCCACCCGGTGAATTCATGGTTAAGACAGGATTTTAACCCTGGTCTCCCAGGTCTAAGTCCATACCTTACCCACTAGGCTACACTGGCTCTTAACCTCTGGAGACATTTTTTACTCAACTTACCTGTTTTTGCCAAATTGCCGATATTCATATATAGTAAGAGATTTGTCATATGTGAAAAAAAATCCAATCAGCTCTCGACAAGCATCTCGTCCATTTCTATAATGGTAATTGAAAACACCATTAGATTTATGCTTTTAACAGAAAGCAAAAAGACAGAATGTGTAAAACATCATCTATATAATTTCAATATCCAATCCTTTATACCAATATAAGTATAATAATATCATCAAAATGCCTGAACACAAGCATACGTTCAGCTAAAAGGAATTACACGAGTTGGTCAACAGATCATATGTACAAGGACGAGTTCTGTTCATTGCAATGTCAGACGTTAATGGGCAAAACCATCTGCCTTGTCCAGTAAGTGCTGGGTAAAGGCGAGAACACTGCCAAAGAGCTGTTTAGAGAGCTCTTAACCTTAGACTAGTTCTGCTCTGCCCCCTAAGTTCAGTATGGGGTGTTTTTAAACAAGATGCTACCAAGCATGGTCACCCAGGAGACACTCATCTGACTGCTTTCTGAAGGTGGTGTGGGGTGAGGCGCACTCCCGAGAGCAATGCAGCAGCCCCTTCACGGCACAGTGCTGAGAAATCTAGAGTGCGCTGCGCAGAGCAAGCCAAGAAAGTGTGTAGCAACAGGTACCCACGCATCCCTTGCTTGTATCAACTGGGGCGGCCACCCACGCCAGCAGACAGGTGCCCCACTCGTAGGCACTGTGGGCAGGGGACACGGCCTTTGCAAGTCACAGGAACTGGCCGCGTGCACTGGGAAGCCCAGTTCCCCAGCTCTCACAGCCAAGACATGTCAGTTTCAAAGGCCAGCCTGGCACGCTTACCCCTCCCCTATGGTCTGTGGCAGGAGGAGTGTGAGGCAGCGGATAGCCACCTGTTAGAATCCCTCCCCACACACTCCATCCACGTGCCACTCAGCAGTCACTGACCCCTTCCCCGCCAGCCTTGCTCTTTTAAAAACATCCATAGTCTGGAAAAGGCTCCTGGCTGTTGTAAACCATGGGTGCCATCCCCACTTAAAGTCAATGGGAGCTTCGCCTTTGACTTTAATGGGCAGAGGATTATATCCTATTTGTACTAATGGGCAAATTATATATGTCTGCTGTGTAGGAGAAGGGGCATTTTGGAAATTTAGGATTACCTTGATATTATTCTACCATCAAAGCGTAACTTGTTAGAAAGCAGATTTTCAGTTAATGCTGACCTGGTCCTTATTCTGTTGAGAGAATGAATGATATCAATGATCAAGTATTTTCTAGAAATGGAATGTGTTGCATAAATATAAACCATTTCTAGAACTAACAAGGACCCGGAGTTGTAAAACTAGTCCAAAATGAGTCATAGCAAATGAAAGAGATGGCATGTAGATAACACTTGACAAACCTATATAAAAACATATCTACCACAAGGAAAGCAAAGCACTACAAGCAGAGAGACCAATATGTCTACTGCCTATATGTACTGACAAAAGTTATGAGACCTGTGGCTTCCTTCAACCTCTCCCACCAACCCACATCTTCTTCCCCAGCTCCACGCCCCTTTCATGATCTGCAGGCGGTCAAGCCTTTAGACTTTGTCTCCTCCCTCTCCCCCTCCTCCCTCCTGTCTTCTCCTCCACCTCCCCTGGTGCTGCCATCTCTTCTCTTAACGCCTCTCTCACCTCAACCCTCTTGCCCCCCCCCCTCCTACTGCCCCATTCAACCCCAAAACCCCCATCCTTGGCTCACCCCTACTATCCGCTACCTCCACTCCTGCACCCGGGCTGCTGAACACCTCTGGTGCAAATCCCACTCCCACCCTGATTTCCTCCACTATAAATTCTCCCTCTCCTCCGCTATCTCCCGGGCGAGGCAACACTACTATGCCTCCCGGGTTGAATCCTACTCTCGTGACCCTCACCGTCTCTTCTCCACCTTTGACTCCCTTCTCAAGACCCCCTGCCCTCCTCCACCCTCTTTGCTCAGGACCTTGCGTCATTCTTCACCTCAAACATTGACAAGATCCGCCAGGACATTGCTTCCCACACATCTCCTCTCCCCGCTACCTCACCGTCCCCTCCCATCTCCTCCTTTCTCCCTTGAGGAAATCTCCTCTCTGCTCTCTTCTGCCAATCCCTCCACCCTGCCCTCTCAACCCAATCCCCTCCTGCCTCCTGACCTCCATTGCTCCTACTGTTGCCTCCCCCACATGTCATTAATCTCTCCCTCTCCACTGGCTCCTTCCCCTTCACCTTAAAACATGCCACTGTCTCTCCCATCCTCAAAAAGTCCACCCTTGACCCTTCTGACCCCCCTAGTTACCGGCCGGTCTCCCTCCTACCCTTCGCCTCTAAGCTTCTAGAACGTGTTGTCTACTCCCGTTGCCTGGATCTCCTCTCTGCCAACTCATCCCTGGACCCTCTCCAATCTGGCTTCCGCCCCCTTCACTCCACAGAAACGGCCCTTGCCAAGATCACCAATGATCTACTGGTTGCTAAATCTAACCGCCTCTACTCCATTCTTGTCCTCCTTAACCTCTCTGCTGCCTTTGACACGGTTGACCACTCACTCCTACTGGATTCTCTTCTCTCCCTAGGTTTCTGCGGCTCTGTCCTTGACTGGTTCTCCTCCTCCCTCTCTGACCGCTCCTTAAACGTGTCTTCCCAATTCCAACTCCTCCTTCCTCCCCGTCTTGGTGGGGGTTCCCCAAGACTCTGTCCTGATGACACTCAACTCTCTCTCTCCACCCCCTCCCCCCTTCTGTCCAAGCTTGCCTCATCAACTGTCTCTCTGATATCTCCGTCTGGATGTTCTGACATCAGCTCAAGCTCAACATGGCTAAGACTGAACTCCTTATCTTTCCTCCCCCTCTTCCCTCTCCATCCTTATTGATGGGGTCACCATCCGTCCTGTCCCCCAAGCCCATAGCTTCGGCTTTGTCTTCGACACTCACCTTTCCTTCAAATGTTACATCGACTCTGTTGCCAAGTCCTGTCGCTTTGCCCTCTGTAACACTGCACGGATTCGCCCCTTTCTCTCGGTCTCCCCAGCCAAAACCCTTGTTCACGTCATGGTCATTTCTCGCCTTGACTACTGCAGCCTCCTTCTTGCTGGCCTCCCCCACTCTCATCTGTCCCCCCTTATTTCCATCCAGAACTCCACTGCTAGGATCATCCACTCAGCCCGTCGCTTCGACCACATGCAGCCTCTCCTCTCCTCATTCCACTGGATCCCCCTTCCCTCACGTATCCTTCACAAACTCCTGGTATTTACTTACAAAACCCTTCACAATCTGGCTCCCCCTTACCTCTCAGCCTTTATCTCCTTACACACTCCTGCACGCACTCTCCGCTCGTCCTCTGTCCCCTCCCTTGCTCTCCCTCGTCTCCCCTGCTCACCTAACCGACTTTGTCCCTTCTCCCTCCCTGCCCCCCATGCCTGGAACTCCCTCCCTGCCCACATTCACCTCGCCCCCTCCCTCTGCACATTCAAATCCCTCCTCAAAACC
>QEPC01014254.1:8694223-8724089 GCA_003113815.1 Sphenodon punctatus | reverse complement strand
GCTAACCACCCTTTAACCACCCTTGGTGTTTATTTATGCATGTTGCAGGGCTGTATTGGTGCCCTATGCAGCCCTGAAACATGCATAAATGACCACCAAGGGTGGTTAAAGGGTGGTTAGCGTCATGTCTGTTTTCACCCATAGTCTCCTTCTGGCTGAGACAGAGTTTGCAGCTGCCCTAGTGGACCAGCTCATAGCATCTGTGGTGGAATCTGCTAAGAACGCTGCCGCCAGCATGATGCGGGATATTAAGACCCTGGATCTCTTTTCGGAGATCTCGGCGTCCTGGGCCTCTTGAAGCCAAGACATTAGGGCTCGTGCCACATAAGATGACACAATATTAATTTTTAGGGCTGAGGCTGATGACTCTAGATCCCTTCTAAGGGTTGAGTCTATCGCCTTATCTGTAGGGTCCTTCGGGTAACAGTCCCCTTCAGTCAGGAAGACCGTTTGCCTGGCCAGAGAGACTGCCACTGCGTCCACTTTAGGAATCTTGAACAGTGGTTCCTTCTTTCTAGAGAAGGCATATAGCGACCCCTGTGTCTTGTTCATTTTGTATGTTCTGTTAGGTTGTTTCCACTCCTCTAGGACCAACTTCTCAAAGGCCCTGTCCAGGGGAACCCCCGAGTCTTTGCCATGTACGGAGGTGATGTAATCCCTTTCCTCCTCTTCGAAAGAGTCAGAGGACTCACCTTTCAATGGTCTTTCCTTCAGATGTAAGGTTTTTATGACCTGGGCCATCAGCTCATCCCTATAGGGAAGAGGAAACTGTCCTTTTCCTTAGGATCTGGGAGAGGCTCCTGGCAGCTCAAGTCCTCTTATTCTCCCTCCTCCCGGTCGGAACCCGAGTCTGAGTCTGAGGCTAGTAAGTTCTGGGCCTGCTCCCTGGGCCTTTTAGCTTGCTTCTCTGCAGAGCTCTTCTCTGAGGACTGAGGGGAGGTTAGAAGGCGGGCTATGGCTCCCCCTTGTGAGGATTTTGCCAGTCTTTTTCCCACCTTTTTGGTTTCCCTTGCCTGGGTGGCCTTGTTAGAAACTGCCTGGGGGGGGGGGCTTTTCCTCTTTTTTGGGGTCAGCAGGTTACATAACCTGTCTAGGAACTGTAGGATTTTCTCCATTGAGTCTGCCAGGGAGGACATAGATACTTGCATGTCCCCATTGTTGGAGGACGTCTGTTCCTGACTTCCTACTGCCTCTTCCATCTCCACTGTCGAGTGGGGGAGGAGGAACCAGGATGTGGTTCTGACTACCGCGGAGACTGGAGCCAGACTGGACACTTGAGCTGGTGCCCCGGCGGTTCAAGTTAGAGGGCGCCGGCGTGAGTCAGTCAACTGGAACGGGCTCACGCCGAGTGAAGCCCGTTCTTAGGCGGGGGGAATATGCGCCGTGATCTGGGCCAGTTCTGAGTCTCACGGTTCCAGCAACTGTCTGCGGTTCCCTCGCTCCCAGGCGCCTTGCAAGGGAGCTGGCCAAGGCTTTTAGCGGTTCCCGAGTTGGGTGCAGGAAGAGCACTGCCCGCTGTGGTCCCACCTACCCGCTGCTTCAGAGATCCCTCTGATCCCAGCTGCTTCTCCCTGACTGGAGCTTTGGCGGGTTGTTTGGCACCCAGCAATAAAAAAAAAATTCTAGAAAAAAAATAAAACACTCCTGCCGGTCCGAATGCAGAAGACGGACTGAAAGGGAGTGGGATAGCTCCGAGTACGCAGGCGCAGTGCGAAAAGTGTTCTTCTGCCTCCTGGCGGTCAACCGCAGAGCTACCCATACGGAGTAATAGCCGAAGGCAGGGGGAAAATAGAAGGTTTTTATAGCAAATAAATATTTTAAGATGATTTTCAGAGGAAGCAGCTTGATAATGCACTAGTAATTATAGTTTTTTTTTAAAAAAGTGACATTTGACTCTTGTGGGTTTTTTTAAAAAAAAAAACAATTAAAAAAACAATAAAATTGTAATGAGGTATGCGGTCTAGTTACATTGTAGCCACATGCTGCTCCCTGGGAAACTCAAAATGCTTCTATGTTCACTGGTGTCTACAAATGTAAGTAAACAAACATTTATACTGATATTAATCTGTCATATTTCCTTACTGTATTTTCAGAAAGTTTATCGTTTGCGTAGGGCAGGTGTAATGAAAGTACTTCTCACTCCATACAGTGTAGTATGAGACACCAGACAGATGTAAATTCTCAAGCAATAAAGATTTGCCTCTATCAATTTAACTTTGTCTTCTAAAAGGCTGTGTCATGATTTATGTTATCCACTTGCAATTATTTATTTAAAAGAACGTAAGTTTATTGGACAGAATAGCCTCTTCCTCTGAAATGTCAATCAAATGGGTCCTGAGAGTTTCATTCAAACTCTAGTAAATTTAGAAGAGATGATCCCAATTTTCTTTCAGAAAGTAAATTTTCTGCACTGAAAGTACTACCATTTTACATAACCATTATGTTTTACAAAACTTAGGGGTGGAAACCTTTCTTCTCCCAGGTACCACTTTGAAAATTAGAAGCAGCTCCAAAGACTGCAAAGAAGTTTGGGATAGGGGTGTTTAAGGAGTGCACTCAGGGTGAGGAAAAGAAGGTGAGGAAAAGAAGGATTCATCAATCCATGCCATGGATCCATCCCTTCTCCTTGAGCACATGCCTTCCTCTCTGCTCCCTTTCCCTGAACTCATGTTTTCAGTGCTTCAGGGTAGGAACTGGATTGGGCCAAATAAAAGCTAGCTGCAGGCCAGATTTGTCCCCTATACCCAAGGTTTCCCACCCCGATATAACAGATTTGAACTTCTTTCCAGAATATCAATATAGTTTGCTCTCACGGAAAGCCAAAGGTTGTTTATTCAGAACTTTTTTTTTGTATGTAAGTCTAATCTAACTACTGTGTATCTATAGCCAGTCATTAAGATAGTCCAAAATGGGGCATTGATGTTAGGTCATGAAACCTCAACCTCTAAATTGAAATTCTGTAAAAATAAAAGTATTTTCTTCTCTGGTTAATTCAGTTAGAGAAAATGAGGCTGAAACACTTTCAGCTCTAAGACAATTATTTGATGTAGGGCTTATCCCAAGGTGGTTTGCTGGAGGTTAAAGCAGTTGTGTGTGGCCACTCCTACCCATGGGGTTTAGGAACAGTCACATGAAACAACAGTATGTGGTAACTTTTACCAGGCAGTAAATTGCCACTCACTGTCCAGGCCCCAGATGCTTACTGATAAGTAAGCTGTGTTTACGTGAATGCATCCTTAGAATGGCAGTCTAATTAAGAAAAAAGGAAACTCACATACTTCAATAGCTGCCCTAAGAGAAAATGTTAACATATGGAACAGACAACCCTATTAAGGCTTTCAAAAATAAATACACTCAACTGACATTAGGAAAATAGAGAACTCATTTGTCAAAATGAAAAACTACACAAATTACTAAAAGAAATTCCTTTGCAATGACTAAAATGGGTATTTTAAGATGTGACGGGGCCACTATTGGCCCCGTCATGGAATCAAAACGGCACGGCCAACAGACGTGCTGGCTGATCCCAGCAGGGAATCGGGGGAGGGGGCAGGGCTGCGCGGCTCAACGTGCAGCCGCACAGCCCCACCCCCCCATGCTCCCTAGGCCGCCCGCCCTCTGGGAGATGGGTGGGCGCCGCGGTCAATGCAGCCACAGCGCCCGCCCGCCCCCTGGGGCATTGACCACGGCCTGGAATCAGCGACGGGCAAGGCCGCTGATTCCGGGCCGTGGTCAGACTTGACGTTCCCACGCTTAGCCATGGTGAATTCCCCCGTGGTTGAGCATGGGAACGTCACGTCTGTTGGCCCAAACACAAGCTTCCCGCCGGGTGTTCACCCCTGTGAATCACGGGTGGGAATCTCTTTGACCACGTAAACGGCGATGGTCCGGGTAGGACAGCCGTTTGTGCGGTCAAAGAGATTCCTGCCTGTGATTCACGGGGGTGGACATCTGGCGGGAATCTCTTGTTGGGCCAACAGACGTTACAGTCCCTTGCTCACCATGTGGGAATTCACCGTGGTTGAGCGTGGGATCGTAACGTCTGAAAATACCCAAAGTGACCTGGAACTGAAATTCTAAAATATAAAGTTCTCCTGCTATGTTTATACATTATACTATGCATAGTATACAAGGCAAGCGCCATTTTAATATGTGCTGTAATATCCATCCATAACAGAGTAAGCTGAATACATCTGTATGCCATACACAACTCAGTTTTGTCTGTTTCTGGCCAAAAGACTCTACAGGCTGTTAAGTATTTCTGAAAGAACTTCAGAGACACGAAGAATTATTACTCAACCTTCTGTAGTACTAACTAGTCTACCACTATTCAGTAACCACTTCCCTCAGCTTTCTTTACTTTGACTGTGATAAGCAGCACATTCAACATGCATAATGGTGGAACAGAATTCCTTCCAATCACTCTCATCTTGCAAGCTCAGAGACTTCCTCACCCTGTTGAAAAATGAAGGTGAGGAAACAACATAGCCAGGACATAGGTGCTTAAAAGAAATGCAGAAAACATAAATTATCTATTCCATTTTGAGACCTTCCAAATACTCTGGATGACCTGCATACACTTATGAATGGACAGAAATGTTTCACACAAGGAGGATCTTCTGGCTGTTTTGCAACAGGGCCAACCAGTGCAAGTCCCATTCATTTCAATGGCACTCATAGCAGCACTGAACAACCAGAGGATCAACCTTAACCCTCACACTAATTTTGGGGTAAATCAGGCCCCAAAGTGGTACAAAAAATTAATTTAACTTTTTTAGAAAACCTGTACCACTTCATACTCTATGTATTCCTCAACAGTAATGAGTAAATTGTCCTATGTTGGTTTATCCCTCCCCTTCTGTTGTAACCATAGAAGTAAGAGATGATAAAGAGCTATTACGTTATCTAGTCACATCCATTACAATATCAAATCACATACATTGATATAAATAAATTACAGATATGGACGTGAACTGCATAGGAGAGGGTTTTTTTTTTTTTTTTTTTTAAAGTTTTCAGTGTTGGCCTAACTCTTTGGTTCAATTCCTGTTTTCTTTAAAGGAAGCAAATTTAAGCCAATACCAAGAGTTTGGGGTTGGTTTTTTTAAAACAAACAACAACAACAAAACACCATGTTTTATATCTACAGTACATCAAAAATATAATTATTAACTTAGGCTAGAGATAGATAGATTAGATAGATATCTGATAATCAGGAAACTTACCGCTTCTAACTTCCTTATGCTGTGCTGTATAGTGTAGGGCTTGCTTGTATAGCACTGCTGCAAGAGGGCTTTCTCATCAAAAATTGTAAGATCATCAATTTTGTCTTCAGGATGTGGGTCCTATAGAAGTACACTATTATATTTATGCCATTGTGGACAATCATTTGTAGCAGACAAAACCTGATTTATTTAATTAATTATTCTAGCACTTTCCTTTAGTTCAGCTGTTTCTACAATTCTACTGAAATTAACAGTGAATTCATCTCTGCTTCAGAACATGTGGTAAATACATTACCACAGTTTCCCTTAGGCACTTTCTCCAGCCTGCAGCACTCCTGTGCACACTGAAGAGGCCCCCCCACTATCAGCATTTTTATAGTGCATTGATTGTTCAAAGTGCTCTGCAATCCTTATCCATTTCATCCTCACATCAACTCTGTAAGGTATATCATTTTCCCCATTTTACAGAAGGGAAGCTAAGGCTGAGAGACAGTGACTTACCTAAGGCCACTCAATGAGCTCATAGCTAACAGGATTTTAAAACTGGTTTCTCAGATGCCAGTCCAAACACCTTATCTACTACTCTATACTGACTCTTGCCTACCTGTGACTCTCTGGGCCACAGAGAGAGCAACGCTGGGAGCTGGAGGGAGTGGATCCGAGGAGGGAGTTCAGGCCTGAGTCACCCATGCCCCAAAGTATGTACCATCCCACACTTTGTCATACTCCTCTCATCCACCACCCCATTCAGCATTGGCTCTTGCAGCAGATAGATCCGTAGTAAATAAGTCGTCCATAACCTGCCACCATTTCCTAGGACTGCGCTCCTGCTTCACCCAACTCCAAGTCCAGTGGTCTCAAGATGAGAGGAGCAGGGTAGCCAGGTGTCCTTTATTTTAAGGGATGTCGCTTATTTCAAAACTCCATAGTATTTCAATTTTTAAATTTTAATGCAGCAGTGGCAGCTTTCCTTTCCTTCATCCCCCACATTTCTAACACTGTTCCTTACGCAGCTTCTTCTATACTATCTCCCTCAAAAATATCAAACACCAAAAGAGAGGAGGGTATTCCCAAATTCCCACTGGATTGAAAAGAGAAAAAACGCACATTCCCAAATGCCTGGAGAAAAAGAAAAGTTAAGTCTGCACCCCAAATTCCAACTGAAAGGGTAATTCAGTCCTCACGTAAAAATAACATTCCTGCATTACATAGAGGAATGAACTGAGAGAACTTTTTCTGAGGAATTCACCACTATCTGAATACTTTCTTTTTATTAAGCATGCTAAAATATAAATGTTTTGTATTTTAAAGCCTGATTTTTAGAAGTACCGATTGCCCACCACTTCTAAGGCAAATGACTCAACAGTGCACAGAGCAGGATGAGATTGCTAGTGAAACATTAGCTTCTATCCACTCTGGTTAAGTAAAATGATAATGTTTAGCTCCACTGAAGCCATTGGGTGAAAACAGACATGCACGCAACTCCGCTTTAACATTTCTTAGGCATGCTGCAGGGCTGAATTGGCGCCCTATGCAGCCCTGCAACATGCATAGGAAATGTTACAGTGGTGCTAAAGCAGAGTTACGGTGCATGTCTGTTTCCACTCATTATGTGGGAGTAATGCATTGCCAAGATGATTACTTAGGCAAAGTAGTCAATTTCCATCCATCAAAGAAGTGTATAGATTTCACGCAAGAAGGCAGTCTCCATCCCTGTGTGCATGCCCTTCTTCCTCTTCTGCAAGCATGCAAGTCAAACTACTTCTGCAAACATGCATGTGTAGGCATGTGCCTTCACGTAGGTAAGCACTCCTATTTAATTCAATTGTCTCGTCCCTACTTGTATCCTTTGCATATCTCCTTCTTCCTTAAAATATTTAATGAGACATTGGGGGCGATCCCAGGCCCCGCACATGCTGTGCACATCCTGCGCGCGTGCACATGCATCCAAAACCGCACGCATCTCCATTAAGGACTGCACTGTGTCACGTGGATCCCGTGTGGGACCTGCACAGATCTCACACAGGTCCCATGAGGATCCTGCTTGGGATTGCTGCCATTATCAATATAATTCTGTATAAAATCATTTTTCTGGTAGGACTCATTTTTCTGGTAAGCCAGTGTGGTGTAGAGGTTAAGTGTGCAGTACCTGGACTGGGAAGTAGTGAGAGGCCCTGGATCAAATCTCACCTTAGCCAGAAAGTCACTTGGTGACCTTAGGCCAATCACAATATTATCTCAGCCTAACCTACCTCAGGTTCTGAGGATTAAAAGTTGTGTTAATTAGTTCTATGTGAAGTGCTCCGAGTGCCATGGCAGGGCAGTGCTCTATAAACATAAGTATTATTGTTACATACTGTACTCGGATACTTTAATTTTCTTTTTAAAAGTTACATATTTTGTTACCCTCTTGATGTTTAGAAGTTTGTTGATCCTTAAAGCAACACCACCAAACATACTTGGCCACTGAACCTAATCCTTCTATGCCATCCCCTTATTTACTGAGCACATGTATTCAGCCTTTTTGGTTTCAGCTATACTACTACTGCACAATCAAAACTAACGTCTTTCAACGTTTTCTTTTTCGGTTGACCTCTATTCCACTGTTGTCTATTGCTCTCTTTTGCCCCATCGTAATAGAAAAAATATATTAAAATTATAATATTCACTCAAAATATTGTTTCAGAGTGTGGGTCCTTTAAAGACCAGCTGCCTCCTACCCAACAGCAATTTAAGTAAGGGGTCGGGTGATATATAAGAGGTCAGGTGATCAGGTGACACACACACACACACACATTAATTTGCATTACTTAAAAACAAACAAACATACACACAAACACACTTATTTTCCCTATTTCTCCTACTCCTTCCTTTGCCTGGCAGCTATAAAGCAGTCAGCAGCTCACTTGGTGTGGACGTTTGAAGAAATCTTGTAGACCTGCTGTTCCCGTGGTTAGCAGATCCTAACAGAAAGGACCTGGACTTGGAAAGCAGTCCAGAAATAAACCGTATCTGAGCATATACGTATCTTGGAGACAATGGAGGGACTTCATATGTTATGTTCCAAAATGAGGAAACGGGTTAAAATAGATGTGACTTTGGCCTGCTGTGGCCTGTTTTGACCTGCTGTAGCTCAGGACCACACATGGACGTGTGTGCAGGCGCTGCCAGACGTTGGCCCGGAATTGCCCTGGGCCATGTTGGTGGCTAGCCCAGGCAGCAACTTCGGCAAATCTCTGAGGTCACAACCTGGGCTACAGCCCACCTGCCCGAGTCAAAGCGGGCCACAACAGCCTAGCACATCTGTTCCCACATGGCACACCCACCATGGCTGTGCCTCAATGGCCACCATGGCTGCCTGTCAAGGAAAGGGGCACAACACTGGAAGCAAGGCTCGGAGGGAGCTGCCCACCTATTGTGCTCCTGGCCCTAACCAGGTTATGTGGGTGGTGAGACAGCTCCCAGGCTGGGAGCATGTCAGTTCAGTGCCCTACCTGACCTGGGCCATGTCGTCTGTGATTTCCACCCTTCCCCCCGCCCTCCCCATGGCAGTGATACCATTAGTCGCACATCTGTTTTTACCCAGGGACTCTTTCTACGTAGGTAACAGACCATTCCCCTAAAGGACTGCGACTCAGAAATTGGCTGACCCCATATTTTACTTTTGATAAAGGTGGAGCAGGCACAAGAATCAGGGAGCAATTACATACACATGCATATTATTATTGTTTTTTGGTGGTGCCCAGTTAGGGTTTAGGAAATGATTGTGCTGCCCATCATAAAAAAATGTGTCCCTGAATCAAAGAGCTTACAATTTAAATAATTTGCATTACTTTAAAATAATACACACACTAATTTGCATTACTTAAAAAAAAACACCACACACACACACACACACACACACTTATTTTCCCTACTGCTTCCTTTGCCTTGGCTCTTTTTCTGTTTGTTTTTAAGATCTCAAGAACATTGAGCCTGGCTACAATTCTGTAATCGCTTACTTGTGAGCAATCTTGTTGAATTCCATGAGACTACTCAGTAGAAGTGGTTTCAGACAATGCCTTCCTTTCTAATATTCTTTCTAAGGAGTCATGCAAAGTTCATGCTGTATAAATGCTGACACTGTAAATGCACTTTCCCCATGCCAGGCTATCAATTTTGCCATTGCCATCCCCTTTTGGAGTCATCTATTTTACATTTTTCCTGTGATCAAAATAAACAAGAAACACCTACAACAGATCACTGTGGCAGGGACAGGGAAAGTTCTGGCAGGATCTGGGGTCCTTGAGTCACTCACTCTCATGGGAATTAGCTCATTTTACTGTCCTTTAATTCTCTCTATAGTCCATCTCCACCATCTACCATCTCAGGCCATGCGTTAATCCTCTGGCTTCTTGCCAGGCACCCCCTCTGGCTTACCAAAGTCATCTTGAGGTAGAGCTGAGCACCTGCACCTACTTCTTGTTCCTCACACGGAGCTTTGGATGAGCTTTTCAGTCTTTCTGGGCTGGCTCAGCCACGCCCTACACAGGTGTTGCAGCTCAGGCGCTGTCGCTCTCTCGACTCAGCACCTGCAGCCCAGCTGCCAGCCAGCGCTAGCTGCACTCTCCTAAAGGGCAGCCATTCTCAGAGACTCTGCCCTGCCACAATCATGCTGATTCTGATCGGCTTGCTGGCAAAAAGTGCACTACCAGAATACATAACTTCTTTTCCATTGGAGACCACAAACCACTACACTGGTGTGCAGATACTTCCAGTGGTCATGGGAAGAAAAGATTCAGACAGACTTCCTTTATTTTACTATCTAAATAATCATGGAGGTGGTCTGCTATGGTGAGCACCACAAAGCACCTAAGTAAAGTACAGGTAAAATTCAAGTGAATCATAATAGTCGATTACACTGTAACAAAACACTAGATATTCTTAATAGTCTGAAATTTAAAAATATATATTACCTCTCTGTCATCCATATATCTTGAAGTCTCCCGAGACTGCATATTGTTTGTTTTCTCTTTTGCAGTTCTCTGAGAATACTGTTTATATCCCTCCTTCATATCTGCTTCATACTGCTGATATTTCAGTTTGTATGTATCTGTTGGGGGTGGTAGATTTTCTGGTATGGTCTTTTGCTCTGACAAAGAAAGCTAAAAGCAAAGAATAATCAGGAATATTTGTAACAGCAGCTCCACTGTGAAACATAATGCTAACAGCAAAATTATGATGTCCATTCAGTAGGACATTTTACACTTAAGGACTGATGTTCCTTGACATCACATTCTACTTTAGGAAGGAACATAAATACTGATGTGTAAAAAGATTAGCCGCTCATGAAGCTAATCTTGTTCTGCCTACAGGTGCCTTTCTTCAGCCAGTGAAGTCTTCTGGAACAGTGGTTCTCAACCATTTTTCAGTCAGAAACCGAAGTCCACCTGTGGTTTCTTATTAGGACATCACAAGCTTGTAAGTGTATAAAATTGTGAAACCAGAGCCATAGCATAAACATGGGAAGCTAGATGAAGGGGTAAGGCAGAGATTCACAAACTATGGGTCAGGACCTTAGATGGGGTCAAATCATCTAAAGATGGGGTCGCTATGTTGACGGGTATAGTATAGTGTAGACTTCATGTGTCTTTTTTGCTGTCTGGGTTTACAGAATCACACTGAAATCTCAAAATGGAGCCACACAGACTTAAAGCTTGAGAACCAGCAGGCTAAGGCTTATAAAAAGAGGATTCATAGTGAAAATGGGGCAAAGGGGAATTGGTCACCTACCTCTGTGAATTCCTTTCTCCTCTGTCTATGGATAATCCTCCGCACGGGTAACTCTGCGGATGGCCTCCGGGAGGCAGAAGAAGAAAATGCTCTTTTGTGCATGCGTGTAGAGCTATCCCGTTTGATCTCCTCAGTCCATATCCTAGCTGAGGTCAGCTTCACTAAACAAACTTGAAAACTTATCAATAACATAACTCAGAACTTGTAACTCCACCACCCAGGTGTCTGAGATTAAAATGTCACTGGATAATTTTGACCTGTCACCACCAGGGTCTACCTTGAACCCTAATTTCCTATTAACTATTTCCTAAGCACTGCGTTTTTGGCAGGGTGGGTCGGAGGATTATCCATAGACAGAGGAGAAAGAAATTCACCAAGGTAGGTGACCAATTCCCCTTTCTCCCTCTGTCTCCGGGCTAATCCTCCGCACGGGATATACCCGAGCCCTTAGATTCCTTGAGGGTGGGAGCCAGCAGCGCTTGGAGCTTCCAGCACCGCCTGCAACACCCTTCTTCCAAAAGCCGCATCAGCGGACTTGAATACCTGCAGTTTGTAATGTTTCACGAAGGTGTGCACAGAGGACCAAGTGGCCGCTCTGCAAATCTCTTCGTACGAGGCTCTCTGTTTAAAAGCATACGAAACCACTGCCCCTCTGACGGAGTGTGCTCAAATCTGTAGGGGAGGAACTCTGTGTTTTGCCTTAGAGGCCTCTATGATGCACTGCTTCACCCACTTGGATATCAGAGTTTTAAAAGTCTTAGAACCAGCCTGCCCTGGTNGAGACAGAGGGAGAAAGGGATTGACCATGGGAATGCTAGCCCCTAACTAGTTTCCCCCCACAAGCACATCATCATCTGAACTGGTTGTGAAGCCAACAACCCAGCCTTTTAATGCACAATTTCCCATCTACTGGAGCCAAGTGCTACATGGAAGGGAGACGAGGTAAGCAGAAGCAAGAGGAACAACCCGCTCTGTCACCCTCCATAGAACTCTTGCTGATTTTTCCCCACATTCAACTAGTAGTAGAGCTGAAATGAGGACCGACCAGCCAAAATGAGCAAATCTGTTGAATCCAAGCAATTCAACCTGAAGCAAATGAACCAAGCAGCAAACACTACTTGCTCAATTACCTATTTTCACAATTTCAGTTTGTTAGTATATTTCATTCATTTCAGCCATTTCCAGTTTTATTTCACCTATTTTCATTGTTCCTGGTGAAAACAACTAGAAACTAACAAAATAAATGGACAAATAAAATGAACTGAACAACCAAAACTTGTGAAAAATCAGTTGCTCAAATGTTGTTTGGGTGAACAACACCCTGCTCAAAATCATGGAGAAAAAAGCCACAAGCATTTCTTTTCCTACTGTTTTGCTCTAATTAGTGGGATGGACCAAGCAGTCTTGTACTGGAGTCCTACAGCAGAATCCCACTTCTGCAGGGCACAACAACAAAAATAAAAACCTTCCTGAGCAGGACTGAGTGGTCATAGTTTCATCCTGTGAGAATTTGCTTTGTGCAACTTTGAGTGTTTTTAAAAGAGATGCTATTACTCATGGCCACCCAAGAGATACTCATCCAACCGTCCATCTGAAGGTGGTGCAGGGAAATGCGCATTCCCATGACACACACAGCACCCACTCATAGCCACTCACAGAGCACTGCTGAGAAATCCAGAGTGCACCGTGCAGGGCAAGCCAAAGAAGTGTGTGGCAACCGGCAGCCACACATCCCCTGCCCATATGAACTGGGGCAGACACCCACACCAGCAGACTGGTCCGCCACTCATAGGCACTGTGGGCAGCAGACACGGCCTTTCCAAGTCACAGAAATTGGCTGCGAGCACTGGGGAGCCCGGGTTCCCCAGCGCTCATGCTGGGACATGTCAATTTTAAAGGCCAACCTGATGCGCTTCCCCGTGGTCCATGGCAGGGGAGTACGAGGTGGCTGCCACGGTAGCCAGACTGGGAGATGCCCGTTAGAATCCTTTGTGGATGCTCCGCGGCAGTAAATCCAAAAGTCATTACAAAATGACAATTCATAAATGCTTTGGAACTCTGAAATGTCAGTAAATTTCTCAGATTTTTCCTGAAAACCAGAAAGCAAGCAGTACATTTCAGATCCAGAAATCCAAGTAAGTTCCATTTTCAAAACATTTCTAGTATGGAAATATATTGAATTTAAAAAAAAAATAATCGGTGTTTTGCTATTGAAAGTTTTCGTTTTCTGAAAAAGCAAATATTTTAAACAAAAAATCAATTCTGAAAAGCACTGAAACAAAATGTTATGCACATTTTAAAATTTTCTCTGGGGAAAAGATCCAAATTTCCAATGACCTATTAAAACATTCAATTTTCATATCGTAAAGTAAAATCCCCTACTAAATTCCCATAATGTAGGTTTTTAGATACTTTACCTCAGTTTTCTTCTGAGAACGTTTTCTAGCCACCTGATTAATGGAAGAAAAAGCAAATTATATTTTAAATAATAATTAAAACTTATTCTGGCTGAATCAAGTGAAAAATATGTCAAATAGCACTGTTCCAAAGTTAAACTAGCAGAATTCGAAGAAAATTATTTTTAGGGATGACAGCTGCAAATAAGAAAATGCTCAGCTGAGTTACTGTCAGATGTTTTCTTTATTTCATTATCTAGGATCCTGATTTTGAACAACTCAAGCACTATTTAAAAACTGAACTACTTTTGAAAGTTTAGTTTTCTCTATGTAGAAATGAGCAATCACAGAGGTTCTATAGAAAAAATTGTTTGCTGAGCCCTACCACCATTCTGAACTTAATCCTGCACTTCGGCTTGAAAGAGAACCATGTGTGCGTTCTTGGGTTTTACTTTTCCTATTACTTCTTTTTGAACATTCCCTAATAAGGCATTTAAATATGAAAACATTAGTTAACTGGGAACTACAGTTCATTACAAAAATCAACAGCAGTCAAGTCAGATTATTCCTTAAAACAAATATTTGATATTTGTAAAATAAACTAAAGTGATTTTTCAAAATATCTCAATATCAGGGACAAATTTTCTTCATAATAATTTTATTATTTTCTATAGTAATAACTTCCTTGAGATTTTCCTACACAGAAATTAAGCAGTTACATATTTATTTATTTAAAAATGTATACCCCACCCCTCCTGCCAGGCAGCCTGGGGCGGCTAACAAATCAATCAATAAAATACAATTAAATATATAAAATATATAAAATATATCATCTTGTGCTATCACATTTGCAGCTGACTGGGCAAATTATTAATAGATTTATTTATTTATTTACATATTTATCCTGCCCTTCCCCAAAAGAGACTGAGGGTGGCTTACAACAGATACAAAAACATAAAAACAACCCATAAAAGCAGTAAAATACAAAATCCCCAATCCTCCCACCACCCCCAACAAACCCACCCAATACCACCACCCCATTTCCCAAATCCAACCCCCCTTCACAACCCTACCCCAGCCCACCCACAAAACCCCCCATCACCTATCCCTGCCTGCCAAATGCCTTTACAAACAGGAAGGTCTTACACTGCCCCTGCCCCCCAAAAGACGCTCAGGCTCAAACGAACCTCCGGAGGAAGGGAGTTCCATAGCATCGGGGCAGCAACCAAGAACGCCTCTCTGCGAGCCTGCATCATACAAATAAGACTAACAGACGGTATCCACAGGGAGGTATGCCTGGCCAATTGCAGGGGTCACAATGGGACATGGAAGGACAGGCAGTCTCTCATATATGTGGGGCCCAGAACGTTTAGGGATTTAAAAATCAAAACCAGCACCCTGAATTGTGCCCGGAAAGCTATAGGAAGCCAGTGAAGACTACAGAGCACCGGTGTAATGTGCTCCCGACGCCTCACCCCCGAAAGGAGGCGAGCCGCCATGTTCTGCACCAGCTGCAGCTTCTGAACAGTCATGAAGGGCAGTCCCATGTACAGCATGTTGCAGTAATCTAGCCTCGAAGTGATGAAAGCATGGATGACTGCGGCCAGATCCAAGTCACAAAGAAAAGGCTACAGCCTCCTCGCTAGATGGAGTTAGTGAAAAACACACCTGGCCGCCACCATAACCTGACAACCCAGGTGCAGCAAGGGGTCCAGAATCACTCCGAGGCTGCAAAACTGATGGACCAGAGGGGGCCGGACTCCATCAATAAGAGAAGTCCCACAAGGCTGGCCAACCATCACCTCCTCAGTCTTGTCTGGATTCGGCTTCAATCGGCTCACCCTCATCCAGTCCGCAACAGCAGCTACGCATCAGGTAAGGACTGAGACACCTGGGTCAGATGAAAAAGAGAGGTAGAGCTGGGTGTCATCAGCATACTGATGGCACTTCACCTCAAACCTCTGAATGACCTCGCACAGCGGCCTCATACACATGTTGAACAAGGTGAGAGACAGAATGGAACCCTGCGGGACACCACAGAGGAGGTCCTGAGAAGACAACGAACAATCGCCCATCACCACCCTCTGGGATCTCCCCGACAGGAAGGAGCGAACCATTCAAGAGCAGTCCCATGCACCTCCACCAGGTCCCACGGTCATGTTAGCAATATCTTGTGATCAACTGGCTAACGAAAGATCTAACAGGATCAACAGGGCAGAATTTCCCGTGTCAATCTTCAGGCACCAGCCATCAACCAAGGTCACAAGCGCCATACCCAGGAGATGAGCCTGGAGTTGCCAGGCAACCACTCATTCCATAACCTTCCCTAAAAAGGGTAGGTTAGAGACAGGCCAATAGCTGGCCAGAGAGTCAGCGTCCAAAAATGGCTTCTTAAGCAGGGGCTGGACAATCACAGTTTTAAGGATGTCCAACATCCTACCCTCCTGAAGGAAGGCATTGACAACCCCAGACAGCAACAGCCCCAGCACCTCCCAAGTTACTTTCACCAAGTAGCAACTGATAATGTACAAATTAATTACATGAAAAAATCTATTTAAAATTAAAGGAATTACAGTATAAATTAAACAAATACTTCATTTTCTTCATCATAGTTGTGAAGTTTGATTTTCATAAGTTTCCAAGTAAACACTGATTTAAAAAAAACAAACAGCATTCATATATCTTTTCATTAAACAAAACAACCAAACAGTAAGATCTAACCTGCATAATAAAATGAGCTATGCATTGTTTTCTTCGTTTAATCTAAGTTCCTATATTTAAAAGATACTGGTATCAACAAACTGACCTGTTGAGTCTGATAGTGCTGTGCATAAGGAGTTTGTAATGGTGTACCCCAACTAACAGCTGAAGATAAATTGGGAGGGCCAACGCGAGGGTGCCTGTTACTGAAAGGCATATAAGTATCTCCATCCTAATGTAAAAAAAGAATAAATAATGTTTTCGTAGCAAAAAGTCATGTTTCAACAGACTTCTGCAAGAAACAACTTCTTAAAATTTTGCAGGAAATGCCAATTAATGCTTACCTCTTCATCTGAATCTATAAGATTCCACAAGTCAAGACTGGGTACCCTGCAGGAAATTAAAAGATGGTTAATAGTAATGCTTTCTCTTGTTTTCAATTATGGTACAGGGGAANCATATTTATCCTGCCCTTCCCCAAAAGAGACTGAGGGTGGCTTACAACAGATACAAAAACATAAAAACAACCCATAAAAGCAGTAAAATACAAAATCCCCAATCCTCCCACCACCCCCAACAAACCCACCCAATACCACCACCCCATTTCCCAAATCCAACCCCCCTTCACAACCCTACCCCAGCCCACCCACAAAACCCCCCATCACCTATCCCTGCCTGCCAAATGCCTTTACAAACAGGAAGGTCTTACACTGCCCCTGCCCCCCAAAAGACGCTCAGGCTCAAACGAACCTCCGGAGGAAGGGAGTTCCATAGCATCGGGGCAGCAACCAAGAACGCCTCTCTGCGAGCCTGCATCATACAAATAAGACTAACAGACGGTATCCACAGGGAGGTATGCCTGGCCAATTGCAGGGGTCACAATGGGACATGGAAGGACAGGCAGTCTCTCATATATGTGGGGCCCAGAACGTTTAGGGATTTAAAAATCAAAACCAGCACCCTGAATTGTGCCCGGAAAGCTATAGGAAGCCAGTGAAGACTACAGAGCACCGGTGTAATGTGCTCCCGACGCCTCACCCCCGAAAGGAGGCGAGCCGCCATGTTCTGCACCAGCTGCAGCTTCTGAACAGTCATGAAGGGCAGTCCCATGTACAGCATGTTGCAGTAATCTAGCCTCGAAGTGATGAAAGCATGGATGACTGCGGCCAGATCCAAGTCACAAAGAAAAGGCTACAGCCTCCTCGCTAGATGGAGTTAGTGAAAAGCACACCTGGCCGCCACCATAACCTGACAACCCAGGTGCAGCAAGGGGTCCAGAATCACTCTGAGGCTGCAAAACTGATGGACCAGAGGGGGCCGGACTCCATCAATAAGAGAAGTCCCACAAGGCTGGCCAACCATCACCTCCTCAGTCTTGTCTGGATTCGGCTTCAATCGGCTCACCCTCATCCAGTCTGCAACAGCAGCTACGCATCAGGTAAGGACTGAGACACCTGGGTCAGATGAAAAAGAGAGGTAGAGCTGGGTGTCATCAGCATACTGATGGCACTTCACCTCAAACCTCTGAATGACCTCGCACAGCGGCCTCATACACATGTTGAACAAGGTGAGAGACAGAATGGAACCCTGCGGGACACCACAGAGGAGGTCCTGAGAAGACAACGAACAATCGCCCATCACCACCCTCTGGGATCTCCCCGACAGGAAGGAGCGAACCATTCAAGAGCAGTCCCATGCACCTCCACCAGGTCCCACGGTCATGTTAGCAATATCTTGTGATCAACTGGCTAACGAAAGATCTAACAGGATCAACAGGGCAGAATTTCCCGTGTCAATCTTCAGGCACCAGCCATCAACCAAGGTCACAAGCGCCATACCCAGGAGATGAGCCTGGAGTTGCCAGGCAACCACTCATTCCATAACCTTCCCTAAAAAGGGTAGGTTAGAGACAGGCCAATAGCTGGCCAGAGAGTCAGCGTCCAAAAATGGCTTCTTAAGCAGGGGCTGGACAATCACAGTTTTAAGGATGTCCAACATCCTACCCTCCTGAAGGAAGGCATTGACAACCCCAGACAGCAACAGCCCCAGCACCTCCCAAGTTACTTTCACCAAGTAGCAACTGATAATGTACAAATTAATTACATGAAAAAATCTATTTAAAATTAAAGGAATTACAGTATAAATTAAACAAATACTTCATTTTCTTCATCATAGTTGTGAAGTTTGATTTTCATAAGTTTCCAAGTAAACACTGATTTAAAAAAAATTAACAGCATTCATATATCTTTTCATTAAACAAAACAACCAAACAGTAAGATCTAACCTGCATAATAAAATGAGCTATGCATTGTTTTCTTCGTTTAATCTAAGTTCCTATATTTAAAAGATACTGGTATCAACAAACTGACCTGTTGAGTCTGATAGTGCTGTGCATAAGGAGTTTGTAATGGTGTACCCCAACTAACAGCTGAAGATAAATTGGGAGGGACAACGCGAGGGTGCCTGTTACTGAAAGGCATATAAGTATCTCCATCCTAATGTAAAAAAAGAATAAATAATGTTTTCGTAGCAAAAAGTCATGTTTCAACAGACTTCTGCAAGAAACAACTTCTTAAAATTTTGCAGGAAATGCCAATTAATGCTTACCTCTTCATCTGAATCTATAAGATTCCACAAGTCAAGACTGGGTACCCTGCAGGAAATTAAAAGATGGTTAATAGTAATGCTTTCTCTTGTTTTCAATTATGGTACAGGGGAACTTTTAAACAGTGGTGTAGCTTCCATGCACCCCCAACCGTTTTACCTAGACTTCTTCCCTATAAGCAGCCTCTCTGTATTTGGAGAGGGCCTACCTTGAAAAAGTCCTTTCAAACCCCCTTCACTTCCCCTTTGGGGAATGGAGACAGAACTTTTCCTCATCATCCACCTTGCCCCCTCCCTTCATACCTCTCCTTAAAACTCACCTCTTTCACTCTGCTCTGTCTGACTCTTTATCCTGCTGAGCCACTATTTCCTATNTAGACCCCTTGTCTCTCCCTCTGTTCCCCTTCCTAAGTCTCTCCCCCAGCTCCTGTCTCTCAGATTGTAAGCCCTAGGGGCAGGGACAGTGTCTATTTTATTACTTTGTAAAGTGCCAGGTACACTGCTGGTGCTATATAAATGTTTGTTATTATTATTATTAATAATAATAATAATAATAATAATAATAATAATAATAACAACAACAACACCACCACCACCAGTCACAAATGGCAATACAGCAGTGCAGAATCTCTGGAAGGCCCTATCTTCACTCCCAGCCTCAGAAAGCTCTAAGTCTAGATTGGCTGTTCTTTACTACGCCCACTAGAGCAGATGCAACAAGATCAGAAGCTGCTCTCCCAGAAGCTGAACAGACTTGTGCAAGAGGTTTTCAGCATCTTGTTGAATTACAGCCTATGGGTCTAATCCAAATGCTCCCATTGACTTAAAGCTTTTAAATTTTTAAAAGTTTTGTAACAAGAAGGCAATGCATTCTCATATATCAAACATGGCACCAACAACTAATGTTACACATGGCAATCCCCACACAGTTTGAGAGTACTCTACAAGTCAGCTTTTCCATCACCTCCTAAATCTTCTCACCAGTTTCTCCCCAATTACACTGCAGTATCTGAAAGGAAACGTATTTATAATGAACTTTTATTGTATTCTTTTTAAAAAGTATACAAAACACTCTATTCACAAGTACAAATATCTGTTCAAGCTTATATAACAGAACTGAACAATTTCAAACCTCTAGTTTTTAAAAGCTTTAAAATAAAGAACAAAAAAGTTAATGTCTGCAACCATTCCAAATTATTAATGAATATTTAAAATTGTCGATCAACTTCATTAAAGTGAAATACCTATAAACCACTGCAACTATTAAAGTAAATTTTTTAAAGAAAACTATTAATAAATTCTAAAGGTTTATCATAAAATTTTATATTGCTCCTCAGTTTATGAACATGGACAAGCTACACTGTTCTGTTGTTAAAGTTCTTAAATTATGCAAACAGGTCACTAGGTCGAGTTTACACATTTCAACACCCCAGGCAAAATATGAAAATATGCCCATCTCCAATCTGCTATGCACCCCTCCAGTTGGAGTTTTGTATTGTAGGCAGGAGAGGGAAGAATTCTGGTGCCAGCTAAACAGTTGCTAAGCAGGAAAGTGGCAGTGCTCCCCCTAGCTAGAACAAGCCTCAAGTGAGGTGCTTGCACAACAAGTAAGGGAGGAAGCACTTCTGGTTCTCTACTAATCAGATGTCCAGCAAGGAAGAGAAAGCAGCAATGTCACCTCCCCTAAGGCAAACTCCACGGGAAGGGTGGGAAAATGCGTTCCCCTTCCCCAGGTTGGGGACTTGTACAGTGGACAAGTCTGTACAAGTCCCCAATCTGTAGGGGGGTTCTGGAGAGCTTCTGGTTCATTTTTCTGTCCACTTGCATTTACTGCTCTTGGAACCCTCCTACACCACATATAGGACACCACTAAAGAGAAAAAACAGACTTACTCTGCAGGACGAGGGGTACGGGCTGCTTGTATGTTTGGTCTCCATCCCTATAAAAAAAAGGATGGATGACAATAAAACCCTTGTTTTACCACAGTTCTAGCTTTTCATTCTTCTTGTTCAACATCTATAATGGAGAAAGCTACATCTACTTTTCACTGAAAATAGATCCTATAGTTTCAGTTACCCACACTGGATGGCTATAACCCATTCTTGTTTCAACAGAATTGAAGCTTCTCAGGCCATCTAGCATCTGGTGGTATCATCCTGTACGAAAATGTGGGATACTGCCCTTTTCCATAACAGGTTCACACTTTTGGCCTGAAACTCTCTGGCATAATAGCATACACCAGGGGTTCCCAAGCCCAAGAGCTACATACCAGTATTTTCATATCACTGAGAACCACAAGACACTTTATGTGATTGTCGGCTTCCCCCCCAATCCCAGAGACGGGGCAGCATAGCTTCCCCCAACTCAGATCAAAGCTCCAGTTCCCAGGCAGTCTGGCAGATTCAGGCAATAGCAATAGTGGCTTAGGGCATCCTGCTCCAGCTCTCATGAACCCCAGAAGGTTACACTAGTAGCAGCAATAGAAATGTCAGCTCCGCTTCTCTTGCTCCTGAGGGAAGCAGAAAGACATGCGCCCAGACAGTCACTTCTGGAGTGTGCTGCAGTACAGGTGCCCAAAAGTCGCATGTGGCTCCCAAGCTGCAATTTGCCCACTTTTGGCATACACACTAGTAGTGAAAATGGGCATGAATCCCACTGAATTGTATGGAATTCACACCCATGTTAACTGCTAGCGCAGACAGTATGCTATCCGAAAATAGATACAATATGATTCGGTCACAGCAATTATTGCTCATAGGCGAACAATACTAGGAATTACTGGGAAAGAGATAGAAAATAAAATGGAGAATATTCTAATGCCTTTATATATATAATAATAATTTTGATATAGTGCCTCCCTGCCATGGCATTCAGAACGCTTTACATAGAACAATTTAACACAACTTTTAATCCTCACAACCACCCTGTGAGGAATCCATGATTTATCTACACCTTGAACACTATGTTCAGTTCTGGTCTCCACATTTCAGAAAAGACACAGCAAAACTGGAAAAAGTGCAGAGAAAGACAAAGACAAAGATAATCAAAGTATGGAATGGCTTCTGTGTGGGGAGCAGCTCAACAGGTTAGGGCTCTTCAGCCTAGAGAAGAAATGACTGAGCAGGGATACGATAGAAGTTTACAAAATCATGAGTGATGCAGAGCAAGCAAATAGGGAGCTCTTATTTACCCTTCCTCAAAATAACAGAATTAGAGAACACCCTATTAAATAAACTGGCAGTAGATTTAAAAAATAAAAGAACTTTTTTTACTCAATGTACAATTAACTAGAGTAATTGTACACTGCCAGAGGATGTTGGGATTGGGAAGGCCAATAGCATAACTAGGTTAAAAAAAGGTTTAGGTAAGTTCTTAGAGGATAGGTCTATAAATGGCTACCTGTGAAGTTGATCGCGGAATGAGACCTCTAACTACTGGGGATTGAAGTGACTAACAGGAAATGGATTGCTACATTATGACCTGCTGTGCACTTCTCTGAAGCAACTGAAGCTGCCACAGTAGGTGACAAGATGCTGGCTAGAGGGATCACTGGCCTGACTCTTCTTACGTGCTCATGGAGGCTCAGAAACCTATAGTGCTTCTCAGAAGCAAAAACTGCTATGGGCCAGGAAATTCTGAACATTTCTTTCTTGCCTTATCACGTGCCTGCAGGTCCCCAGGAAAGCCCAACTACAAAGTACTATCCTTTGGAATCTCAGAAGAAGATTCTAAACCAAGAAAAAGACACTGTCCTAATCAGCAAGCTACCACAAGTGAATAAACATCACCCTGATTAAAAATATCAGAAGTTGCAAAGAGTTCTAATAAAATCAGTGTAGAGAAAGTAAGGTTGCTATGTTGGTTCCAAATATAGGCAACAGAGACAAAGTAGTACAATGATAACTTTTATTGGATCAACTCCAGTTGTAGACCTCACAGTGACGAAGGACCCTGTGAGGTCCGAAAGCTTGCATACTTCCACCAGCTGGAGTTGGTCCAGTAAAAGATATCATTGTACTACTTTGTCTCTATTGCCGAATAAAATTTGCACAATCTACTTACCTTTTAGCAATACTGATTATTGATGCATTTACATTACATGTACAAAGGACATCAGATATAGTTTATGGGATAAATTAACTCAAGCTACAAAACAGATATCAGTGTGGCTGTTTGGATAGCCTTTATCTCAAAAGGAAAAGAAGGTAAATACTTCAATTTTTTAAATTGCCAAGATTTATTTTCTGGGAGGCATCGAATAAGAAAGTCAGCAGGATTTGAGGGTGCTCAGCATCTTGCAAGAGACATTCAGCGTCTTGCTGAATTAAAGTCTATGAGCCTAATCCAATTCCCAGTGAAACGGACACACATACAGTTAACCAGCAATTAATTCAGAGAAATCCTAGAGCCAGCCTGAAGTACCATATGGTGGACTGGAATGAATCTTTCTTTAAGGTTGTTTGCCATTATCTATTCTTCCAAGTCAACAGGAGATGGAAGTATCACAGAAGTTATATTCTAACGTTTGGGGTCTAAGAGGGAAACCAGGAAGAATAGAAAATTCTATTTTACAGTTTACTAGAGTACAGACTCCCCCTGCCCACCCCCTCTATACTGGATGACATCAGTCTATAACTTTTATCATCTCAACAACTGTAGTTGGCGAGATTATGCAAGCTTTCAGCCTGCACAAAGTCCTTCCTCAGGCATGTAAGAAGGCAGAACTATAGACTGAGCAAATGTAGGAAAGGTAGCAGCATTGCCAAAGTGGTTGGCAAATACTGTTACAGAACAGAGCCAGCAATTAAGTACACTAAGGCAAATTGTGTTTCATTTCAATCAGGAGAAAAAGAAAAATGTTTTGCTTAGCACTTTTACATATTTGCTTAACTAGTTTTAATTTATAAAAAGTAAGTTCCCCGTATCTGTGAAACAATTAAAATCTACAGCACATTCCTCACCCACCCCCGTCCACAAAAGAACTGGTGTTCTGTCAAGTCAGTATTAAATCAATGGCTACACAGTTATCTGTAGAGATCATAGTTATTTGAACTAAAGTAGGCAGGCACTCGTTTACTTTCAGTAATTTACTTTACACATGCAAGTTTTCTTTAAAAATAAAAGTAATATTATTTATTTTATTAGATTTTTATGCTGCCCCCGCCTGCCTTCGCCACTCAGGACGGCTTACAAAAGGTTGCTACTTCAACAAGGTTCTTGAGCTGGCTCAGAACATTGTCACTGGTTTGTGCATGCGCGTGCACCAGACTCTCTCACACACACCCCACCTCACCCCCGAAGGCTTCCTAAGGATCTTCTCTACAGATCCTGGGTTCTTGGGGAGGGGAGTGGGGACTAGTGGGTTAGAGCAGAGGAGTGCTGGGAGTCAGGGCTCCTGAGTTCTCGGGGAGGGGAGTGGGGGCTAGTGGGTTAGAGCAGAGGGGTGTTGGGAGCCAGGACTCCTGGGTTCTCTGGGAGGGGAGTGGGGGCTAGTGGGTTAGAGCAGAGGGGTGTTGGGAGCCAGGACTCCTGGGTTCTCTGGCAGGGGAAGTGGGGGCTAGTGGGTTAGAGCAGGGGCCTGGTGGGCTGGGAGCCAGGACTCCTGGGTTCACTGGGAGGGGAGTGGGGCCTAGTGGTTTAGACCAGGGGGGGTGATGGGAGCCAGGGCTCCTGGGTTCTCTGGGAGGGGAGTGGGGGCCAGTGGGTTAGAGCAGGGGGGGCTGGGAGCCAGGACTCCTGGGTTCTCAGGGAGGGGAGTGGGGGCTAGTGGGTTAGTGCAGGGGGACTGCGTGTGGTAAAATGAAGGTTTGGAAATCCTGAGAGAGATGTCACTGCAAGTCATGTGATTTCAGTTGTGTTCAAAATGCTGGAAATGGGATGTGCGTGGTAAAATTGGACTCAGGCTGTGACTGGGGTGATTTACAAGGATGGGTCCCTGTGTTTTGGGTTTATAAATTATTTATTTTAAGATTGATGTGCATATAGGCTGTTTTCTTCTATCCGATGTTAACCCTGGGAACTCCTTGCTGCTGGATTTTACCAGTATTTTGGGCGTTTCCCTGTGTTTTGGGTTTATAAATTATTTGTTTTAAGCTTGATGTGCATGTAGGCTGTTTTCTTCCATCCAATGTTAACCCTGGGAACTCCTTGCTGCTGGGTTATGTCATTCCCCCTGGCTCCGCCTACTGTCCCCCTGGCTCCGACCCTAGGCCCGCCACCCGGCCTTACTACCCCAGTGCCCCTCAAACATCAAAACCCACCAGTCGCCCCTGCCAATAGTAAAGCTAAAAACAAAAAACAAAAGTAATTTGCTACTCTAGAGTAGTTTAAATTATGCAGTCTTAAAATCCTGAACATAATGCAATTCTGAACAGTCAATGGATTTATTAAATACCCATGAAATATTTAACTTTTCTTACAGCAGAACATGATAGAAATGTTAAAAATTTCCATAAACCTACCTGAGTAAGTTTCTTCCCTCTTGGTGACAGCTGAGTTTGCCTTCTAGGAGATGCAGCAACTCCTTTGACCTCCAAATCCATTCAAATTAGGCTACAGACTTCCCAATAAACTGAAAAACAAAACAGGTATGGCTGCAATCCTAAATACACTTAAATGGTAAAGCTCCACTTAAGTCCATCAGGCTCCAGCAGCACAATTTAAGGTCACCGCTTATACACGCACATTTTTATGAATAGAAAAACATTTTCTGATCCTAACACAGTAATGTCTGGTATTTCATTATTAGTATTAATCCACTAACATAGTCAGATTTTTATTTTTAAAACAGTATTTTTATTTCTGCAAGTATATTACTATTACATTTTGCAATGGTTTCACAACCACAGTTAAAAGAAAATGTATTTGATAAGAAAAATCTTAGGGACTGTTTAAATCACAACTGGCTGCTTATTAGTAGTCTCCACAGGAAGGCATGGAAGGGGCTTGGAAAGGCTATAGCATTCTTGCCACTAGAGATGGTCTCTCTTGGAACTGCTTTAGAACTACACTACACTTGTTCTGAATATAGAAGGCTTTGGCTACAGGTGGAGTTCAGTCAAGGGAGTGGGAGGGACGGTGGAAGAGGTGACCACACATTTGCAGAGGTGCATGCACAAGCGACAAGGAGGGGAGGAAGTACATGTCATATGTTGCACTCTCTATGGAAGGTGGGCAAGCAGGGAACGTAGCTCCACAAGGATAACTTTTTCATTCTCAAATCTCACCCTAGCTTTTTCAAAAGGGGGCAATCAAGTTAAACAAATGCCTTATCAAGATTGCCAACTCATGGCATTTGGGACTAAAAATCTAAATTTTTGAGATACCCAATAAAACCATTAAACAAACAAAACCCAAGGAGAAAAACTTGCCCTCTGTGCCAATGGCTAACAGAGCAGAAGGCAAAGAAAGAGAACTCTTTCATTTAGTCAGTCTCATGATTTCTAAGCAAATCTCATGATTTCACTAGCCCGAGTCTATTGGTTTGCCAGAGCTGCGTTAGTGCAACTCTTTAATTTAGATATTTATTTTTTTAAAAGAGTATGTTCTCCTAGTAGCACTGGGTAAATCGGGAATACGCACAGGCAGAGCTGGGGAAGGGAAGCAGGCTGGCGGATGGTGCCAATCCAGCTACTGGAGGCTCCGGTAATGCGAAAGGGGCAGCTCAACGGGTCTTTTGCGCGCCTGCGGCGCTCCCTTGGCTGAAAGCCGCGGGCGTGGCCGCGTTCATACGGAGCTAGCCCCAAGCCAGCGATGGAGAGTAGGGAGAGCCCCTAAAGGCCTCGTCGGGCTCCCCCGACATCCTCCCCGGGCATACAGAGAGCGCAAGGGGCGCGCCTTACAACCTGGCTGGAAGAGGCTTGGGGGCCCACATCCCGCCAGCTGGGCCGGGCTTCTCTGGTTGCCCCGGTTTCCAGTAAACAAGACAAGTAGCGCCAGCCCATTCCCCACCACCCCCCTTTATCGCCGCTCAGTTACGGGGCACCGCCCCCCCGCATCGCGCGCGCCACTTGCTCACCTCGGCCTCCCCCTCCCCAAAGTCTCGAGGCTTCCCAGTGCGCGTACACGCCAGCTCCGCTGCGAATGGGAAAGGGGGGTGGAGCGCACTTCTGCGTCGAGCTTCCCGAGCTCCTCGGCTCGGGTCAAGCAGGCTCCTGCCACTCCTTCCTCAGGGAAGGCAAGCGGGAGCAGCCAGTCCCACAGGTGGAGAAAGCTTGAGTGTCGTCGTCGCCGCGCGCCCCCCCCCCTTCGCCCATGAAACTGATTTTAACATAGGTTATTTTTTACCCCCCAAAAAAATTATTTAAAGGTTAAAAAGTGAGTTCTTCTGCCTGCTTAAAGCTCAGAAGTGAAAACAGGAGTCCACGCTCATCCCCGTAGATAGTAGCCACAATGACTGAAAGCCTACTCTCTCAATTACTCTTAATTGAGAGAGCTATAGCATAACATTTTAAAATAAATCACAGATGACAATTTTAGACTAAAATAGATAAGTCACTAGATTTGATAACCTTGTGTTGTACACCAGTTCAGGAGGTTTTACACTCTGTTACAAATGGTAACCCCATAAACCTAATAGCATCCGAGATTTAAACTGGAAGAAGTATAACTATTATTAGGAAATATCATGATCTACATAATAAAAGACAACAAATAAGTCCACACCTCAGGAAACCCACCCGCTGAATGCTCCCACGTAAAACAAATTGTATAGCATTACAAATTTGTACAGTGCCTCACAATTCACAAACAGGTATCTTCACATCCCACTTCAAATAACTCTTAGGGCACAATCCTTCATTCATGAAAGACGCTGACTCGGCTCTCATTGGCCATATTGAACAGAAAACTATGCCATTAGTCTAGACAGGCTATATGACAGAACATACACAGGGTGCAGCATGGCCTCTATGATAAGGTTTCATCAAACCAGTGAGGTTTAAGTCAGGGGTGGGGAACCTCAGGCCTGGGGGCCAAATGCAGCCTGTGGCATGTTTTTATGTGGCCCCTTTCATGTTCTTGAATCTGGCCCTTGGATCCAGTTCTCATCTCCATTCACTGAAAAACTGAGCTCAAGGGACGGGAGCAGAGATGAGGTCATGCAAACAAGGATAGGGGACAGTTCCATGGCACACAGACCTATTATTTGGGCCCTCCTTTCCTTGAGTGCATCCCTTAAGCACCCCTGCCTGAACTTCCATGCAGCCTTCTAGCTTGTACAAGCTTTCAAAATGGTCCCCGGGAGGGAAAAGGTTCCTCACCCCTGGTTTAAGTCATTTTTTGAAAGTAGAAACTAATTTAGCAGGCCCACACACTTTCCCACTCACACCAGCTGGTCCACCATCCTGCTTCACACAGAGCCCAGACTGGACAGTTAGCCCCAGTTGCTCCTATCTATTAGCAGCTGGCCTGAACAAATGGAAATTTAAACTAGCTCACTGCATAATTTTTAAGCTGAATGGAAAAGTAACTTTTTATATTATATACATAATGTTTTTAAAAGGAAAATGTCAATCATGCACATAATTTTTTATATAGGCCAGACTTGAACCACTGACCTTTAGATTTCCTTTTCGAACCTCCATCATGAAAGCCTTTAATTCAATCACTAGAGTGAAGGCTCCCCAAACGTTTTTGGACTTCAACATCTGTATTTCAGCAATGCTTTACCAGCCCACCCACATTTCTCTATCACTATATAACACGTAGCAACACACATAGACTGGATAACATGGAAACCCGTCTTGAATGCAATAGAAGGCAAAATGAAGTATGTATTAATTAATAGGACTAATAACCCATTACATCTAGATTAATAAATATAATTTAACCCCATATACAACTGCAGTCTTGCTTTGAAATAGCCATTGATCACCAAGCAACTATAATTACTTAAGTTTTCCAAGCACATGCGACAACTTGATGAGGAAACCACTGCACTAGAGGAAAAAAAGCATAGTGCTTGATAGTTAACTAGTTGTTTGTTAGGTTGCTAAGTAGCATTAGCAGCACAGCTGGATAGCTCAGCTTTGACTTTACTATGTCAGACTCCTGGGCTTTATTCTTTGTGGGGCACCTCTGTCACAGTTGTCTTAGCTTATATATAAAATAAGGAAGCAGCTCTTAATTCTTTGCCTTGTAGAGCAAAATATTGGGTGGAAGGAGAGAGGTGAAATAAACAGAAAGCACAACCAGAGGACATGAAAATTAGTCTGACAATCTGCTGGGTAAGTATTACACATTAGGGAGGGAGGCAAATATCACCATATTATGTGTTGCTGGACCAGTTCCTGTGCCTGGATGAAGCCACTGTGGAATCTTGCCTACGACTGAAACTCAATTTCAGTATTCTAGCTTTTCTCAATGAGAATCAGGGTTTGGGGCTCATTCTTGCAATTAAGAATGAGCTGAGAATTGCCTGGATTCTTGGTGAGAAAGACAAGAATCTCAAGAACAGCCCTCCTCCCCAGGGCCGGTACAACAGTACTGGGCGCCCTAGGTGAAACTTCAGCCTTGCGCCCCCACCCACCGGTGATAATATTAAAAAATGAACCTTTTGTATTGGTATGAATATAAAACCTGTCTTTACATATATATTTTACACAGGAAAGGAGAACAATATAATATGGATTGATTGTGCATTCTCATTGTTCTTTATTGAAACAACTCTGGGTGAGCACATCAACAACATCGGGTGATTTCAGACATTACACGGTCCCAATTCACCACAGTGGATTCCCAGCCGGGGTGAACAGATTAACCACCCCCCGTGGTCAAGGAAAGCCCCGAACAGACATGACGGGACCGGGACCACGGCAGGGAATCAGACCACCTGACCACAGCCCGGGGCAGCGCAACAGACATTACGCCGATCCTGGGCCGGGCCGTGGTCAAAGCACCCGGAAGGCGCCAGGGCGGCTCGTCCCGGCTGCTATTGTGTGCCCTTTAAATCTCCCTCCCTGGTCTGTGTTGTTGCTGGTTGCCTGACAGCAATGCTGCATGCTTTGTCCCCGGCTGGGAATCATTGTCTTTGGTTCTGGCCGGTGGTTGCCATTCAGACATTACTTTTTTTTGTTTCCCGCTGGGAATCTCTTTGACCACACTTTCGGAGATGGTCCGGGCCAGAGCTCCGAAAGCGTGGTTGATTTTGACCCCATGTGGGTATTGACT
>QEPC01014254.1:8658431-8669842 GCA_003113815.1 Sphenodon punctatus | reverse complement strand
CTATATTAGGGGTTCCTAGGAGTACACCACAAGTGCTCCTACGGGCTGAAACCTGCAGAAGCATGATTAGATCTCTGGCATTGTTTATAATAATTAAATTCTGGCTTAAAGTTACTTTGTTTGTAGCAGACTCATCCCCCTTGATCCAACTGATCCAAGCTGATGAGGCTCCTAGCCAATGGGCTCTCTTAGTTGAATATGAATTGGCCAAATTGGGGTTCTCAAGAGTTTGCCTCTTACCGCTTGGCTTTAAGGGGGCGGCAAATATAATCAAAAGGATAATGCTTGATCAGGACTTGCAGAGAAGTGACTCTGACCTGGAGGCACAAAGGGTTGTTGGGAATTTTCAACGTATTAAACCCTCTTTGTTCCCCTCGAGTTATCTGTTACAGTGGAAGGATCCCCGCCTCAGGCAGGCTTTTACCCTATTTAAGTGCGGGGTAAATCCATCTGCCTCAGTTGAAGGGCGATATAAGCATATACCGAGACAGAACAGGATCGGTCTATTTTGTAATAAGAAGGAAATTGAAAATGTACACCATATTTTGTTATGCTGCCCGGCTTACAGTGATCTTCAGAAGAAGTACCTGGGTGATCTTTTGAATGACTCACAAAACCTGCCCAGAGATAAACTACTTTGGAAAATGTTCTGTCCTTTGGATACCAGCTGTTCAAGAGCGGTAGCTCGTTTCTGTTTTGGTGCTATAATTTGCAGACAAAAATTGTTAGAAGAATTATAATTGCTGGTTAGTAACTAACTAATACTGATGGTATGGGGTTTTTCTTGGGTTTTGAAGTATTTATTTTGAGCTGCTTATACGTTTTGTTTATTATTGCTGCAGTTTGGGTTCGCTCAGATCCCAAATTTGCAAAAAAAATAGCTAGATGAATGACCGCGGGTTGACTTTTGTTTAATGATTGTGTTAAGGTGCTATCCTTAGTTTGTTATAACATGTTCTTTGAATTCTGATTGTGTATCTTGTTATTGATGGTTTTAAGTTAATTGTATTTGTCTATTTTGTTATAACTTTTTGTTAATACAAATAAAGATTATATATATATATATAGTCTCCACGCCTCTTGCAGACATTTAATCCTCACAACTGCTCCTTTTAGTTTTCTTCTAACTAGCTTCCTCATTTAGCAGTCTCCCTTTTTAATGTTAAATGTTAATGAGGTAGTTTTGTTTATCACTCTCCCTTCAGTAATTATGTCAAATTGATTATATTATGATCACTACTGCAGAGCAGTTCCACCACCATGTGTCTACTTATCCACCTAGACCTTACAGTTAATTTCTAGGAACTTTAATTTCTAGGCTACTTTAATAAAAAATATAGCAGCAGCGAAGTTATGCTTAAGGATGAGAATATCTTGCACATAAAAACAAAAACATCCCAATTAAATGCTTCAATAGCTCAGCTGGTTCCTTTAGATAAAGTTGTTGCCTTATCCTGCTTTCCATTCAGAGGCAATATTTAGCAGCAAATAAAGGTTAGTGCTGTATGAAGGTTACTTCCTAGCTTTCTTACCAAGGGCTATCTATTCAACTGCTGCCATGTGTCAACAACAGGTGACATGATCCTACAGCTATTTTATAAATCAGTTCTTTAAGCTCGTTTAGTGCTTTTGAATCCTTCAAAATGGAAATGCAATCATCATGTAAGATAACAAGACTTATGAAAGTGATTCATTGAGACAAATTAACTTGTTTTGACAAAATGCTCAACATTTAAAGTGTATGATATACAAAATTTTTGCTTTCAGAATTCTCCAAATAAAGGATTTTTTTTAAATAACTTTTTATTTCTATATATTATTTTTTATGACATTATAAATACAATAAAACATATTTTCTCACCTTTCTGCAAGTTAATGCCTATGATAACATCTGTAGGGCTTTGCTTAAACTAGAGAAAAAGAATCAAAGCTGTAACTCCTACGTATACCTAAAACTATAGCAAAGTTAACACAGTACAGTTTAATAGGGAATTTCTATGGTGCGCAGAACCACAGCTGTACATTTTTTACAGGGAGATGGCAGTGGCAATTTCCTGGGAAGTCCAATATAGCATAAACCACACTGAGTGGTACAACTGCATTAGCCCATCCAAGGGAAGGAGCAAAGATGGACGCTACCATAGAGCATTTCAGTGTTTAAAAGGTAACAATAAAACTAACATGTGTTGCAACAACTAACCATTATTAGTTTGTATACTAGGGCTACTATGAACTCAGCTTACAAAATATTCACTCGGGAAGAACAATTCCTGTTAGCAAAACGAAACAAATGAACAGGTGCTGAGGTTGAAACCAGATTACACATACGAATGATGAAAGGAAACACTTAAAAACATTATCTTTACCCCACACGGTCCGCAAACTGAGAGACACAACCAACAGTGAGGCAGACAACAACAACAGATAAGGACAGTTAGTCCTTGCAGGTATTCAAGCATTGTTGAGAAAATTTATGTTTATTGTTGCCTTTTAAACACTGAAATGCTCCATCTTTGCCCCTTTCCAAAATTGTTAAGGTAATAAAAGTTGACGACAAAAAATTTAAAATGCCTACTTAAGAGTTATCCATTCTTTAAACTTTAAGGCATGAAAAATATATAGACAAACCGTAATGCTATAGTGAAGCATCATGTATAACTTCAGTGCATTATATACAGAGAACGCAAAAATATTTTGTATAGAAAAAATAAATAGAAAAATTGTGTCAACATCCTATTTTTAAAGCATATAGCAGTCATATGATTTTGTTTCAGAACATTTTAAAAGTGCATATAATATGTGCAAGAATTCATAAACATTTGAATGTTTTAGGTATGCCTATTTCATTCATTTCTATTACGTCTCCTTAATCCAGTCTCTTCTGATTCCAGAACATCCAGATTAATTATTTCCTCTACTTTCTTTGGCTCAATCAGTTGACCAAGTGAGAATTCATTATCGTAGAGATCAAGCTCTTCCTCTTTGCCCTGTTCGGCAGTATTTTCAAGGTCTTCATGCCCATCACCTTCATCAGCATCCAATTCTTTCATTGGTGAGTGTTCACTAAAAGACTGAATAAGATCTTCAAGTTTCTCTTCGCATATGTGATTGACATCTTAGTTTACAAAAGAAAAAAAGTGGAGATTTATGGCATTAGGGTTCTATGTTTTCCAGAGGAATTTGCAGAATCAAAATAGTTTTGTCTAATGTATGAGCAGACGATCATCAAGGACCACATGTACTCAAAGCTCCAACTTTGCAAATAAAGTTGCAGAGAATTTCTGGTCCTGACTAAATGCCTCAGTAGAAGCCGCAGTGACATTTATTTTGTAGGATTGAGAAAAATATGCCTCCTGTTCCTAGACTCAACTATTAAATCAAATTTGTAACTGGAGTAAACTCACATTTTTTCTAGTCCACAGATAGTAAACAAGAGTCACAGATATCTTTCAACATCATACACCAAATAGGAAAATTACTATATAGAGTTTACTTACAAATTGAACACCAGCTTATTTAAGTTAAGCATTTCAGAGTAGATTCTACTATAATGGAGTAATGCAACACCAAACACTTAAGTACCTTTTTGTTTCATTTCCGATTTATCCAATCCACTTTCTTTCATCAACTGTCTAATAGACTGGAGCTGCGTCATTATTTCATCTCTCTGTTCACAGGCCAAAGCATTAACGCTGAAATACAAAAAAACAAGCAAGTGGCTGGAAGAGTATCAAATACTTGTCAAAAGCCACACTGAACATTTTCCTTTGACTCCAATATTTTCATTTTTATTTATATTTTTTCTGTCATCCCCCTTTGGCTGCATTACTGCTTTTGTAATGCATTATATTTCTGTTATTTTATACTGATATTTATATTATAGTATTTTTATATTTTTGTTTTAGATATTGTAAGCCACCACGGGCTGCCTTGGCAGGAGGGAAGGGGTATAAAATGAATAAAATAAAATAAAATAAATACAGCAGTAAGTCGGTGTTTTGGGACAAGGACCTCCTCACCCACCACGCATGTTGCATAGGGCACCAATGTGGCCCTGCAACACGCATGATGGGTGGGAAGGTGCTGGTCTAAAGAACACCCCTATTCATGTGTATGACTATAAGGACACACACGTCAAGAATGTTTTAGCAAAAGGTCTCGGCTTATCTGATCGCTGAAAAAAGTGTAGGATACAAGTTGTACAGCTATCAGCTAAGTTTCAATACTATTGCCCCCCCCTTCTCCCACATCTTGCAATGTCTTTCAGAAGCAGAAAGGTTCTGGTGCCCTGCATGTATCCAATCCCCAGCTCCACTCAGGCTACAGTAACTGCAAGGGCCTTAGGGTGTTTTCAAACGAGACAGTTAGCCCACTGGGAGTCAGCGTTCGGTCTGTGCAGCGGCTGCTCACTGTTTTAGCACGTAGAGCTAATAAACAGGCAGTGCTGGCAGTAGCCGCCACAAGTGGCGTCACTCAATGCTTTGTGCTTTCCCTCTTTGCAGCCCTGGGAGCTGGAATCAAAGCCAGAGAAGGTTTCTTCCCTGGCTGTAACCCACCCCTGTCCATCAGAAGTAGCGCTCTTGTGCTTGGGCAACTGTTCCCTGCACCCCTGCTCTCTCCTCTTGGAGCAGCTTCAAAGCCAATTGCTGTGAAGCCGCTGCAAGAGGAGAGTGCTGCTTCTGATGGAAAAGGGAGGGGGAAATCACAGCCAGAGAAGGCTTCTTCCCTGGCTGTGACCCCACTTTCCATCAAAAATAGCACTCTCCTCTTGCAGCAGCTTCACAGCTGATCGGTCTCTAACAGCCGCGCTAGGCACGACTATGGCGCCGGCGGTCCTGGATGTGGGTGAGGTAGCAGGTGAACCTAATAACTAGGAGGTGGATGCGTAAGCACGCATTAGCACGCACTGACCCACACAGTGGGCCTGCGATGTCCTTGGACGATGCCATGGGTAGGGAGTGCGTGTGAGCGAGTGGGGATTGCAGGCTAACACCTAATACACAGACAGGTGAACACCCACCTGGTGGCTGCTAATGCAGGCTACCATCTTGTTTATTTTCACCTTTAGAAGTCTTCCAGCTGTGGAGATGCACATTTGTGGAAGCCAAACTAACCCAGCACACAGGAGTTAGCAGCTTCTACCAGGACTTGGAAGTCGCAACAAACCACGAAACTCTTGCGGACGTGCTTGACCCACAGAGGTGGGAGAGCACAGGAAGCACAAGTCCAAACCTCTCCAGGTCCTCACCACCACTGCACAGTATTCAACAAATTATAGAAAAAATTTGCACCCATGTAGCCTAAACTCTAGGATCCCCCTTAATACTAAACAGATTTACAAACTTTTAGCTTTTCTTCCAAAGGATTTAGGATGGCATTTTATTGGACCAGGTTAATGTGTGCAAACTTTAAAGCTTTACAAAGATCATTTTTAAAGCAGATAGAAGAGCTTTCTAGCTTTCACACATTCACCAACATCCTATTAACTACTTTGTGTGGTGTAATGGCTAAGAACACAGTACAGGGACCAGCGGGGAGGCCCCCAGTTCAAGACTCGTCTTAGCCATGAACTCACTGGGTGACTTTGGGCCCATTGCAGACCTCTAAGCCTAACCTACCTCAGAGTTGTTATGAGGATTACTAGTTAATTATTTTAATGATTAAATGTTAATTTTTAAAGTTATTAAGTTGAAATGTGAGCCACTTTGAGTCTAAGGGAAAGGGTAGGATAGAAATTGAAATAAATAAATAATATAGTTAAAATCAACATGATAACCACATTCTAAAAACAAACTTGGCAGAACTTGATTTATTTATTTATCCACAGGCAGCTTGGGGCAGCTTACAATCATTAAAATAAATCATAAAAGGAGGAGGAATTACATCGGTGTATTGTACGTTTTGCCTAGTTTCCTACGCAAAGAAAGCAAATGCCCGTATTTGCATATAGTTTTTAATCCCACAGACCAATTTCAACCAAATACAGTTTAGAAGGAGAGACACTTTGTTAACAGGTGCACCTGGAGGAAGGATACAGCCCTTTTTTGTAGCAGCAAACAAACAAAAAGCCACCAACTTGGCTCGCATTGGCCCTCTCCTCAGGAAACCAGGTTTCATGAGTTCAGGCACACATACTACTGTCTACAGTGTATGGAGCTTCTGATGCATGTGTGGTATTCTTTGTGTGCTGATAGAACGACATTAAGGAAGGAAAGTTGTTTCTTCCATTATTTCAAGTTAACATGGAGAAATATATGGGGACAAAGCAACATGAACTTAAGTTCTATGCAGCGTGATAGCAAAATTTCTATGGCACTGATGCTCAAATGTAGAACATTCTATGTTTTACACAAATGCTTTACTTGGACAAGTTACAACCCAACCGTCTTCTATTATTCAACACACAACTTATTTTTGTATTATGAAAAAGAAGGAGTTTTCTGTAGCAAGCCAAGTTACAGAAAGATTTCTTGGTGCCCTTCTTTTCACATAAGCAGAGTTCCCCACTATGAAATTTCACTCTTCTTCTGCCACCTCTTTCACCCACCCCAGTTCCCTGCCACCTAAACGGTCTTCACACCTTCCTCCATACTGCCCCCTATGGTTGGAATTCTCTCCCTGAATACGTATTCTCTATTCCCTCCCTGGCAACCTACACTCCTTTCTAAAAGCCTACATCTTCTGTCAAGACTTCCTCAAATTCCACACCCCCACAGATTCCTCCTTTAGGATTCTCCTTATATTGTCTTATCGTTCAGGATCCCTCTCCTCCCTTGTAGCTAAATTAAGCACATGCACCTGCAACTTCATGAATGTCCCTTCCCTTGCCTCTCCTCCCTTTGTCCATTCTATACAGTATGCTCCTTGGGGCAGGAACCTGTCTCTAATCATGGCTGATCAGTGTCAGGCACATTTCTGGTATAATATAAATAATAATTACTACTACTACTATGACTGCTTCGAAAGCTCCCAACTCCTAAAACAGTTAACGCATTTAGTAGGATTTAAAGCGTAAAATATAGTCTTTAGCAGTTAAAGCATAAAATACAGTGGAGTTGCTCACCAATTTGACAGTGGATCTAACTGAGTCAATAAAGAATTCAACATCTTTTCTGTCCGTGCTAAATGCTGCTCCAGCTCCAAAAGCTGGTGTTCTAGAAGAGAAAATAGCAAATTAGATACATGTTAGCAATACAGAGTAGAAGGAAAGGCAGGCCAATGAAGTTTTCAGCTATACACACATCACTGAATTCAGCTCTGGAGTGCCTGCATCTGAAATCATGTTCTTGGCACCACATTATGTTTAAAAAGCCATAGGAGATAAGAGTCAATTTAATCAGAGGAGACTGCAATGTCTGACTAATTTAAAAAGTTTATAGTTTATAGTTTGACGTAAGGCATGTAGAGGAGGAAAACATTAGAGACTCAACTCTAAATACTCAGTTTCACTGAAGCCAATAGAACTATGCACAGCACATGTGTTTTCAGGATCAAGGCAAAAATCTACATATATCTGAAACATTTAAAACCATTATTTAGTGCCATAAGTGTGAAGTGAGTAAAGCAGAGTACAACTAGGAACAATAGAAAAAGGAAAGTTGGAGACTGGGTATGCACAGGGCTTAGCTGCAGCAAAATCGCTTTTCTCCCAATCAGCTATTTGAAAAAACACCCACCGTCANCTCACCTGCCCCGCAGTAAAGATCCCTTTGTCTTTAAGTTTTCTTTTAGATGGGCCTTCTCTCGAGACCCTGCCTAGTGCCCGCTTCCGCGGAACGCGTCCTACCGGCCGAAGGCAGATGAAAAGACTGGAGGGACCGGGTAGCTCCTGGCGCGCATGCGCACAAAAGAAAATCAATCATCTGCCTCCTATCGGTCAGCAGCAGAGCTACCCAGCGGAGGAGGAGAAGGAGGTAAGAGGAGAAAAGCTCTCTGCAGATGTGAACAGAGTACAACTATCAGTTGATGCAGTGAATAAAAAACTGAAGGAGTTATCCAAATGAATGGATTCTGCGGAGGGAAGAAATCCTACACTGAAGATCATGCGCTAGAGGCTGAAAACCAGATAAGTAAATTAAATTTATCTGTAGCCTTCCTCCTCAGTAAATGTGAAGATTTAGAGAACCGGTCACGCAGGTCCAATTTAAGCTTTTTTGGGATCATTGAGGGTCTTGAAACTAGAAGTGCAAAGGAACTGATCAGAGAGATTTTAGAGGAACCTTCCAGAGGTGAATGTGCACCACACAATCATAGAGAGGGCGCATGGGGCTCTCTGCCCTCACGCCAAGGACTCAGATCCTCTACAAGTGATCATAGTAAAATTTATCTCCTATGCAGATAAAGAGGAAATTTTTAAAATATCAAGGAAGAAACAGCAGCTTTCCTACCTGCAGTCTAAAATAAGAACACCATCAGATTACGCTGCTGAGACCATGGAAAAAGAGGAAGAAATGGTTTAAATATCTGGGGCCATTAGTGGAAAGAGGCTTCCATCCACAAATATGGTTCCCAGCCCACCTTTCCATTCTACACAATGGGAAAAGGAAACATTAAATGATACTGAAGATCTTAAATCTTTTTTGTTGCTTCATGCTCCCAGAGAAGGAAACACTACATGACTGGAAAAACTGAAGTCAGGTCTAATATCTGGTTGGCATGGGAGTATTTGAGGTGTAATAAGTCACTGAAGTTTAGAGAGTACATTAAGAAGTGTGGTATTTTTTGCAGCGTTGAATCCATGGGCATAACATTGAAAGTGTTAAAGTGGGTAACTTAATCATAGCCCAATCCCAGAAGTTTTCTGGGAGGGCTGTTAGTTAATTAAGCTGACTGGGAGGGAGGAATGAGAACAATAGCCACCTGTGTCTATAGCAGGGGTGGGGAACCTCAGGCCCAGGGGTCACATGCGGCCCTCAACAAAATTTTATGTGGCCCCTTTCCAGTGCCTACATCTGACCCATGGATCCATTCACTACCCCCAAGTACTGAAAAACGGAGCTCATAATAATGGAGCAGAGAGGAGGGCATGCACACAAGGGTAGAAGACAGATCCACGATCTGGGCCCTCCTTTTCTTGAATAAACCTGTTAAGCACCCCTGCCCCCAACCTTTATATGGCCCTCAAGAGCTCATACTAATATTCAATGTGGCCTCAAGGACAGAAAAGGTTCCCCACCCCTGGTCTACAGAATGAATAGCCAGTACTTGTTCTGCAGACCAGTCTCCTCCCTTACCTATTTAAAACTTACCATGTTCTTGTTGGAAGTTAAAAACCGGTTGTTTCTTTGGTCATTGTTTATCTGCTTCAGGAAATGTTCCCTGATAATGGCTGTATGTCTCAGACACGGCTCTGGCCACCATCATCCATGCTTTCATCACCTCAAGACTGGACTATTGTAACGAACTCTACATGGGGCTACCTTTGGTGACGGTCCGGAGACTGCAGCTAGTGTAGACTGCAGTGGCCCGTCTCCTCATGGGGACAGGTCGTCGTGAGCATATTACACCAGTACTCCATTCTCTGCACTGGCTGCTTATAGTCTTCCGGGCCCAATTCAAGGTGTTGGTATTGACCTACAAAGCCCTAAATGCCCTGGACCCCGCTTATCTGCAGGATTGCGTCACCCCCTGGGCTCTGGACAGACCCCTGTGGTCGGCTGGGGACTCCTCCTTCAGAGTTCCTCGGGTATCCCAGGTGGAGACAACGAGGGGAGTCTTCTTAGTTGCCACACCGCGGCTGTGGAACTTCCTCCCGACGGAGGTCAACTTAGCCCCAGATCTCCCCTCTTTCTGAAGACAGTGTAAGACCTGGCTGTTCCGCCAAGCTTTTGGCAAAGGAGACGGGTGAAGGGTTATCGGAGTTGGTTTTATAGATTTTATATTTTATTGTTTAGATTTTTATTGTTATTATGTTTTGTTGTATTTATGTGTTTTTAGTTTTGTTGTACGCTGCCCGAAGTTACTGTGGTAGGAGGGGGCAGCTAAGAAATCTATTAAATAAATAAACAAACAAGCCTGAGGAAGGGCCCTGTGTGGCCCGAAAGCTTGCTTATTTCCACCAACAGCAGTTGGTTCAATAAAAGATATCACTCGAACCACTTTGCTTCCCTCTTAGTCAGATTTAAGAAATCCTAATTTAACTTATTCTGGTAGAGTATTGGCTTTTAAGCCAGAAGAGTTAAAATCTGAATGGTATAAAGCTACAAATTACACTCAAAGCCTATGGATAGCATAAAATTTCTCACCTTGAATGTTAAGGGACTGAACAGTCCCATAAAAAGGAAAAGGGTCATAACTTTTCTCTTAGGCCAGAAAATTGGTGCCTTTAACTAAAATGTATCTTGTTTGCAAGAAACACATTTAATCAACAAATATGTCTTTAGGTTTAAAAACAGTGGAGAAAGAAAAAGGAAAGTCCACGGAAATGAAGGAAATGTTAATATAAATACCTCCCAATAGCAGGACCTGACCGCTGTAGAAGTTCCTCAGAGAATCCTATTACCTAGCATGCTTAAAATACTCTGACCCTGGTATTAGTAGTAGTACTGTGGGGACCCATTTTAACCATTTGGAGCAGAAATGGTTAACTCATTTGTTTTGTTTTTACATCCAACTTCTATAGAACTGCTTTTTCTATGCTTTTCATATTTTAGTGATTTACATGTCTAAAGTTTGACCCCTCCCCCCTCAAAGTAATTTGCAAAATACTTTTTTGGGGGGGGGGGCGCAGAGTTGGTCATTTTTTTGTTGAGCAATAGTTTCTTTAACCAAAAGTGCTATGGCTGTTTGTTGTGTTACACAATAGGTTGCTCAAAATGTAGAACAAAGGACAATAAGCGTACAGGAATCATGCATTCTAAGACTTTGAAACCACAGATCCTTACAAGTATGCCAATACTGAACACTGCCCTACACTTACCACATATTGACAAATTGGAATGGCTGGAGGGCAACAAGGATGATGCAGGATCTGGAAAGAAAATCTTATGAGGAAAGCTTGAAGGAACCGAGTATGTTTAGTCTAGCAAAGAGCACATTAAGAGGAGATACGACAGCAGTCTTCAAATACCTCAAGGGCTGCCATAAAGATGAGAAGGAACTGTTCTTCATTGCTACAGAAGGCAGGACTAGCAATAATGGGTTCAAGTTACAGGAAGGTGGCGTGTAGTTAAATATCAGCAAAAGCTTCCTAACAGTAAGAGCTGTGTGGTAATGGAATAAATTGCCCAGGGAGGTTGAAAGCTCTCCATTGCTGGATGTTTTCAAAAAGAGTTTGGACAGCCCTCTGTCATTAAGGTTGTCACTGTAGACTTCCTGCATCCAAGCAGGGGGTTGGATTAGATGACCCTACAGATCCCTTCCAACTCTAGAATACTACAGGTGCTAACATACAGACTAGGAGCCTGCCGAAG
>QEPC01014254.1:8630903-8647059 GCA_003113815.1 Sphenodon punctatus | reverse complement strand
GGGGGGGGGGGAATACTGATACAATAACTACAAGATGTCATTGATTCTTATGGACCAAATCTTCAACCTAATTCCATCCTCCGCAGAACGTTATATTCCCCAGTTATCTGAATAAATAAGCAATCACTCTAAAGCATCAGGGTTGCAAGCAACAGCTCTGAATGCCCGGAAGCAGCATCCCCTTCCCGTTGAACAGTAAACCCCCAGCAGGGCAGGGAGAGGGGGCGGTGGGTACCCTGGCGGCGCTGCTGGTAGGGATCGTAGCGACCGGGCGCGGCCTTGCTCCCCCGTAGGGACCTTCCAGATCCTCCTCCCCCGAACATCCTGGGCATCACCACGAAGACGCAGAGCACCAGCACGACGGAAACCAGCGCCTGCTGCAGCGAGGAGAGCACCATGGCGAGGACGGTGGCAGCAGCAGCGCCAGCTCCGGACACGCTGTGGGAAGCTGCCGGCCTGAGAGCAGCGGCCAGACTCTGCCTCAAGGAGTCCCCCTAAGCCCTTCCTTCCTCTCGCGGCGTAAACAGTCACTAACAACTGGGAGCCGGCAGAAAGGGGCCGGGCCAGTTCAGCACCGGCTCCTCCTGTCTCTGTCTCAGTATCGCCCCCGTGTGGCCTCCAGTCACATAAAGCCTCCTGGGCTCAGTCTACTCAGAATTTACACTCCTTACTGAACCACCCAGCGAAATTATTATTATTGTTATAGTTAATTTTATAGTTAAGGTGGTAGCAAACTCTCATTGAACAGTGCCTATGCTGTTCAATGGGAGAGTCAGCAGAGCAAAAACTGCCGGTTGGTGACCATTGTAGCTTGCCTCCAACAAACATGTTCTGTGATTACAAGCAATGAAGGGGAGGGGGGGAGGGTCCTCATCCCGCACCTGCCTCTGCCTGCTAGACAGCACCAGGATAAGATGGGACTGGAAGATAAAGCTGTTTGTTTACAAACAACTCCTCCCCATGTGAGTGATCAGAAGGTTGTTGCCTTGTAAAGGTTCTTCGAGATGACTCCTGACATTCTCACAACTGGGTTGAACTTGTGCATGCTCACCCTGTTCAAATAATAGACTGGTCTCGAGCTCCTCTAGTATAAAAAGCACTCTCCCCCCTCAGAATGACAGTTCCTTCCAACCCTTCCTAGGAATATAAGAAAATTTCATGCGGGGCTGGAAGGGTGGGTGTTGTGAGAATGTTGGGAGCCATCTCTAAGAACCTTGTTTACAAGGCAGCAACCTTCTGTTCTTCGAGTGACTCATCACAGCTGTTTTTACATGGCTCCACTGGGTGGTGGTTCTGGGGGCACGCCAGTGCATGGGCAGGGCATACACATGGCCACACACGCATCCCCTCATCCGCACCCATGGAGCAACCGCCGTTTTCCCCAGTTGCTCCATGTGTGGGGACAAGATGGGGGTTCAGTTGGGATGTGTGTTAGGCGGGCGCACCCCCCCATTCACTGCGGGCGCATGCGCCACGTCATTCACACAAGGCTCTCCCACCCATGAACATGCAGAAATCTGCATGTTCATGGGTGAGAGAGGCCCGTGTAAAAAGGGCCACATTCTCACAACTGTCTTACTTATACTATCTTAGGTAGGAATTTAGGATGTAAAGCAATATCTATTCTATTTTGGAAAATCTGCAACTATGGTTCTGAGATTATTATGGCTGCTATTTCACTACCTCTTCTTAATGAAGTTATTGCTAACAGGAATACTGTCTTTAAACCCCAACCCATAACCAGTTCTTTTGTGCCCCCATATAATCAATTCACGCCTCCCCGGAGGGCACAAATGAACTGACTATGGGGTGGGGACAGCATAAATGGATTATGGGGGCACAACTGAACTGGTTATGTCTCTTTTCATGGCCTAATGCGCTTAATAGGCTGGCTGCATTTTGGGTGTCTTGTGTGTTTGATAGCAGCGCCCCCAGGCCTGCTGAGTCAGGTGGTACCCCATGGCTCACAGGACACAAAGAGAGGGGCCCATCTTGACTTCTTGGCCAGGAGCCCATTGTACCCTAGCTACGCCCCTGGTTAGTGTGCATGACTGATCAATTTGAATGAGTGTGTGAGATGAGAGCATCTGTGTACTGTGCCTGAATGATTGTGTGTGATCAGTTAGAATGAGTGTGTGTGAGACAGGTGATAGCATGTGTGTGAATGAGTGTGTGACCTCTTTTACACGAGATGCATCCACGCAGTGGCATCGGTGGGTGCGCCTTGTATGAAAGCAGTCACTTGTGCGCTCCTGTGTAACACGCACCTGTCCTCTACCCATCACCCCTGCACAGAGAAACCTGTGAAAATACACATTGCTCCGCGTGGGGGATGTGGGAGGATGGGTGAGTGCCTGTGTGCACCTGCAGCGTTCTTGTGTCTGAGGCCAGCTTATGCATTAACAAAATTATTATGTTTCTAAAGGAGGGCAAATTATCTAGACAAAAAAACTGTTAAGGTGGCATTACAAATTATACTCAAACTTTAACATGACAGTAAATTGTATGTTAAGGCATACAGTAAACTGTACGTTAAGGCACTAATAAAAAAAATATAGACAACTGAAATTAAACTGTATACATTCCCTCATCACGTATAAGTATTCTTCAGTCACCATACCACACATATGCAGCTTCTGATATTTAACAAATGTGCCTTAACATACAATTTGCTGTCATGTCATGTTCTGCTGTGGCCTATAGAGCTTGTCCGTAATTTTCAAAGTGGACCCTGGGAAGGAAAAGGTTTCCCATCCTTAGTGGAAGCTATAAAAAGGGAGAGCTTGAATATTTCATCAAGTTAATGGGACTGAGGAATCGCTGGGCTAACAAAGCATCATCAAAAGGAACTCCCACATTTTGAAGCCTCTGAATGATTCTGGATCCTATGCTTCAACATTTTCCAAAGCAGATCTCACAATCCATCCCTTTTATACTAGTTTAGATCTTAGACAACCATCTCCCTACCCTGTTTTTTTTGTTTGTGTGTGTGTGTGTGCGTGTGTGTTAGCTGAAGGTGGAAGGGCTACTGTAGTACTTTCCAAGGAGATGGAAGCCTATTCCCACTCGTGCAAAAGTCCACCACACCTAAGGACACCCGTTGGGGTTCCTACACAGAAGAAAAGACTGTTTGTTGCCTCAGATAGCGTTAGTGCTGCTGAGGTGAGCCAGTGTCAGTCGCGAGGGGAGGATAATTCTCTGGATCAGGGGAAGGGTCTGGGGAGAGGGAAGCTGCTGCTGCTGGAGGGAAAGTCGTGCCGCTGCTCCCGTTAGAGGTGAAGGGGGGCGGAGATCAGTCCGTCTTGAGGCCCGGTTTCCCGAGATGGTTGTTAGTAAAAGTTAAGCAGACAAGGGTCACGCCGAAGCAGCCGGGCTCTAGGGAGTGGGGGGTATCTTTGCCAGGGGACAAACTCATGGCTCTCTGCGAGCCATGGGACCCATCGGGGTCTAAGGGAGACGGCGCTGTGACAGGGCGGGGATAGGCGGCGCGTGCGGCTGCATCACGCGGACGCGGGGCGATTTGGGTCCGTTGGGGACAGAGCGCTTGCGCACTGCGCGCACTAGGGCAGCCACCGTTTCAGCGCGAGGTAGCAGTTGTTCCCGCTCAAACTGGAGCTGAGGGAGCGGCGGCGGCGGCACCAACATGAGGCTCTGGCTGCTGGCTTTGTTCGGGCTCCGCCTCCTCCGCCTCGGGGCTGTGCGTGGGAAGCGCAAGCCCAACCTGCCGCAAATCACCAACAAGACCTTCCAGCAGCAGTGTGTGAAATTCCATAACGACTTCCGCGCCAAGGTGTCCCCGCCGGCAACCAATATGCGATACATGGTACGGGACGGGCCTGGCGTGAGAGAGAAAGGGCAAAGCCACCAGCTTACGGTTCCGCAGCAGGTTCCTCAATGCGGGGCAGGGCACCCCCTCCCTCCCCCAGCCGGGCACTCCCGAGCAATACAAAGTGCGCTTATTCGTGCCGAGCGCCCTGGCGCTGGCAAGTTCTGCCAGGAGAGCGCTTAGGAAGAGACACCTTAGGCAGGCTGATAATCTCATTCCGTCTTATAGGCGGCTGCGCGCTCCACTCTTGTCACACACACCAAGAAACGTGGCAAGTTGCTGCACACGCAGTGTCAAGAGACGGCTTAGAAAGGGGAGCGGAGCGTGGAATCCGGTGGCTCCCATAAAGTCAGTCCGCGGGAGGAGGATTGCCACCGTCACTGCGCTGTGCTGGCACCAGATCGGCCAGGGATTTTGACAACTTGTCCTTTAGGCCAGTGCAAAATGCCTTGGTGTTAATGGGGGGGGGGAGAGTAATAGTAAGTTGTGTGTTTTTTAATCTGACTTCCCCTGACTCTCACCCAGTTTCTTGTATCAGTGCTCTAAGGTCTTAGGTAGCAAAACTATGAGATGCTTATTTTTTAAAAATGAAGTGAGTTAGGGCGGATTCAGACGTGCGTTTAAATCGCACAGAATGCTCGGCGGCATAGTGTGATTAAAAAAAACCCGCACTTCCGGGCTGGTGTGAATGCGCTGAGCGCGCACATTTCCACTTAGCCCCAATGTTTGGAGTGCGGATTGAAAAGTTGCTCCGAGCAGCTTTTCAAACCACGCTCCAAACATTCGGACTAGGTGGAAATGTGCACGCTCAGCGCATTCACAAGCCCGGAAGTGCGGGGTTTTTTAAAATCGCACTATGCCGCTGAGGCTTCTGTGCGATTTAAAGACACGTCTGAATCCGCCCTTAGTGTTTACTCCAGTGGAACTAGGAATTCATTTCTAGGCAGCAGCCCTGACCGATTCTGTATCACTGTGCCTCCTTGGGCAAGTCACTTATCGCCTAAGTTTTGAAACTACTTATTCTAGAAATATTTCATTGAAGTTTCAGGACTGTAACCCCTGTTTGTACCTCACATACTTGATAAATAAGATGAGGTACTAAACATTGCAAAGCCATCTTTAAATCTCTACAAGAGAGTTTTTAAATTGTGTCCTGGGAAGAATGAGGGAGGGCCTGGAAAGAGCTGGAGGGAAGAGCGAGAGAGGATAGGCCTGTTACCATCAGAAGGGGTTGGGAGTAGGGATGGAAAAATCAGAATCTGATTAATACAATTCACCTGATTTTCATTGGATCGGATTAATTCAGGGGTGCACTCACACTCATTTCCCCCTCTCTGCTACTGAACTTTGCTAGGCTCTTTGGCTTATTCATCATTCTAGGATTGTGGCTTAGAATGATGAATGGTGCATTGAACTGAATAGGTTTGGTTTTCCCATTGAAGTCAATGGGGAAAAAATACAATCTGATTCCAATTCCAATACGACTCAAATACAGTTATACTAAATACTGTACCAATTGTGATCCGATTCCGATTTTCAATACGATTTCCCATCCATCCCTAGCTGAGAAGAGGGAGACTTCTCAACCATTCTCCCAACTAAGGAAGAGTGAAGCCCATCATAGAGGCCATAAGAAGGGGAACTAACAAGGAATTCAGGACCAAGGAAAACTGAAGCTAAGGGTATCAGTGGGGAACAAGACCAGGTCCATGAAGGGAACAGGGATTTAGGGCTGCAGGCGAACAAGGAGCTAAGAACCTGAGTCAGGGGCTAAGCCACAGGGAGCCTAATTAAGCCAAGGAGTTAGGAGACACGAAACCCAGGAATCGGCAGCTGCAAGACAGGAAAGGGGGGAGAAGTGGAGGAAGACAAGTCACCGAGCGCCAAGGGTTCAGAAACCAGAAGGGAAGGAGGAGAGAGAGAGAGTAGTTCCACATAGCTTCCTGTTTTTACCAGCATGCCTTATATACTGGCTGGTAATCAACCAGGAAGCTGAGAGGTAGGGCAACAGGGGAGGTAAAAGGTGGAGTCAGGACCAGGCGGGGCAGAGGCATGGGGGGAGAGGTTTGGTAGTAAGCAGGCTTAGAGGGTGGTGCTGATGACTGGGCTGGTGTTCCAGAACTCCAGATTCTGGGGGTTCAAGGCTGCAGGCTTACAAATTGCTGCTGATTGAAAGATTTACAGGTTAGAGCTTCATGAGAAAGTCTTAAACAAGACAGTAACTCACATCAGATGGGTAGCCACCTGCCTGTCAGGTGGCTACCGGATGTTTGCCTACACCTTACACCCCCCACTCATGGCAATATCGCAGAGAATGTGGAACCAGGCTGGCTAAGGTGGGTGAATGCACACCCACATGGCTGCCTCTTGTCTGTTAGGGTGCGTGTAGCCTCTGTGCATGTACAGATCCACCAAAACCCTAGAATTCTGGGTGGGGCACCTAGAGTGGCCTTTGCTGTCACAGGTACTGTGCCTACTTACTGCTACTGCCAATTGGGAAAAGGGTGTGCATATGCAGAATGGTCTGGTGGCCATTTTGCACATTCACAGTTTTTTATTTATTATTTATAGATTTTTAAACAACTGCAACAGGTGTGTTTGCCACAGTTGCAGTTCGGTACAAATTAATCTGTAAATGCCAACTATGGGCAGTTATGGAGTAATCCAAATCTGAACTTCCCACCCCTAGCAACTGACAAAAACCACTGCGAGGGCAGCTTCTTGTACCCTAGGGTTGCTGCAGCTGTGCATCGGGTGCGGGGTGAGGGACTGTCTCATTTGTCATGCAGAACCTGCGAGTAGCAGCTGCACATGGGCTCCACTGAGTGACCCTAGACATTAGTAGACCAATCTCTCATTTGTTTTCACCCACAGTTTTGGGAGTCTTGTCTGAAGGATGGGAGGGAAATAAGATACGGATTAAAATGTGTACCATAGTGTTTTTCTACAGAACTGAGAGTTTTAGTTCAACTTATACTACTCCTTTTCCTTTAGTATATGCTATTGTAATTTAAACAGTGCATGATTTTTTACATTTTAATATTTTGCAGACCTGGGATGATGCTTTAGCAAGGAGTGCCCAGGCATGGGCAAAGAAATGTCTTTTCAAACATAATTACTATTTAGAAACAAAGGGAATGATCCATCCTCATTTTCGGAGTGCTGGTGAAAATATCTGGAGTGGAAGTTGGCAGGCATTCAGTACCTATAGTGGTGTTGCTAGTTGGTTTAACGAAGTCAAATTCTATGATTTTAAAACTCATAAGTGTACAAAAGTTTGTGGTCATTATACTCAGGTAAGTTTAATTTTTCACTGGCAAAACTGTCTAAACAACTTTAACACAAAATGCCAAGAGCATGGATGACTTCAGGCAATATTAACTTGTTGATATAAAGTAGCTATCACAGTAGCCCTCACTCCAAATTCATTCATTGTGTAGTTGAATTATCTTTTCATCACCAATTTAGCTGCCCTCTGAGCAATGGTGTCAGCTGCCAGTGCAATCCTGCTGTCATATTGCTTTCCCCCGCCATTATCTTCACAGACTGCCAGACTTTCAGGGCCTGCTACTCTTTCAGCCCCAGAAAGGGAAGGTGGGGCTGAAAGTGACAGGCTAGTCTTAAAAGGGCTGAATCGTGCTTCATCCCACCCTGACAAGATACTTTGTTTTTCTTCATTCATTGGGTTGTCTACTTTATTATAATTAAATAGACAACCCTATAATAAGCTACCATCATCACAGTAGTACCTGCCTACTCTTAAGACCTAACTTAAACCTGACATCCAGAATTACACAACTGCTACACAAACCTTTGGTTGTAAGTCTGGATTTGTCATTCTGAAGTTGTCATTCAAGGATAACTGTATACACGATAGTTAATATTCTGGAATATGCAATAAGCAGTTCTCTAGGGTGGGGGTGGGCTCCAGTCCGGGATAATCATTTACACGTCCACTGTTCCAGATTTATTTAGTCTGGAGTAAATAAATACTTGAAAATAAGGATGTATAACTCCAGATTAAAACCAGAATTCAGACATTTACTCCAGAATAACTGTTTACACAAACACTTAATTCTGGATTTAGAGGTGTTTACTCCAGACTTGGGATAGCGTAAAAACAGCCTGTGTCTCTTTGGATGGCACCCCTGACTTCTTCCTCTGTGCACTGGGGCCAGCTAAAGCACAACCCTATTTCAGCAGAAAGACTTCACTCTCACACCCTGCACAAGGTTGCCAGAATTTCTGGACCAGCTGTTCATTTTTATTTGTATCCAAGGTATCATTTAAATCTTTCTTTGTGATTTTTATATTTAAAATTGAGATTTAAAACAAATGTTTTCCATTATTGCACTTGTGGCCACATTTTACTGTTCTTAAGCATTAGTTCTGTTGTAGATTCAAAGTTTTAATCATTTCAGACAAATGAAAACTTCAGATAAAGGCCGTATCACTTAAAACACAAGATATTGTGTAGCATCTGTTACAGTCTCAGAATGAATCCTGTCAACAGCTTGCAGATACACTACTAGTTTCAGCTGTTTAACAGGTGCCAGAACAGTACAGATATGGTAAAATACATAAACAAAGCTTTTACTAAGGCTGCTTTCCAACATTACATGGGAGGGACGAGAACGTTCACACTCACCACCACAGCTTTCTAACTGCAAGGATTAGCGCCAGTCAGAATGCACAAATCCCCTTTTAGCGCGTGAGAACAACCATCCTTGTAAAGGCTACATTTGGGAACCTGGTCATGCGCAGGTGTTCTCATGTGCTAAAAGGGGATTAGTGCATTCTGATGGGGGCTAATCCTTGCAATTAGAGAGCTGTGGTGGCAATTGCAAAAGTTCTCACCCCTCCTACGTAATGTCAGAAAGCAGCCTAACTAAGTGTTAGAAAAGGTTGCTATTCTAGTTTTCACTTTAGCATTTATTTTTTTTAGGTTGTTTGGGACAACTCTTACAGGGTTGGCTGTGCTGTTTCTTTTTGTGATAAAGTTGCTGGAATACCAAATGCAGCACATTTCGTGTGTAATTACGTACCACCGTAAGTTTTTTTGGTTTTGTTTAATTAAGACTATTAACACTATTTGCTACTCTAAAATAAACTTGGATCCACACAGTTAGTTGTGTTATTTATGCATGGAATCTTAAAACATTATTCACAACTCAGTTACTGCATAATTTTTGTTTCATAGGTTAATTCAAACCTGCATTATTCCTGATTTTAAATACAAACTAAAGTGTGTAGCCATCTTTTTATCCGGTAATAACTTGATCTCCAAAACTAGTACACCATATGGTGCTGGTTTGCTTTGTGGGAGGGAGATTGGGTTTAATATTTTAGCGGGGTAACCGACTTGCCTCCTGGTGAGAGGAGGGGGTGAGGGGACTGGGTTAGGAGGGTGGGATTTTCCCCCAGTGAGAGTGGGGGCAGCAAATCCCATAAGGGGGTTGTTAGGCTTATTATTTTCAGAGGTTAGTGGGCATGTTTACTGACTCTGGTGAGAGTGGGGTGGGAAAAGAGATTGGGGTTGGGGAGAAGAGGTCTTTTCTCCTGGTGAGTGGGGGGTTATGACCCCCATGAGGGGATTTTGAGTACCTCCCGATGAGAGTTGGGGGGATGGGGAATCTCCCTTGCCATCCGGGCGGAGCAGTCATGGGGGGAGGAGTCTATGGGGAGAGCGGGCTGGGGAGGGATGGCAGTCATTGGGGTGGGGAATTATGCTCTTTCTGGAAGTGTGTTTGTTCGATCTGTGAGATGGGACAGGTGCTTGGTGCCTGCCCCCCAGCAGTGAGGTAGTTTATGATCAGGGGGCCCCTGCCTGAATCTGATGCTGTTGAATGCAAGGTCGGTTGTAAATAAGTCAACAACTGTCTAGGAGTTGATCCTGGACCATGCAGCCAACCTCGTGTGCATTATGGAGACCTGGCTGGACACTGAGTCAGGGTCTATCTTGGCTGACCTCGTTTCAGATGGGTACTCCATGCAGCATCGGCCTCTGCCAGAGGGATGGGGTGTGTGTGTGCAGTGGAGCGATGTAGCCATTGTTTTTAGGGATTCATGGTCCATTGGTATCCAGTGCAGCTTATTTTGGGTATCGAGGGCCTCCATCTTGTGACTGACTTGGCAGGAGACAGATTAGGGTGCTGCTAGTATACTGTGCACCTTACCTGTACGGCGGAATCCTTGCACGTTCCAGCGGAGTTGGTGTCGGACATGGTATTGTGGTCCCCAAAGATGCTAGTCTTGGTGAACTTCAGTATTCATGCCGACACTAACCTTGGAGTGGCGGAGCATGAGTTCATGACCACCATGGACTTGTCCCAAGTAGTCATCGGCCCAACACACGATGGGGGGCATACCCTGGACCTGATTTTTTGCACCAGCCTTAAAGCGGGACATCCGTTGGTGGGGGAGGTGTCAGCAGTGCCCTTGTCATGGACGGATCATTATCTCTTACGGGCCAGTCTCCTGGTGCATGTCTGCCACCGGAGAGGTGCAGAACCAGTTTGGTTGGTTTGCCCCTGGAGACTAATGGAACCAGAGGGGTTCCAGAATGCTCTTGGGGAGTTACCCTCCGATCTTGATGACTGCTCGCTCGATGACCCTGTTGCCTTCTGGAACACCTTGCTGAATGAGGCAGTCAACTGAACGGCTCCTAGGCATCTACTCCCTAAGCATTGGCACCACAGGCTTCCATGGTTCACGGAGGATCTGCAACGGCTGAAGCAGGAAGGTGGCAGTTGGAGTGACAGTGGCACTGCTCACATGCTGAAGCCAACAGATTGTGACACAGAGCTAGTTTAAAAGCCTATGCCATGACTGTGCAGGCAACAAAGAAGGGATTCTTTGCTGCCTCTTATAGCATCTGTGAAGTCTCATCCAGCGGAGCTTTTCCAGGTGGTGGGAGGGCTGGTCAGTCCAGACTCGCTCTGCCTGGAACTGGAATTTTCCAGTGCCTGCTGTGACATGTTTGTTTGACTACTTCGCAAATAAAATCACTCGCATTCACCATGACTTCGACGCCGCGTTTTAACACAATAGGAGAACCAGAGGTTATGGAATCCCTGCCCTGTCTGGTTTTGTGGGATCGGTTTCAGTGGGTGTCACACATTGATGTGAAGGATGTTCTTGGCGCAGTCAGAGCCACCTCTTATGAACTGGACCCGTGCTCTTCCTGGCTGGTTAAGGCCAGCCGGGAGATGCTGGGGCTGCTGCTGGCGGTGATAGTCAGTGCCTCCCTTCAGGAGGGCAGAGTGCCAGGCTGCCTCAAAGAGGCGATGGTGCAGCCTCTGCTCAAAAAAACATTGCTTGACATTCCTGACTTCCTCGCCAGTTATCATTTTATCATTTTAAATGTTTTTAATGATATTTTGTGTGTTTTTTATTGTTTATGCATTTTGTAAGCTGCCCCAAGCTGCTCTGTGAGCAGGAGGGGTGCGGGGTAGAAAAATAGTAAAATAAATAAAAAATAAATTATCGGCCAGTCTCTAACCTTCCCTTTTTAGGGAAGGTTATTGAACCGGTTGTGGCTAGGCAGGTGCAGAAGCATCTGAACTGCATCAGTTTTCTAGATCCCTCACAGTCAGGCTTTCATCTGGGCTATGGCACTAAGACTGTGCTTGTGGCCTTGGTCGACAACCTCCGCCATGAATTGTATCAGGGTTGGTCGACCCGTCTGAGTCTGTTAGATCTTTTGGCTGTCTTTGATAGCGTTGATGATCATGAGATGTTAATGACTTGCTTGTGTGACCGAGGCGAAGTGGGCAGGACTGTTCTTGAATGGTTCCATTCCTTCCTGACTGGGAGAACTCAGCAAGTGGTGCTGGTCTTCATCCCCCCAGGACCTCCCGTGTGGAGTCCCGCAAGGTACTATTCTGTCCCTTCTCCTGTTCAATGTGCATATGCAGCCGCTGGGCAAGGTCATGAGAGGGTTTGATGTTCAGTGTCATCAATATGCTGATGACACTCAACTCTACTGCTGCTTTTCATCCGACCCAGACCCGACAGTCGCTTACTCAGTGTCTGCCAGCTGTGGGGGGACTGGATGAGGGTGAGCCATCTGAAGCTGAATCCCGACAAGACGGATGTGATGCTAGTGGGGTTGATGTCCCTCATCATTGATGGGGTTCGCCCTCCACTGGTCCCTCAGGTTCATAGGCTGAGAGTGTTCCTCAATTCCCAGCTCTGCCTGGATGTTCAGGTGGGGGCTATGGCGAGGAGCGCGTTTCGCCAGCTACATCTGGTGTGGTGGCTTTGGCCATACATCTCAGACTCCGACCTGGCCACTGTCATCCATGCTTTCATCACCTCAGGACTGGACTACTGTAACATGCTCTACATGGGGCTACCCATGGTGATGGTTCGGAGGCTGCAGCTGGTGCAGAATGTGGCAGCCTGTCTCTTCATGTGGCTGGGTCGCCGTGAGCACATTAGACCTGTGGTCCATTCTTTGAACTGGCTATAAAGCCCCATACAGCCTAGGCCTACTAATCTGCAGAACCGCCTCATTCCCCGGGCTCTGGATCGACCCCTGCGGTTAACTGGGAGCGCCCTTCTTGAAATCCTCTGGGTATCTCGGGGGGAGACTATGGAGAGGGAGTTCTCGATGGCTGCACCGAGGCTGTGGAACTTCCTTCCAGCAGAGACCCGTGTGGCCCTGAACCTCCTCCTTTCAACAACAGTGTAAGACCTGGGTGTTCTGCCAGGCTTTCGGTGAGGGAGATGGGTTAAGGGGTGGGGGTTAGGGGGTTGGGTTTTTTTTGTATCTTTGGTGCTCCACTATGTGGATTTTTGTAGTGTTTTATGGTTATTAGGGGTGCAATCCAACACCCCCGTGCAATGTGCACCTACCCCAGATACAGTTTACTTACGCTGGTGCATGTATGCACATGCACGACCTGCACGCAGCAAGACATTCAGTGACGTGACCCTGCCTATACAACCCCACCCCCCCATAGCCCAAACACCCTGCAGCCATGCCTACTCCATCCCCTGGGCTGCAGGGTGTGTGGGCTCAGGGGGGTTGTATTGGCAGGGTTGCACTGAGTGGCTTGCTGTGTGCGCGGGGCGCATGTGCATATGTATGCCTGCCACCTGGTCGGGCATTGTGCCACTGGATGGCAATGATAGCATAGAGGAAACCATATTGAAACATAATAAACCTGTTACACAAGTATATTTTGAAAGGGTTTCTCTATCCTAGCCAATTTGTGTAAGCTGGCCTGGCCAAACCTCGTTTACAACAATGGGCATTTTCCCTCATTCCTAAATGCTGGAAAATCGAGCTCTGCATCCTCCACATGTTGCGCGCCAATCTGCCTGGGTACGGAGCACAATACTTCTACCCGTCCCATCTGCAGGGCCTTCCAGGTGTGTACCATTAAGGGGCTGCAGTAGTGGTCCCTTAGTTAAGGCAGAGCTAACTGTTGTTTAAGAGGCCCATTGATTTCAATGGGAGTCCTTGGGGCAAATTCTGCTGGGTTGCGACCAATGTTGACCAGGTTTTCGCTTTGATCTTGCCAGTAAGAGAGAATCCGGTCTCATAGGAGAGTCAGGAAATGCTCAGAGTACGTGCCAGTGTTAACAGATAGTGAAATGGACCAGTAGAATATATTTTATTTAATGTTTCAATCCTTATCTGTGTGCATTAGCTTTTAGGTCACACATGCGCATGTGTACTAGAACAAACAAACAAGCTGGCCCAGGGCAGCAATTTCTAAGGGGCTGCAAGACCTGCCCCCCTGCTCTCTACTTGTGCTGTCCATGGGTCTTTTCCTTTATTTAAAACTTTTTATTATTTAATTTATGTTAGCACCTTTTATGATCCGAGCTGCCACCACCTGCTTGTTCCTTCCCCCTCCCGTGGCCTGCCCGGGCCCACCAATCAACTTCTGACTACTGCCGTATCACCAGCATCAGCTGGGAATAGGTGCTTCTTCGGCGACACGTTCAAGCCGGCTTCACGCCTGGGCTGGACTGAGCAAGCCAGGAAGGCAGGGTTGCTGGCTTACCAGTGCCGCCGCCCGTATCCACCTGGAATCGTTTGCTGGCGTTTCTGCTAGCACCATGCTGCTGCTGCAGCCTGCCGCTGCCGCCCCCAGGCTGCCCTTCTCCTCGTTCGCTGGATGAGGTGAGCGGAGCCCAGTGGGCAGGCAGGGCTCCAACAAAGCAGTGCCCTTTGAAGGCAGGACTACTTGGGGATAGAGGGATGCTAGTTTCAGGGGACAAGGATGGGGGAGGGTGAAGTAGGGAGGGGGCCATTAAGTGGTCGGCAGCCCCAGTACCCCCTGCAGCGCTCATGCAAGGAGCCTTGTAGCTGTAGTTTTTTGCAACATCAACAGCTGGGCAAGAAAGAGAGCCTCTTTGCGAGGAACCTTTCCACCATGCTTTTCTCCCCCGCTTCCCTTTCCAGCATGGAAAGCCAAGAGAAGGAGTTTCTTTGCTTTCATCCCTGCTTGTCCCAAGTGCGCCCCCCTCCCGGCCTCCCTCCCGTAAGTTTGCAGAGCCTCCTTTGTTTCAGCAGATCTGTCTCGGGCTACAGTTTCTCTTGGTAGGGCAGGGGCTAGTTAGGAGCTCAGCTTGTGGGTCGCACTGAGGGATGGGTGGCTCATCTTAGCAGCAAGTCAGTTCTTTCATGGGGAAGACTAGAGAAGACCCCTAGGTGCAATGTTAGGTGTCTGTCTGGAGAGTTGCACTGGCCAGTTGTCTTCTATTCCCCGGTGCAAATTGTTTCCTCCCCTTTCCAAGCCCCCAGCCTGAAAATCAATCAGCCACCACCACACCAAGCTCCAGGTGAGCGATGTCAGCAGCTAACAAACCAGATACCCGGCTGGCAATCAGTGGCTGCTGGAACCACATCTGTCTCTCGTTACATGGTGGGTTGTGCTTAGGAGTTGCTCTGGACTGAGGTAGCTGGGATAGTGGAAGCCTTTTCCCTCCTCTGCTCAAAGGCTTGCTGTTTCCTAAAGCTGCCTGCTTCAAGCAGGCTGAATCACTAGCCTGGCAAACGGAGGAGGCATGGACATCTCATAAGCTAATTACTAGAAGTTGAATTTGCACAGACAACAGACACGAGGAGTGAGTGAGTGCCTCTGGAACTACCAGTGGCCTTGAATCCTGCTGTTACTCCACCTCCACAAAGCTGCAATCTGGATCTGGACAAAGCAGCTTGGGGGAAGGGGATAAAAAACTACAAGGCTTCAGGTTCCTAACACTCATGTGCATTTTCCTTTCCTTGGCATTTGGAAAAGGAATAAATGGATGTATCTGAAATCAACTGTAAATCACATTAAACATTTTTTTGTGGTTGAATAAAAATAATGCTTAATGTCCGATATAGCCTTTGAATGTTTGGTATTTTATATAACTTCCTTCAGCCCAAGAATATCCAATGTTTTACCAGCTTCATTAACTTTAATCAGAGACTCATATTCACTGTCTTTTCTCTATTGGTGTCCTTTCCCATGGGTCTCTGACTTTAATATGGAGATTGCTTTTTCAAGATATAATCACTTTGGGGTGGAATGCAGCATAGCAGCTGTGTAACAGTGCCTCATGATGACACACAAAAAACAAAAATTCATTTACAAACTGAAAAATCACACACAAACGTATGTTTCGTGACATTTCAATTTAGGTTCTAACTGGAATGTGATCAGAATACCCAGTCTAAAATTTCAAAGGTCTCTACCTGCATATACTACATCTCAAAGAAAAGAGTGTCCCCATTTGGCAGCCTGAGTTGTACCAAGGCAGAATGTATTTGGCTTAATCAGCTTCTTGAGTTTCTGCTCCCGCACTCAAGCAGCTGAAGTCATTAATTACATTGTGGAGCAATTAGGAACTGCAAAAATTGCTTGCATAGAATAGCAATTCCTTTCCCTGAATATTTTTCTTTTCACCTTCTGATGCTGAGTGCAGCTACTGTTCTGATTTCTGCTCTGCATGAGTACCAGCCTAATAGAGCTCATTTTCCAGCTGCTGCTTCTGACTGACTAGGCTACATGCCTAAGGAATAGCCCTGTGTGGCCTGAAAGCTTGCACATTCTCACCACCACCATTTGATTTGATTTTGATTTATTAGACTTATATGGTGATGGGGGGGAGGGGCAAGTCCATTTTTTGTCCCTGGGCCCATTCCAACCTAGCTATGCCCCTGGCTGCTGGACTGGGCTGGGGGAGAGGAGGAGAGCGCAGGTCGGCAGGCATGCAGGCAGGGCTGCTGGCTTACTGTTGCTGCAGTTCCTGCTCCCACATTGAATCTCAATTGTTTGCTGGTGCTTTTGCCAGTGTCATGCTGCTGCTGCTGTACCCCCCCCCCCC
>QEPC01014254.1:8616041-8628209 GCA_003113815.1 Sphenodon punctatus | reverse complement strand
CCTCCACCTGCCGCTCCAGACGCAGGTCTGCGTCCAATACTACCCCCAGACTCCGAACCTGCTGAGCTACAGGAGGGCGAACCCCCCCAACTAGGGGGGCCGCCACCCCCTTCGCCCTCCCCACCACCATCATCTCCGTTTTATCTGGGTTGAGCTTCAGTCTGCTCAGCCGCATCCAATCTGCCACAGCCTCCAAACATTGGGATAGCAACGAGATAGCAGGGTCTGGGTCAGTAGAAAAGGAGAGGTACAGCTGAGTATCATCAGTATCATGGCTTTTCAAGCCATGTTGAGGAGGCTAGTTTCTGCGCTACCTAAGCACCCTACAATGGTAGTTAAAAAGACACAATCCGGGCCGGTGTTCGAAATCCTAGGTACCGGAGAGTCCGGCCACGTCATGTTACCCATGCTTGACCAGTTTATGGAACCCTCATCCACCATTTGGAATAAACCATCATCAGCGGTCCCAACCAACAAGCTGGCAGATTCCCTGTACGCCATTCCCAAGGAGGGAGCGAACATTTTTTATAAACATCCCCCTCCCAATTTGCTGGTTATAGATGCAGCATTGGTAAAAACCCGAGCTGGAGGCATTCAAATTTCCCCCTCTGACAAAGAAGGCAGACGCCTAGATGTTCTAGGAAGAATTTTTTTTCATCCGAAACGTTATCTCTTAGGGCAACCAATTATGCTTCTGCTATGTGCGGGTACCAGCACTGGCTCTGGTCCCAACTTAGTAAGGCCACCAAAACTAATCAGATCGCTTCGATTCAGAAAGAGGGCATGCAATTTGCACAGTTCCAACTGACTGCAAGCATGCACATTGCTGATATGAGGGGTATGGCATCAGCAATTACTCTCCAGAGGCATGCATGGCTTCAGTCCACAGCTCTCATCCTGGAGAATAAGACCCACATAGAGGACCTTCCCTTTGACTGTGAGGGATTGTTTGCCTCTTCTACTGATGACACTCTTAAAAAATTAAAGAGACTAGTCAAACTGCCAGGTCTACTGGGGTGATCAGAACTTTAAAGAAAAAGTTTATCAGTCCTCTGTTCCTTACTCTTACCATCAGAAGCAACGCTCCCCTTCCCCATACTATGTGGGGAAGATGCTTCCCTGCGCCCTACCAACAGTAGACCCCTACCACCCAGCCTCGTAGGAGGTTTAATAAACAACTTGGAAGGGGAAGAACTTCTAACTCTTCCTCAGGACAACCCACAAAACAGCGTTTTTAGCCCTTCTCTGATCAAGGGAGTAACACAGGATTCTCCTTCTTTCCTTAACCGTCTACTCCCATTTCACTACCAGTGGGAGTCCATTACTAACGACCAGTGGGTCATGGAGATTATACAATTTGGATACTCTATTCAGTTTATTTCTGTCCCACCCTCTACCCCTCCCCTACCCTTTCAAAGGTCCCCCCACAAAACTCAAATACTTTGGGAGGTACAGAAGCTCCTTTCTAAAGGGGCTATCTAAGAGGTTCCGCCTTCGGAGTACAATACGGGCTTTTACTCCAGGTTTTTTGTGGTCTCCAAAAAGGACAAGGATTTCAGACCTATATTAGACTTAAGGAACCTTAATAAGTTTGTTAAAAGATTCAAATTCCATATGACCTCGCTATCCATTATTATTAATTATTATTATTAGCATTTATATATAGTGCCAGAAATGTACCTGGTGCTTTACAGAGAATAAAATAGACATGGTCCATGCCCGAGAGCTTACAATTTAAAGACAGAGGGAGGGGCCTTAAACAAGAAACTGGCTATCCTCCCTTAATCTCAAAGACGCATATTTTCATATTTCTATTCTGCCATCTCATAGGCGATACTTATGTTTTATTGTAGGAGATCTACACTTTCAGTACACGGTCCTCCCGTTTGGCCTCTCTACTACTCCAAGAGTGTTCACAAAATGTGTAGCTGTGGTCGCTGTCCATCTGCGAAAGACGAACATCAGAGTCTTCCCTTACCTTGATGACTGTCTGATAGTAGCTTCTTCCAAACTCAAATTGCAAACTCACCTGCAACAGACTCTCACGTTGCTGCAGGATCTCGGCTTCTTGGTCAATCTACGCAAGTCGCATCTCCTACCTTTCCAGCGCCTACAATTCATAGGAGTGATATTGGACACTCAACACTCACGGGCTTACCTTCCCCTGGAAAGGTTCCAGGCCATCAAGCATGTTATACAATCCCTCCCTTCATGCACCACCAGGACCATCCGTTTTTTCCTCCGCCTACAGGGATTCCTGGCCACCACCACGACAGTGACCCCATACGCACGCCTACACGTGCGACCTCTTCAGCAGTGGCTTGCATGATCCTACATCCCCACCATACACCCTCTGAGCATGAAGATAACTATGCCACACGAGGTTTTTACCAAACTGCTTTGGTAGACGGACCGCGCTCAGGTTCTTTGCGGCACCTCTTTCGATCTTCCGACCGTCGACGTGTCCATTGCCACGATGCCTCTAATGGGATGGGGAGCTCACATGGATTGCATTGAGGTCCACAGTCTCTGGTCCCCAGATGAGATGAACCTACACATAAACATGTTGGAGCTAAGAGCCATTCGCTGGGCTCTCAAGGCACTAGTCACACACATAGTGGGGAAAAATGTATTTAGTCATCACGGTCAACACCACGGCTATGTGGTACATAAAAAAGTAGGGAGGGGCGACTTCCACATGTTTATTTCTCGAGGCAGAAGCCATTTGGAATTGGAGCATCAAACACAGCATACATCTCCAGGCTATTCACCTGGCAGGACAGGACAATTCTCTGGCAGACCGTCTCAGTTGACAAACTTCCGACCACCACGAGTGGTCCATAAACGACACTGTCCTAAACAATGTCTTCCACAACTGGGGCACCCCATAGATCTGTTCACGTCGGGGGGAAACGCAAAGCTTTCCAAATTCTGCAGTCGCACAGGACTGGCACCAGGATTGAATTCAAATGCTTTTGCGATCTCCTGGACTGGGGACTTCCTTTATGCATTTCCCCCAACTCTTCTCATGCACAAGGTGATGTGCAAGATCCGGTCAGACCAGGCTCACATCATTCTCATAGCACTGTTCTGACACAGGCAAATGTGGTTCCAGACGCTCAAGGACATGGCTTCTCGGGTCACACATCTCCCTCTCCAGCCCGATCTCCTCTCCTGCCAACAAGGCTCCATCCTGCACCACGATTTACGAATGCTCCATCTCTGTGCCTGGTTGATCCTGCCGTAATCTCGATCGCTCCTCCTGATATCTCAGCGATCCTTTTGAACTCTTGCTGCCCCTCCACGCGGGCGTTATGCAGCTAAATGGACTCGTTTTTCAAAATGGTCCTCTTCCTATGCCATACCTGAATTTTCCCTGGATATGAACCATGTGTTCAAGTACTTACTACACCTACAAACCTCTGGTCTCTTTCTTTCCTCAATGAAGATTCACCTAGCTGCCCTTTCATCACGGTTACAACCTGAAGGTGCTGATACGCTATTCTCACACTCCCTGATGTGGACCTTCTGAAAGGGTCTTGTAAATACCTTTCCCCCAACACCACTCCTGCCCCTCGTTGGAATCTTAACCTCGTGTTTACCAAACTAATGGCGCCTCCTCTTGAACCTATGGCCTCCTGTTCTGTGGAGACCTTATCTATTAAGACTGCATTTTTACTTGCTATTACTTCTGCTAGGAGAGTTAGTGAGCTTTCAGCCCTCCGAGCCTCCCCTCCATATATTCATTTCTATAGGGACAAAGTAGATCTCAGGACTGATCCTTCATTCATCCCCATGGTGGTCTCTCCATTCCACCTAAATCAAACGATTTCGCTACCAGTGTTCTTTCCGAAACTGCACTTATCTACTGCGGAACAAGCCCTTCATTCTCTCGACGTAAAAAGGGCTCTGGTCTTCTATATTGACTGAACTAAACTTATCAGGGCATCAGATGCCCTTTTCATCTCATACGGTGGACAAAAAATAGGCGTTAGAATCACATCTCAGAGGCTCTCAAAGTGGATTCTTTTATGTGTACACCGATTTTTTTTAAAAAATTATTATTATTATTATAAGCATTTGTATAGCACCAGCTGTGTACTTGGCGCTTTACAGAACAATAAGATAGACGCGGTCCCTGCCTACGGCTTACAATCTAATAGACACGGAGGGGGAGACAAGGAGAGGGGACATAGGGAGAGACAAGGGAGTGTAGCACCGATGCTACACTCAAGCTGGAAAGACTCCACCTTCCTTGATTCGAGTTCACTCTACTAGGGCCATTGCCTCGTCTCTGGCTAATCTCCACGGTGTTCCGATCTCGGATATATGCAAAGCTGCCACTTGGTCCTCTGTTCACACATTCACGAAGCATTATTCCTTGGACCTGGCAGCCTGATCGGATACTTTGGTTGGACGAGCAGTTCTTCACTAACTCTTTGATTAACCTCCTTGACTCCCTCCTTCCTGAGGTAGGTCCTATGAACAGCTGTTCACTCTCCCAAGAGTGAGAATTGTGGAGAGCCTCAAAGAAGAAATACAGGTTACTTACCAGTGACTCTGTTCTTCGAGATTGCTCCGCGTATTCTCACGACCTGCCCACCTTCCCCTCAGTCTCAGATGTACCTATAATTTGGTCTTCTGGGGCGGGACTGAAAGGAACGGAGGTGGTGAGGGCTCCTACCCCTATTTATGCACCCCTGCTCTCGCGAGATCTTGAGCCCGCCCTTTTCTCAGGTTGGGAGGGGGGATGGAGGGGCAGAGCCCTCACCATGTTCTAGATTTTTCCATGCTTTTTCTGCCTGGAGACTGCTGACAACAGGGTTTCCAGTGCCTGCAGAGCAGGAAGTGATCCCAAGAGTGAGAATACGCAGAGCGCTCTCGAAGAACAGAGTTACTGGTAAGTAACCTGTATTTATGGGGAAGCATTAATCAATTGTGAGGGGCACAAAATATTATGGGGCACAAATGAATGGATTATTGGGTGGGGGCAGAAATGAACTAATTCATGGGTGAGGGAGGCATAATCCAAAATGAACTGATTGCATTTGTTGGTGGTGAGGGTGGAGACTTGTTAGTAGTTGTACTAGTAGTAATATCCACCCTGGTACCTCCATACCCCCATTCCCCACCCAGCTGTTTTTTCTGTTTGAGTTAGTGCATCAAGAGGTGGGGGATCTTTTTCCCTCCCAGTGACCACTTTGATCATTAGTAAATGCTCTATAAGGCCTGAGTCTGTATAAGTTGGAGGCAGGGGTGTACTCAGAAACAGAAAGGTTTAGATCATAGGTCTGTCCCCTATCATGGAGTGCCGGCTGCCCTCATTTCTGCTTCCTTGCCATCAGCTCAGTCTCTCAGTGCTTGGGGATAAGAACTAGATCCAGGGGCTGGAAAGTGACTCCATAATATACTTCCTGAAATCACTCCCGTGAGTTTGGATCGTGTTATAAAAAAGCCCAATGAAATTAGACAGTCAAAAAACCTACAGTTTTACAAGTGTAGTTGTAGCAAACAAGTGTAGTTGTAGCATCAAGCAAACTTTAACAAACATGGAAATTGTATATGTTAAGGTTCCTGCCTGAACTTGCACACCTTGTAAGCAGTAAAGTTGTGGTATGGTGTCGCATACCGTTGCTCACTTACAACTTGGACTCCATACACCCACGCTTTGCCTTGGTCTTTCAGCCCCAATCCACTTCCTTTGCAGGTTGGGGGCAACGCTAAAGCTAGCACAGACTTGCTCCTATTCCACATTCAGGTGAAATGTGAGATATTTTGAAGACCATGTCTTTAGCAGTTAGCTATTTTATTTGTAAAAATTATCAGAAAATAACTTGTGCACTAAGGAGGATTTTCAATATAAGAGGTTACTAATTGTAGGCTTAAACTTTTACCCACTTTTCCAAGCTAGGGCATTTCTTCCCCACTCCTAATTTCCTGTTCTGGGGCTACAGCATGCATCTCCAGCCATTGCAAAGCATTCCCAGTCTGGCACAAGCCAAACTCCCAAGATTAAGGGCACTTTCAGACCTCACCACTCGGGCGCATATTCTGGCTATGGGAGGGAATGCACAAACCAGGATATGCGCGGGGTTTGGTCATTCTGAAAGCCCCCCAAGCAGCTTTGCCGACAAACACAAGCAGAGATAGCAGGAAATCCTGCTCTCTATCTCTGCATGTTTGCACTGGCAAAGTCGTGCACGTCGGGTGGGGGGGGTACCTTTCAGAAAATCGAACCCCGCGCATATCCTGGCGTGCGCATTCCCTCCCACAGACAGAATATGCGCATGGGGGAGAACTGAAAGTGGTGTAAGTTTAATAATGCCTATTTAGCTGAACCAATAGCCATGTGTTCCTGGTAATGTTGGACAGGGAGGAGCATGCTCTCCAAAATTATAATCTCCTGCCTGCCCCCATCCCCATGGGCCCATGTTTTACACCACTGTTTCTCACACTTATGTTGTCATTCCAAGTATATCATGGACCAGATTATATTGGGGTTGATATGGGACCCTGTGCAGTCAGAGGTTGCACTATCTGGATCTGGCCCTGACTGAGGTCAGTGGAACTTGGGGGCCCGGGGCGCTCAGGCAGCTGTTGTGATATGAACTCTCTCCCCTTGGACTTTGGGGGGGAGGGGCTGTTGTGATGTGAATAAATGTTTACATGCATAAATAACTTTCAATAATGTTAATGTACCTTCCCTCCCCCGCGCAATTAAGTTTTGAGGCTTCTCATTTCAGAGTCAAATGTATATACTATGTGAGTGTAAATTTACATAAACTCATAAATTAGCATTTTCAAATTATATGTAAATGATGTCCCTCTTTGTCCCTCTTTCTGACTGTTGCTGCCCCTCTTTGTTGAGTCCATGAGTTGAGAGGTATGCCAGCAAGAATAGGAAGGGGGAAAGAGCTACAGGAAGGGGGGGGGGTTGGCATTCCATCTTCTGCACGAGGGCCCATTCCAACCCTTGTTCTCAGACCACAGTTGTGCAATTGTGTTTTTAACACAACTCTATTTTTTTTAAAAAAAAATTCTTAGAAAAAGTGAAGTTTTGAACTTGTATTTAATAGATTTTTCTGCTATCATGATTTTTCATCCTCTGAGTTTTCAGTTCAAGTGCACTGATACATTTATTGAGATATCTTGTGAAACTGCTTCTGTTCTCTGCAGGATTATGTAAGATTTTGATTTCTGTGTGAGAATATGAGATCCAGCACATTTCATTATAGCAACCCTTCTGTCAGCAGAAGGCAGTCAGGATAGCTTTGTTAGAATGGCTTCCTAACTTCCAGGAACACTTTCTGCCGTTAGGTTAAAAACTCAGTATTACCTTCCTTCTTGTTCTTGGGTATTCAGGCCCCAATTCAGCAAGGAACAAGGTGCATGCCTAACTTTAAATAAGGAACAATCTGAAGTATCAATCGAGGCCTGCTCTCTCAAGTATCTATATCATTTGTAAGTAAGGCCCTTTTCAATTGGGCCATGGTGGGTGTGGGGAATGGGTGTGTGGCCATGGTGGGTGAGGTTGCGTATGTGCTCCTGCGCTCCACTTACCTCTATGTATGGAGCAACCAACATTGGAACCTCTTGCTCTGTACACGGGTGATGGGTAGAGGTGGGAGAAGATGGGTGGAGCGTGGGAACATACACACCACGGGCACAGTTCTTACGGACGCCCCCCCACTGCGAGTGGGGTTCACACACACCATATGTGCGGGGGGGGGGGGAAACCCATGTGAAAAGGCCCTAATTTGGCACACAAGTTATTTTGAAAACGTATCACTTTTAGGTTTTCAACTAAGAATTTTTTTAAAATGTGTGTATCTACAAAATAAAACTACGCGGCGGGGGTGGGTGGGTGTGTGGCAAAACTCATTCATTTTTAAGAAATCATGTGCCTAGAGCAGAGGGCATAAGGAATGAGTGATTTAATTAGTGAAGGAGAGTTTCCTATGAACTGTTAACATTTCTTTAAATAAATATTCTAAGCATGTTTTGTCATGACATGTTTAATAATTTGAACATATGATCTATCTAGAATGTAACCCTTGAGAACCATCTAATAGAACAAATTTCTTCTTCCTTTATAGTGGTAATTACCCAAGAAAGCCTTACATAGCAGGAACTTCATGTAGTAAGTGTGGTGAAGGAGACACCTGTGAAAACAAGCTCTGTAGTAAGTAATAGTAAATGAAGTGAGTAATACATGGAAAAAGGAAATGATATTCACACTATTTGATAAATAAAACAGGAGAGGGAGATTTATTCTTCTTTGTCAACTTTCCCAGTTAGCCAAATATTTAAACATCTGTGAAAATGGTACACTGCAGACTACCATGTTGATAACAATCAATTAGTTATTTCCTCTAGGGCTTCTTGTTACCAGATACAAATCTGCCACCAAAAGCTATAAAGCCATATAGATAGCATTTGAGTTTGGATCGTTTTTTCTTTTTGCAGCCTACATTATGAAAACTAAGTATGTGCTCAGAAGCAATTAGTCACTGATGCCTTGTGACTTCACTAGAAAAAATAGCAAATTTCAACCTGTGCTAAAATAATGCATTAGGAAACCCAAGACAAGACAGTTGTAATTTTACCATGTGTTACCTCATTAAGAACATAAGTAGTGCCATACTGGGTCAGGCCAATGGTTCATCTAGCCCAGCATCCTGTCTCCGACAGTGGCCAATCACAGTGGCTTGGGAGAAGCACCCAACAGGTCACAATGGGGGATCCATTCCCAGTTGTTTCCCCCCAACTCCCGTCATGTTCCCTGGTCCTGTCTGGCTATAGCTGCTAATGAACCTATCTTCCAGGAACTTGTCCAAACCTCTATTAAACTCAGCTATAGTACTGGCCCTTACCACAGCCTCTGGCAGTAGATTCCACAACCCAATTATACGCTGAGTGAAAAAAATATTTTCTTTTGTTTTAAACTTGACACCCATGAGTTTCATGGAGTGTCCCCTAATTCTAGTACTAGCTACTTGTAAAGTAGTAAACCCAAAGTGGAATACAGATTTACCTAGAAAACAACCCTATGCCATGTTAGCTCAGGGTCTGCACACGCCATACTGAAATGGCTACTAAGGATACTGCTTGCCTGTGTGAGTGAAGCTAATCAGCAGCACTGCTGCAGCTGAGGAAACATAAGGCAGGTGGGGGTGGTTACAAAAACAAGGGAGGAACTGGATTAAGAAGCTGCCCAAGGGAAAACCCATCAAGGAGAACAGAATGAATGGCTAAGCTCCCCACCTTGTGCTACAATCTGGGAAAAAGGAAAGCTCTGGAAGGAGGAGCCTGGAGGCGAGAGTCTACAGAAGTGCAGGTAGCTGTGGGACATGATTGCCCAGAAAGCAGCAGCAACCACTTGCTAGAGGGATCAGGCAGGAGCCTCTTTGTTGCGTATGGAAGACTTAAAGGGTCTATCCTGGCAAATATCATTGAGCTCTTGATGAAGGAGACAGGCCTCTGTATAGAGTAAACAGTTAAAAATGGGACTACCCTGAGGGGATTGGACTGATGAAAGTGAATCAAACTGCTTCCTTGGAAGTGTGACAGTGGGGTCCTGGGTTTGCGAAGACTTAGGGTGTTTTTAAATGAAACATGTCCATGTATGCCCCCCCACCAGTGTCGACAAGCTCAACTGCTCATGTGACGGTGGTTCGTGGGAAGGTGTTCTCCTGTGACGCACACAGCGGCCACTCATGGTGATGCACAGAGCACTCCTGAAAAATCTGGAGAAGTACCTCATGGGCCAGGGTGGCCACCTCTGTAGATTGGGCAGCCATGCTGGGAGTCACTTGTTTGATGTGCACCCCATGCACACCCTGCAGCTGCACCACTCAGCGGTCACGGACCTCTCCCGTGGCACTCATTTTAAAACACCCTTAGATGTGCAAACATCTTCAATGGAACTTTACAATCAAAAAGCTGTCTTATGTTAGCTATATCATTGTAAAAACTAAAAAATATATAATTATCTTGCTTTAGTGGGTTAAAAGGAGAAGAGTAGCTGATTCCTTAGCAAAGTGTTGTCTATAGGAAGTGTACCCCTCAATCTAATTCTCTATAAAGTATGGAATATTTTTCACCCTGTCTAGAAGTGCTTTGATTATGCACAGATGTCAAAGCAAGGCTAAGTAATTTGTTTTCAGTTATTTGAGAGAGAGAGATTGGAACTGGAAAGACTTGGGCCCTTTACTCAAGGCATTGAAGGAGCTAGTCCAAGATACAAAAGGTGACAAAGGTCCAGGATGATAATCATCATTGACACATCCTTTGTTAAGGCACAATGGAATTGTCCTTGTCTCTGCAAGAGACAGCCTTCTCAGGGGCCACTCCAGGACTGTGGGAAGAACTCCTGAATGAACTAAGAACCATCACAAATCTCGCCTCTTTTCATTCTCAGTGTTAACTACACTTTTTGACCTTGACTTGATTTACGCACTCTTACCAGCATGAGTCAGTGACGTCTGAACAAATCCCCACCCCTCCACACACAAAATGCAAGCTACAACACCAACATTTACTGTATAAAGGCCTCCTATACTCACAATCTTGAGCAAAAATATAAATCACATGTATACCAGAAGATAGTGTTTTCAAACNACTGGAAAGACTTGGGCCCTTTACTCAAGGCATTGAAGGAGCTAGTCCAAGATACAAAAGGTGACAAAGGTCCAGGATGATAATCATCATTGACACATCCTTTGTTAAGGCACAATGGAATTGTCCTTGTCTCTGCAAGAGACAGCCTTCTCAGGGGCCACTCCAGGACTGTGGGAAGAACTCCTGAATGAACTAAGAACCATCACAAATCTCGCCTCTTTTCATTCTCAGTGTTAACTACACTTTTTGACCTTGACTTGATTTACGCACTCTTACCAGCATGAGTCAGTGACGTCTGAACAAATCCCCACCCCTCCACACACAAAATGCAAGCTACAACACCAACATTTACCGTATAAAGGCCTCCTATACTCACAATCTTGAGCAAAAATATAAATCACATGTATACCAGAAGATAGTGTTTTCAAACAAGATGCTTACCCGTATGGCCACCCAGGAGCCACGGAGCAGACTGCCTATCTGAAGGTGGAGCGACTGGATGTGCACTCCTGTGAGCCACACAGACCACCCATTCTTGGCCGCTCGCAGAGCACTGCTGGGAAATCTGGAGTGCTCCATGCAGGGACAAGCCAAATAGCTCAATGGCAATGAGCAGCCACAAAGCCCCTGCCTGTGTAACGGGCAGTAGCTAGCCTTAAACTAGTGTCTAGCTTTTAGTAATTTGATAACTAAACATTGTTTTCGCTGGCTATCTAATAAAAACTTTAGAGATAAAATATTTCTGAACTAATAAGACTATTTCTGCTTTTCCTTTTTGCAGGAAATCCCGAACGTAATAAATACATATGTACGTATCACCATTCTACATTATTAGTTAAATTTGTTTGCAGCTAGGAAAATCCATGCCCATTAAGAATTGTGCTTGTTTGGTTTTAGATTTTTCAAGATGGTATCCTCCCTGGGAGAACCGGATCGTTTGTGACGAGTCCTGTATTACTGTTGCAGTTGTAAGACCATTATTAATGTTTCTGTCTTTTGTAATTGTTTATCTTATAATGCAGCGTTATCCAAGCATGCGTATATCTAAATAATCTATTGAAACGTATGTCAAAAAGCAGGTACTATTTAATAAAATTTCCTTTGAGATCTGAAAAGACAGACATCTAGGATCCACATGAATACTAAGAGAGGTTTCTCATGATTGATGTATCTACAGCAGATTTCATAACTGCTTCCCACCTATTGTGTATCCTCGCATGCTTTTAATTTAAAACATGACTTTTTCAGCATTAAGCCTTCAACAAGTTAGTTAGAAATTTTTTAAAAATCAAATGTAAGAAGGCTTGAAAATAATAAAAAGACAGGATATTAGACAGTCTGACAGAATTTGTAAGATGATTACAAGATTTTTTTATGATAAGATTTTTGAAGTAATATACTTGGCTCTGAAAGTTACATTAAAGATATGAAAGTAAGGTCCTTTTCAAACGGGCCATGGTGGGTGGTGGAATGGGTGTGCGCCAGCAGTGTGAAGGTGGGTGTGCGCCCATTCTCATGGGCACACACCCATCTCTCCCCCCCCCCCCC
>QEPC01014254.1:8597640-8615941 GCA_003113815.1 Sphenodon punctatus | reverse complement strand
CTGCAATTTAGACTTGAATTTTCTCTTTTACGGTCAAAGGCCGTTTTTAGACGAGACAAATCTCCGCAGATCCACCCATCCCACACGCATTTGTACACACATCTGAAGGCGGCATGGGGGGGAGTGGGGGATGCACTCCCATGACCTTCGCACCTCCCACTTATGTCCATTCACGGAGCATCAGGAAAAATCTGGGATGCTCTGTGCAGGCACAGGTCAAAATATATGGGGGGAGGGGGGCACACCTATCCCCCTCCTGTTTGAATCCCCTCCCACTCACCCAACGTGCATGGGCTGTCCGTGGCCATCCCACACAGCGTGCACAGACCCAGGCCCGGGCCCATTTTAAAAATGGCCAGCGACTGCTAGGGAGGAGAAGATTAGTATCGGCTCAATCTTAGTCGCCTGATTTTTGAGTGAATCAGACTGATCATATTGCTCCGACTTGAGATGTGGGGATCCGATCTCCAATCAGATCCCCCAGCGAATGCTTGGTGCTGGTGCTTTCAGCTGCCGCCAGCTCTGCCTCCCCCAGACCCTTGGCCCGACGCCTGCCTTCCCCAAACCCCTGCCTGTGTCCCACCTGCCCTGGCGCCTGTGGCCGCAGTGTTTCTGAGGCAAGCAGACAGAGCAGGATTCCAGTGGAGGCCAGCGCTGGACACTGGAAGGGGCCATGGGGAGGCAGAACTGGGGGTAGAGGAGGCGAGGGTTTGCATTTACTTATTTTTTCTTCCGAGGCTCTGGTGACCTGAACAGCACCCAACAAGGCCCTCTCAGGGCTGTGCCAGGAAGAAACTAACCCCCAAAAGCAATGTGCATGCGCAAAATGGCCATTCATTTGAACATGCTCAGACCCAATACCACTTTCCAAAATGGCACAGATGCTGCCGGCACCATTTTGGAAAATAGCTGCACATGAACAAAATGCTCACGGTGGCCATTTTGCGCATGTACATTGCTTTTGGAGGGTTAGTTTTTTCCCCCGAGAAGGGCGTGCTGGGTGCTGTGCAGGTCATTGAAGCCTAGGAAGAAAAGGTAAGTGCAAAAGCATTATGGGTAGAACACTGAAATGTCAGTCCACCGCTACTACAGCAGCAGAGTGCGGCACCAACGCTGCCCAGTATTTTCTCCCAGCTGTTCAAGTTGGGTCTTCCTTATACCTTTTTGTCAGCCCACCCATTAAAAGAGGCTTCTAGAATGCTCAAACAAAGGATAAGGGATATAGATAGTCAGACACTTAGAGCAAAGGCTAGTGTTTCCAGAATATTTCCTTTATACAGGTTCCTATTACCGAAGCTAGGTGACAGTGGATACTTGGATTACGAGATCCCCTAGGGTCACAAAACCACTTTCACAGCTGTGTGCTTCCAGACCCTGCACTCAGCTGTAACAGAAGGTAGGATAAGGGGTATCCCTTTATTATGAGAGATTTTGCCCATGGTGTGATCAAATGGTTGAAGATCTCCCACATGTCCTGTTTATTTGCCCTCAGTATGGGAAATTTTGGGACAGATTATATAAAACAACTAAGTGGCCTAGGTAAATAGACAATTGATCTATCTCCTGAGTGATCTATCTCCTGAGTGATAGAAATATGAAAACCACACAGGAAGTGGCCCTTTATGGCTATTTGATGAGAAGAGAGAGAGCACATCTGAGTAAACAATAGTTCAAGTAAGGGGTACTAGAAGTGAATTTATGGGTAATTTTAGGTAATCCCTTGCCTTGGTACCCCCCTTCGAGGGCTTGGGACATGGAGATAAGATTTTATTTTCTTTTTTTACTAAGTCCTATAGAAGGATGTGTTGTGTTTTGTATCCTATCTATGTAATCTTGTCACGGCCAAATTCCCTTTTGAGGGCTTGGGACATGGAGATGAGATTTTCTTTTCTTTAAGTCCTATGGAAGGATGTGTTGTGTTTTGTATCTTATATTGTTTATGTATGTAATTTTGTCATGGCCAAATGGCTAGTACAATGAAGTATTTACAACATTTTCTCCCAGCAGCAGGGGCTACTTAAAATGGGCAGGGATGAGCTGAGACAGGGAAACCTCATTTAAACTCCCCCAGCTGTCTGGATGTCCTGGGGTGGATGCAGGTGGTTGCAGGGTGTGTGTGTGTCTGTGCGTGCTAGAATGTGTGTGTGCTTGGTCTGAAAGTTTTTGTGTGAGAGAGAGAATGTGAGTGATTCAGGGGGCGGGGGATGAATGTGAGAGAACGTGTGTCAGGGAGAAAGAATGGGTGAAATTGGGGGGGGGGGCACTTTCCGCTACTGTGTGTGTGCAAACATACGTGCCTGGTCCCTTTCACCTGTGGAGAGCTATTTCATCAGCTGTGCAACCCCCCCCCCCCCCCCCCCCCCCCCCTTTGGAAGATGTCATGAGGTATTCCATCTGCCTGTGCCAGGTTTGCAGAAAACCAGGGTGAATAGGGCCACTCAAGCCAGAAGCTGCAAGCTCAGCTACCAGATGAGTTCACAGCAGGATCAGAGGTTTGGAAAGGGGTTTGACTAGAGCCTGCCCTTTTTATTTCAGAGCTCAGTAGTTAGAGGTTGCTAAGGCAAGTTCTCCAAGGCAAATTGTATGCACTCCTGCCAGGTGGAGCGGGATCTGGGATGGATCATGATTTAAACTAAGGTTCAAGGATCAGTGCTTTGGCAAGAGGAGTTTGGCTAGGGAAGGGGTGTGGAACTTTTTCCCTTTTGAGGGCCAGTTTGAAAGCTTGCACGTTCTTCGAGGATAGCACAGACATTGGGGTGGGGGTGCTTAAGGGATGCACTCAAGGAACGGAGGACCCAAATCATGGATCTGTGCCATGGAACTGTCCCTTATCCTTGTTTGCATGACCTCATCTCTGTTCCCCTTGAGCCAGATCCAGAAAGTGGAAAGGGGCCACATAAAAATTTGCTGCGGGCCACATTTAGCCCCCGGATCTGAAGTCCCCTACCCCTGGGCTAGGGGATCAGTGTTTGTGAAAGAGGGTTGGGGGTTCAAGTGGGAAAGCAGTGTTCTGCTTGAAGTTTAAGTTACCCTGGAAGGCGTCAAGGATGCTTCAGACTCTATGCACACATACCTTTCCCCCAAAACACCCACCCCCTCCACTCAAGCCAGAAGGTACTGTTCAAATAAGTATGGCTTTTTCTATAATTATAGAGCCACACGTTATTTATTTAATATATTTATACCCTGCCCCTCCTGCAAACAGCTCGGGGCAGCTAACAAATCTCAATAAAACAATATTTAAATCATCATAAAAATCTCAACAATTAAAACAGGGAAAGACAAGATTCTAACAAAAAAATAAGGAAGGGTAGGGGGATAAAAACCCACTAACCCACCCTCCCCAAAGGTCTGGACGAACAGCCAGGTTTTACAAAATCACCGGAATGTTAAGAGGCTTGGGGCCAGATGAGCTTCCTCCGGGAGGGAATTCCAAAGACGCGGCCCGGCCACTGAGAATGCCCTCTCCATTGTGGCCCCCCGCTTAACACGGGGGACCTCCAAGAAGGCACCCCCGGCAGACCGAAGGAGCCGCTCTGGGGCGCGGAGGGCGAGGTGATCCCTGAGGTATATGGGGCCGAGACCGTGAAGGGTCTTATAGATTAATACTAGTACCTTGAACCTGGCTCGGCACGCTATTGGCAACCAGTGCAGAGTCCGGCGCACAGGTGTTTTGTGGTTCCGGCAACCCGTCCCCGAAAGGAGGTGTGCCGCCGTATTCTGCAGTGCTGCAGCCTCCACACCAGGAACAAGGGAAGCTCCACGTAGAGCACGTTGCAGTAGTCCAGCCTCGAGGTGACGAAGACATGGACGAGGGAGGCCAGGTCCAGGCCAGAGATGTACGGACGCAACCTCCACACCAGATACAACTGGCGGAAGGCAACCTTCGCCACCCCCTCTACCTGCTGCTCCAGGCAGAGATCCACATCCAGCACCACCCCCAGACTCCAGACCTTTGAGCTACAGGAGGGCAAACCCCCCAATCAGGGGGGCCGACACCTCCCTTGCTCTCCCCACCAACATCACCTCCGTCTTATCAGGGTTGCGCTTCAGTCTGCTCTGCCACATCCATTTCGCCACGGCCTCCAAACACGGGGATAGCAACAAGACAGCAGGGTCTGGGTCAGCTGAAAAAGAGAGGTACAGTTGAGTATCATCAGCATATTGGTGACAATTCACCCCTAATCCTCTCATGATCTCCCCCAAGGGCTGCATATAGACATTAAATAATAACAGACAGAATAGAACCCTGCAGAACGCCGCAGGACAAAGCACGGGGGCAAGATGTTTCAGCTCCCAGCACTACCCGCTGGCTTCTCCCCGAGAGGAATGAGTTGAACCATTCAAGAATGGTCCCGTTCAGCCCCCCCAGGTCACGCAGCCGTCTCAACAACAGCGGTGTCAAAAGCGGCTGAGAGCTCTAGCACGACAAGAAATGTCTAACGTCCTGCGTCCATCTCTCGGTGGAGATCGTTGACCAAGGCCACCAACGCCGTCTCGGTGCCATAGCCGGGGTGGAACCCAGATTGAAAAAGGTCCAGGAAACCAATGCTGTCTAGATGCGCCTGGAGCTGGATCGCCACCGCCCGTTCAATAACCTTCCCCAAAAAGGGGAGGTTAGAGACAGGTCGGTAACTGGCGAGTGCGTCCACGTCCAACGATGGTTTCTTCAGCAGGGGGCACACCACAGCCTCCTTGAGGCTGGGCGACAACCTCCCCTGCTGCAAGGATGCGTTAACCACCCTCACCAGCACCGTCCCCAACGTCTCCCTGGAGGCTTTCACCAGCCAGGATGGGCATGGATCACTTGTGGCTCTATGGTTAAGGTGGCTGCAAGCTCTCATTGAACAGCACCTATGCTGTTCAATGGAAGTCAGTAGAGCAAAAACCTCCGGTTGGCAACCAAACGTTTCTAGCTTTCTGTACTCCATGTGTTGTGTGATTACCAGGGGCACTCGCCAATACAATTTACTGTCATATTAACGTTTGAGTAAAATTTGGAATGCCGCCTTAACTAGCTTCTTAAACCAAGGTTTTTTGTCTATTAATATTAGAAGTGGAGCTGCTATGCTGGAAGATTCTTAGGACAAAATAGGGAACCAGTTTCAAACTCAGGTCTACAAAGTCTTGGGCAGATAACTTGATACACCTCTTCTTGAGACCTAAATTTTTTACTATCTCTGACTACTGCGTTAGGGAATGAAGCAGCACCTACCACTTAATTTGATTAGCATATACATATATCAAGAAATCATAACGCAAGGTATATTGACATTAGATTATATTGCTATTTGGAAGCACCAGTATGTACCTTATGGAAATTACTTTGCATACTGATTATAACACAGACCCTATGTAAGCATGACCCTGGACCCAAACCAGCTACACTTTTGATGCAAAACCACTTGCTTTTCATATGAATTTTTCAACCTCTAACTATTGAGCTCTGAAATTTTAAAAAATGAGTAAACTGTAAGCAGTAGATGGCAATGTATTCTGTATATATTATGATCAAGTTCATTTCTCAATGGAAAAAGGAGAGTTCTGTACTCAAATGCCCATTTTTCTCAATTCTTCTTCAGCTTCTTTCAACTAAATTGTTTTCCTGCTGGTTAATTTGTTATATGGATTGGAAAGTGTTTGCAGTGTTGTTGAAATTGCAGTTAATGGAGTGTTCACATGTTTAACAGAAGGATTGGATTGACATTTAGGAGGAAGCTTATTTTTTTTACTCGAGGGCACTGTCTGGCCACTCGGGTGTCTTCATATGGACAGCTTCTCTACCTCATCCCTGGGTAGGCTGTCCATTTAAAGGTGGCCTGCCAGATGTGCAGGCAGAACAGAGGTAGGGCTTTGGGGCTGCCCCAGTGGCAGTGCTCCAGAACAGCCTAGAGCACCGCCAGCAGAGTGAACAGCCCAACCCCAGGACAGTGGCCAGAGGCAGGGCTGCCGTCCATCTGCTGATGGATAGCTGCTGATCTGCCCTCAATGCTATGGTATGGGGGAGGGCCACCATGCAGGTGCACCATGGGCCTTGGAAGCTGACGGGCCCGTTTAAAACCCACTGAGATTTAAGATGTATTTACTCCTGTACATCTTTAATTCAAATTTTGCATAGCATGGAAGGTCCATTCTAGAGAGCATCGAGCATGCATATTTAAAGTATTTGAAATTTGAAAAAGGTGCCAGACTACCATAAAAATATGTCAATATCTCCTGGGCCTCTTCACCTGCCATTTTGAGATGAGGGATGGACTAAGACCATTTTTAAACAGACTGCCACTGGGGGTGGTGGGCTGCCCATGTGCTGCCGGTGCAGGGGCTACACGTGGAAGGAGGACACACACACAGGCACGCACCCATCTCCATGCACAGACAACCCGCCTCTTCACTGGTTGCTCTATGAGTGGGGGATGGGTGGGGATGCATGGATCGTGGGAGCATGCACCTCCACATTTAAACACTGGGTGTCCATGTGTTTGAGAAACTACCAAATTTTCATCCCTGCCTTTTCCAAATTGGAAAACTGCATTAAACAACTACTAGTAGTGAAATTTACTACTTAAACAACTAATGCAGTATATTAATGGCAACTTTATCTCCATATTAATTGGTTTCAAATACATTCTTTTGATCTTAACAGACTATATATAGAATCTACATTTCTAAGGTTTTCACTTAAGTTCACCATCTAGGTTCCGGAATGCTCTGGGGGATTTACGCTTTGACTGCGACAGTCACACAATCAACTGTCCTGCCTTATGGAACAATCTTTTGGCGGAGGCCATGGATACGATGGCTCCCAGGTGTCTGCTTTGCTTCCTACGCTGCAGCAGCACAGGTCCCTGTGGTTTACGGAGGACCTAGCGCAGCTTAAGCATGAGGGTAGGCAGTTAGAGAGTTGGTGGTGTCGGACTCAAACTGAAGACAACGGATTGCGGCATAGAGCGTATTTAAGGGACTATGCCGTGGCTGTGCGGACAACAAAGAGGTTTTTTGCTACCATTATAGCATCTGCAAAAATCACGTCCAGTGGAGCTTTTCTGGGTGGTAAATGGCTTGGTCAGTCCGGCCTGTCTCCTCCTGGAACTGAAATCTTCCAGTGCCCACTGTGACATGTTTATTGAGCATTTTGCAGATAAAATCACTCGCATTCATCATGACTTTGATGTTACCTGGTCAGAGACAGTGGCAGAGGCAAAGGTCATGGGATTGGTATCAAATGATGTTGCCCGCTGATGCAGGGGATATGCTTGGTGCTGTTAGAGCCACTACTTGTGAATTAGATCCATGGCTATCCTGACTGGTGAAAGCCAGCCGGGAAACACTGGAGTTGTTGCTGGCTGGGGTAATAACACCTCCCTGCAGGAGAGCAGGTTTCTGGACTACCTCAAGGAAGCTCCGGTTCGGTCTTTGCTCAAGAAACCTTTACTTGACATTGGTTCCCCTGCCAGCTATCGACCTGTCTCGAACCTTCACTTTTTAGGAAAGGTTATTGAGTGGGCAGTGGCTCAGCAGCTCTGGGCGCATCTGGATAGCATCAGTTTTCTACATCTGTCATAGTCTGGTTTCACCCAGGTTATGGCACTGAGACTGCACTTGTGGCTTTGGTCAACAATCTGAGACTGCACCTAGAATTGGACAGGGGGAATTAGACCATGCTGATTCGGTAAATCTTTCAGCAGCATTTGATACCATTGACCATGAGGTGCTGGTGACCTGTCTGCAAGATCTGGCTGGGGTGAGCAGGACTGTTCTTCGATGGTTCCGTTCTTTCCTAGTTGGGAGATTGCAGTGGGTGGTGCTGGGGAACTGTTCGTTGTTTCCACGGGGCGTCCTGTGTGGAGTACCGCAAGATTCTATTCTGTTCCCCCTCCTGTTCAACCTGTATATGCTTCTGCTGGGCAAGCTCATGAAGGGGTTTGGAGTGCGGTGCCACCAATATGCTGATGACACCCATCTCTACTTCTCATTTTCATCTCACTCATCCCTTTAGTCTGGTGCTTTCCTGGTGTCTGGCAGATGTGGGGGACTGGATGAGGGCAAGTTGATTGAAGCTGAATCCTGACAAGATGGAGGTGATGTTTGTTGGTGGGACTGATGACCTGGGGGAGAGGGACACCCATCATAGAGGGGGTTCACCTTCCTCCGGTGTCTCCGGTCCAGAGCCTGGAGGTGCTCCTAGATATGCAGTTGCACTTGGATGCCCAGGTAACGGCTGCGGATGCCTTCCACCAATTACATTTATGTGTTTTGTTGTTTTTTTACCCCACCCCTCCTCGGGGCGGCAGCTCGGGGCAGCTTACATCAGTCAAACAACCATAAAATACAATATCAACAATTTAAAATGGAAAATCCAATTAAAACAATAAGAGCAATCACAAGTGTGCAGAAAAATAATAAAAATACAAGAACCCACCCTTTAACCACCCCCACCCCCCCACCACCCCAAATGCCTGGCAGAAGAGCCATGTCTTGCATTGACGTCAGACCGTGAGGAGGTCTGGGCTAAGGTGGACGCCCACCAGGAGTGAGTTCCACAGCACCGGAGCAGCCACTGAGAATGTCCTCCTGGCGATGCCCACCTGCTTATAATGTGGAACCTCCAGGAGGGTACCCCCGACAACCGCAGGAGCTGCCCAGGAAGTGAGGAGGCCCTTCAGCTAGCCAGGGCCCAGCTGTTTAGGGCTTTATAGGTCAAAACCAGCACCTTCAATCAGGCCTGGAAGACCAGGCAGCCAATGCAGAGCACTGGTGTAATGTGCTCCCGGTGACCGGTCCCAATAAGCAGACGGGCTGCCACATTCTGCACCAGCTTCAACTTCTGAATTGTCACCATGGGCAGCCCCGCATATAGCGCATTACAGTAATCCAACCTCGAGGTGACAAATGCATGGATGGTGACGAGGTCGGAGTTGGATATATAAGAATGGAGCTGTCCCAATCACCTCACCATCTGTCTGGGGGCCATTAAGCGGGACAGGAATATAACATCTGTCCCGCCTCTCAGATCTAATTTGCCTCCCAGAAGGACCTGGCACACAACGACCCCTATAGCTGCGGATCCCCCCCAACCCCCCCCACTTGGAGGCCATCCCATCAGCCCCCTGAGGGAGACCCACACCCACTAATACACCCCCTACACTTCTCTTGCATAGGAGGGTAACCCTCCTCCCCAGGGGGCTGCACCCCTCCCTCACACTGAGGGGAACAGCCCCTCCCCCCTAACCCAGTCCCCTCACCCCCATCCTATACACCCCTACCCTCCTCTGCCACAGGAGGGTAACGCCCCCCCCCAAAGGGCTGCACCACTCCCTCACACCAAGAGGACCAGCCCCTCCGCCCCCAACCCAGTCCCTTTGTCCCTAACCCACACAATGCAAACAAGCCATCCACCACCACCCCTTCACCCTAAAACAACTATACCCCTTACCCGCTGTTAGGATCCTCCCAGTCCTGCTAAGGGCCACATCTAAGGGCCCTTTGATAGTGCCCTTAGGCACATGGCCTGTGTCACACGCCTGCAGCTCTGCCAAGCAGAAAGCCTCTTATCTCCCTCCCCTGGCCCAAAAGGCCTGGGAAAGCCCTGGCCCCGCCCCCCTCTCCTCCCACAGGGAAGGAGGGGCAAAGTGTCACCTGGGCCTAAGCCTGGGCAGCTGGAACTCCTAGAGGAGGGGCAAGCCCAGGAAGGGCTCCCAGCCCCTGAAGCAGCAAGCAGACACAGCAGAGTGCCAGGCATCTTCTCTGCAAAGAACTTAGAAAATTCCTCACGGTGCTCTGTTGAAGAAACTGTAGACAGACTAAGACAGTCTGGATTCACCAGGCCAGACACCACCCGAAACAGTTGTGCTAATCTCTCCCCTGTAGCGTCTATGCCCGAGGGCAAGGACAAGTGCTTGGCCTCAGTAATAGCCCTTCTGTACACCTGCATAAACTTTTTGTACAGTTGAAGATCAACCTCCAGGTGACACCTCCAGCATCTCCTCTCCAGTCTTCGCCCAAGCACTAATCAAGAGGTTGCTGAAATCCACTGGATTCATCAATCTCTGTGGCCGTACAACAATCAATCGACTGGTGCTGTCTGTCAGGTAGGGCAGCACCTGCACTAACACACAGGAGGTGATGGTCAGACCACCCCACAGTGGTTACGTGACCAATTGAGACCTGAAATCCCAGCCCCAAGACTAGGTCAAGCACCCAGCCGGCACTGTGGGCACAAAACTCAGAGATGCCATCAAATCTAGGAACTCAGACGCAAGACCCCCCCAGAGCTGCCACTCCCATCCACATTAAAATCCCCCAGGACAAGCATCCTGGGACACTCCAACATCAACACCGACACCAGCTCCAGGAATTCGGCCCCAACCTGGGGGTCTATATACCAGCAAGACCATAAATCTTGGTCCTCCCCCAGTGACACAGGTCACAGCCAGGCACTCGAATGTACCCGCCTCCAGCATGGGCCACCTCGTGCATAGTAGATGGGATGAAAAAATCAAAGCCACCCCCGCATCCCACCTCTTCATTCTGCATGAGACTGGTGGATCACCAAGAAACCTGGTGGGACCAACTGCACCAAAATAGGTCCTACAGCATCAACCAGCCAGGTCTCAGTGATACATGCCAGGTCTGAGTGACACTCTAATAGAATCACACAGTGTTGGCTTTTTTCACCACAGACCTGGCATTAGCCATCCAGATCCTCATGTGGGAGGAATCCAACTTGCCGATTCCCTCTTGGCCCTTCAAGGAACTCACAATGGGCTCCACAGCAGTTTTATGAAGGTCTCTAAACTGGGGCACATTTCTTGATTGCCATGGATCTCCCCTCCCTCTGCTCGTCATGGTCTCTTAAAGAATTAGCCTGCTCAATTGCCTCACCCAGTCTGGACATCCTCCCTCCTTGTGGGACCATCTTTCAATCACACAGAACAAACAAAAGACAGACAATGAAAGTGGCTGCCAGGAAGAAGACTCTCATCCTCACCACCTAGCACAACACAAACACTCACTGTCCACCCACCCCAGACAACCACTCACTCCCCATAAATTCAACAAATGAGGGCCCTCTCACTGCCCCTAGGCATAAACCACAAATACCACTCACCAAAGATGGCCCACTATCCACTGGTGGTAAAGAGGAATACACATCCCTTTAGTACCTGACTTGATCATTGCTAGACCCAATCCAATAGAAGTTGCTCCTACTCACTTCCCACTGGAGTGGATGCACAAAACATTGGCTTTGGCCTGCCCCTCCTCCTACCAGGTGACTACTGTATCAGCTTAGTATTTCAGCAGTGCTTTGGACAAAAAAATGCTACGTGCTACAAATCACATATTTGAAAACATCCCCTTATAGAAGAGCAAATTCTAAATATTTATAAATTTTAATTGCACTGTGTCAATAATATTTAACACTTTGTGTCTGCTCAGAAACATAATCTCTTTTTAACAAGCATGTGTAATAAAAGATTTTTTTTTGACAGTATCCTATATGTGTACTGAAAAAAAGGAACTTTTAAAGATTTTTTATGATACATTTATATCTTAACGCATTGTAAAATGAGCTCATTTTTTTAGCTGCAGTGTGTGCTCAAAATTTGGGTGGGGGAGATAAAAGTATATTACTGACCTTACCACAGTTTGGATGCTTTATTTGCAGACCAATATGAGCAGACAGTATTTATGATACTCACCAGGGATAGGTAGGTACTGAAGTCCTAGCAGTGGAAAAGCTAGCAACAGTACATAAAATTTCCCCACAATGATCAACAATTACTTATTACAGTGCTTTTGGAGTGGCTTATAACTTAGAGAAAGAGTGGTTTGAAATTGGCAAAATAAATAAATAAAGTTAATGTCTGTAGAACTATTTCCTACCCATAGCAGATACCATATGTAGCATGAACTGAATAACTCTACTTTAGCCACTAGATGGCAAGGCAACCCAATCTGCAACAAGGAATTGATTTCATTACTAAATTGCTTTCTGCATGCTAGGATTAGAAGGGATAAAAACCCTGTTCAAATATGTTTGTTTTGTTTAAAAGATAAATTAGAGGTAGCCAAAACAATTTTTAGAAGGATATAGACAAATTGGAGAAGATTCAGAGGACAGCAACTAAGATGATAAAGGGAAAGCCTGACAGAAGGGGAAGCAGAGCAAAAATATTCAGGGAGGGAGATCCACCAGGCATGGGAGACAGTAAGAGAGAAGGGGCAAATACATTTTGAGCAGGGGAGTTGCGAGTAGGCAAGGATGGTGGCAGAGGAGGAGCGGAGTTCCTGGGCAGGAGTTTTGGGCACCACACATCCTTCTAGAAGGATATAGACAAATTGGAGAAAATTTAGAGGACAGCAACGAAGATGATAAAATAGGTATGTTCAACCTAGAGAAAAAGACGACTAAACAGGATAGCAGTTTTCAAATATCTAAAACAATGCCACAAAAAAGATGATGAACATTTTGTTCATAACTACCTCAGAGGACAGAACAGGATGGAATGGGCTTAAGTTGCAGCAATGTAGATTTCAGGTAAATATTAGGAAAAAACTTCCTGAGAACTGCTGGGCAATGGAATAAACTTCAATATCTTCATCAATTATCAATGTTCAATATTTTAATCAATGAACTGGAAAAAGGAGTAAAGAGTGAAGTGATCAATTTGCAGATGACAAAGTTATTCAAGGCAGTTAAAACATGAGCAGACTGAAGAATTGCTAGAGGATCTTGTGAGACTAGGAGTAATTTTAGATGTTACGAGACCACGGTCAACCACAGTGAATCCCCTGTGGTGGCTGTTTGTCCCGTAACGTCTATTTGCTCCCTGCCAGATGTTCACAGTGAACCACTGGCGGGAAACAAATTGACCATGATTCTGGACCTCCAGCCGCCCAGAGGTCCAGAATTGTGGTGTGATCGGACCCCAACTGTGATCACGGTGGCCATGATCCGGGATTGGCCAAAAGCAACATCTGTTACCTCAGCCGACCCGGATCGTGGTCCCAACCACGGGACGGGATAGGGCGCAGCGGCTGGGTTGGCTGCTGCACCCACCTGTCTCCCAGAGGGCGGGCGGCCAGGGGAGCATAGGGGGGCAGGGCTGTGTGGCTGCACATTGGGCCGTGCAGCCCCGCCCCGAGCCCCGCTAGGAATCAGGGCGGCAGGTCTGAAAGACAGCTGGACTGATTCCTGACCGGGATCTGAAATGGATCCTGGTGCGTGATTGAGCATGGCGGGCCTCCGGGCCCATCATGTCTAAAATTACCCTATGTGTTCGGGCATCTAAATGGTTGATGAAATTTAATGTGGACAAATACAAAGTGATGCATATAATCCAAACTATATGTATAAAATAAGAACATAGGAAGTGCCATACTGGGTCAGACCAATGGTCCATCGAGCCCAGCATCCTGTCCCCGACAGTGGCCAGTCACGGGGGCCTGGGAGAAGCACCCAACAGGTCACCATGCTATCCATTCCCTGTGGGTCATCCCCAGGCTCCCGACAGTAAAGGATTTTGTGTTCCCCAATCCTATCTGGCTAATAGCTGCTAACTATCTTCCAGAAACTTGTCCAAACCTCTTTTAAATTCAGCTGTACTGCTGGCCTTGACCACCTCCCCTGGCAGTAAATTCCACAACCTAATTGTATGCTGAGTGAAAAATACTGGATTTTAATTTAGGAGTAACTACTGAGGGAAAGGACTTTGGTGTCATTGTGGACAATACATTGAAATCCTCAGCTCAATGTGTGGTGGCAGTCAAAAAAGCAAAGAGAACATTAGGAGTTATTCAGAAAGGGATAGAGAATAAAACTAAAATTATCATAATGCCCCTATATAAAATCGATGGTGCAACCGCACCTTGAGTACTGTGTGCAATTCTGGTCACCCCATTTCAAAAAAGATATAGTAGAATTTCAAAAGGTGCAGAGAAGGGCAACAAAAATGATCAAGGGTTTGGAACAGCTTCCGTACAAAGAGAGGCTTGATAGGGCTCTTCAGCTTGGAGAAGAGAAGACTGAGAGGTGATATGATAGAGGTTTATAAAATCTTGAGTGGGGTAGAATGAGTAGATAGGGAATGTTTATTTACCCTCTCAAGTAGTACTAAAACTAGATGACACTCCATGAAACTAACTGGAGGCAGATTTAAAACAAACAAAAGTATTTTTTCACTCAATGCACAGTTAAATTGTGGGATTTGTTGCCAGAGGAGGTTGTCAGGGCCAGTAGCATAGCTGTGTTTTGAAAAGGACTGGATAAACTGCACTGGACTACTGCAATGCGCTGTACGTGGGGCTACCCCTGGTGACAGTCCGGAGGCTGCAGCTGGTGCAGAATGCGGCGGCCCGGCTCCTTACGGGGTCAGATCGCCAGGAGCACATTACACCAGTTCTTCATTCTCTGCACTGGCTACTTATTTTCTTCCGGGCCCAATTCAAGGTGTTGGTTTTCACCTTTAAAGTCCTACACAGCCTTAGTCCATCCTATCTGCAGGACTGCCTCACTCTCCAGGTCCTCGATCGACCCCTGCAGTCAGCTGGGGGCACCTTCTTGGAGGTCTCCCGAGTAAATCGGGAGGCCACTATGGAGAGGGCGTTCTCAGTGGCCGCACCTTGGCTGTGGAACTCCCTCCTGGAGGAGGTTCATCTGACTTTTCATTGATCTGCTGACTTTTCATTGGGTTTGTAAAACCGGGCTGTTCCTACCTTGGGGTTTTTCAAAACCCAGCTGGCAAGCATCTGTCTGCAATGCTGTAGGCGGGGATATCTTACTATGGAGAAGGGGGCTTGACTAGATGACCCTTGAGGTACCTTCCAACCCTAAGATTCTATGATCCTAGGATTCTCAGTTTTATTTTGGGGCTTGAAGCCTCACTGGATGGATATGTTATTTCTGTAGCCAGCTTGCGATAAGTTTATTGCTAAGATGTGCATCGTGGTGTTTGGTTGGGAAATAAGAGTATAGAAATGATGCTGTGGGACAAGTGGGAAAGAGACTGAAAAAAAATGGGAGAAAGACAAGCCAAATAGAACTATCCAAACCCAGCTGAGAAACCCAAATAGAACTGTCCAAATATGTGCTGTATGAGGCCTCTAACTACAATGCTTTCTCGGCTCTAAACCCATTTTTTATGTAATACAGTCTGCATAGGGCTGTTTTTCCACTCTAATTCTCCCTCTCACCACAGCCTACTCATGTGTTTAAAAAAATAAGTAATCCTGTTCCTACCTACAAAACCATTCTTCCAGTTTAATGTCAACCAAGAAGAGGCTGGAATAATGGGTGGAAGCGGTTTCAGTCTAGAAGCCCCAGCAGTCCAAGCTTTTTCCTGGTCAGGGCTGGAGCTCACACTGCATTCAGGACTGCAACAGAGGCTTGCCTGAGGGCATGGTGTTACTAGGGGTGTGCATATCATTTTTGTTATTACAATAATGATAATGAAAATTGACATTTTCATTATTGCAATAACGAAGACAACCAAGAATACCAAAAACAACCACCGAGAATATCGATAATGATACCGATACCAAAAATGATACCAGGAAACAAAAACAATGTCGTTAATCATTGTCATTATCATTAGTGCTGTGGCAGTTGGATTTTGGAGGGAAAATGTGGAGAGGGGTGGAGGGAGCAGACATCTTAGAGTCTTAACAGGGTTGAACTCTTGAACACAGTTGCCTGTGTTGGGAGGGGCGAGCAGCTCAACAGTATGTGATAGATGCATCACTGGCCAATGATCAGTGCAAGCAGGCCCCAGCAGTCTCATGGCACTGTGATTGCTCAATACCTGCTGCCTCTCACAACCAATCAGGGGGGCTCTGGGGGAGGGCACTGCAACCCTTTATAATGGGAGGGCCAGGTTTTTTCTCTTCATTCTGTGAGAGCTCTGCTTGTCAGGTTGCGTTTTACAGAATTGGTGCTTGCACACAAAAAAAATCCTCCCCAGCCCTCATTGTATTATTTAAATTTATTTATTTTATTCATTAGGTAGTACCACCAATACCTTTCCTTCCTCATACCCTACATTTTACCTTCTCCCTTTCCCTGCCCTTCTCTCCCCTGTACATTATATATAGATAAGTAGTATAGTTTATAGATATATATTATAGACATATAGATTAGATTAGAATAGAATCTTTATATAGATAATTGATTAGATAGTAGATAGTTTTTCTTTTCCCTTCCCATCTCCCTTAGATTTAGATAAATATTAGTTGTGCACGGGAGTCAACAACATTACTGATACCAAAAATAAAATCTTCATTTGAAAAGCTACCGAAACCAATAACAAAAATGATATTGATATCAATAACGATATCAAAAACAAAAACAACTTTGTCATTAATAACGATAACGAAAACAACATTTTTGAATAACAAAAACAGAAAACGATATTGGGACCTGGTGCACACCTATAGTTACTGCTAGTGCTGCCCCAATCAATCAGCTGTTTGGCAGGGAGGTGTCCTTCCTCCTACAGCTAGGGATGTCCGAACATGGTTTGGAAGTTCGGAGTTCAGACCGAACTCAAATAGCTTGGTTGGCCAAACCGAACCGAACTTGAATTTGACCAAACTGTTTGGTCGAATCTGAACCAGTTTGGAAGGCCAAAAACCCCAATTTTGAATGTATGAACTCGGTTCGGAAGTTCAGAATTCGACTGAACTCGAATAGTTCGGTCGACCGAACCGAACTTTTGAACCGAACTCGATGTTTGAACCGAACTGAATTTCTAAACTCAGTTCTGTTCGCACATTCCTACCTACAGCAGTGTAAGCCCCAACCCTTGCAAGAAAGAGTCCAATTATTGATCTTATACTGCAGTCTGTCTGGGAATGTATATACTCCCACAAATTACCTCAGAGAATAGACTTCTGCCCACCCAAGTCTTTTCTGCAGTGAATTATATAGTACTTGCAGCCATGAAGATGACCCCAGGAGCCTCAGAACCTGCTCCCACCTCCAGAGAATCCTGCTTGGGTTAAGCCAGAAGTTCTCAGGCAGTGGGCTATATTCCAGTACATTCCTATAACCCTACTGCAGCCGCACTGGCTGCCAAGCTTTTTCCTTGTGTAATCCCATTTTGAACCCTCAGTATAATCAAATAGCAAAAGACACGCAAAAGATTTTTCTATATTCCATCTGATCTGTACCCAATATACTGCTAATCATAAAATTTAAAAATTGGTACCAGAAATTACAGATTTTTCAGGTAGTCAAGTGCTCAATTGGTAATCGAGTAGCCCATCAATACTCAATATTATGGGTATTGTCCACAGGTAGCAAATGAGCTTCCTATATCAGCTCCACATGAAGCCCTCACTTGAAAACCTGAGATCCTGTAACTCAACAGTGCTCACACAGACCGCAATTACTCCCCTGCTTGCGAGCAAATAAGTTAGGATTCACAACAAGGAAATTTTACTAAAGGGGATATACTGAAGAGGATATACCTGGGGCTGCCTAATCCCTGCCCCCCCTCCAACCCTGGTCCTCTAGCCTCATAAGGCCTCCAGCCCCTACATGCTGCTGAAGGCCAGTGCTAAAGGCTACTTGCCATTTGGTGGCTGGAGGCCTGGGGGTGAGATAGGCCAGGGTTAGGTCTGTTTTATTTTTGAATGGTTTTTAGGGGGATGTGTAATGGGCAGGCGCAGTGCCAGCCCCAGCGGAACTGCCCCTACTGGCCTCCGTGGCCCCAAAAGTTTTTTTAAAAACATTACCTTGTCCCACCGGCGGTGCAGTGGACCAGCGTTCAGAGCCCTGGCAACCGGCAAGGCTGTGTTAAGTAAGGGGCAAAACTTCACAGAATGCGCGTTGGGCGGCTCAGGAGTGCCATCCAGAACGTGTTCAGAGAAATGAGCAACACATTGCCAGGATCGCTGGGGGCAGTCTTTCATGCAAGTCTATGGAGAGGAAAACCGGCAGCGCAGTATGTAATATGGGCTGTAACCCTTGGTGCCCTGGGGGAGGGGGGGAAGCAATACATGGATATGTGTGTGTGTATGTGTGTGTGTGTACTATTGGCCAGTGGAACAGCAAGGGGGCAGGGGGGAAATCAGTGGAGAGTGCTTGTGACTATGTTAACTTTTATTCAGTCTCTGACCGCGGGCTTTTTCTCTTGACTCTCATGTGGTATGAGGGTGGGGGCTGCCTGCTGCAGAGAGCATATATAAAGGTGATTCTACCAGGTGCCATTTTCCCTCTCTTTGACTCAGTTCAAAGATTGCCACGTCCAAAGCCTTCCCAGTCTCTGCTGCTGCTGTGTCTCCGACAGTAGGGATGGGCGAA
>QEPC01014254.1:8569744-8595642 GCA_003113815.1 Sphenodon punctatus | reverse complement strand
CCCCCCCCCCCCCCCCCCGATTATGGTGTCTTGTTAGTTTTCAAGAAGTGTCTCCTGTTGATCTAGAATTCCCATTCAGCTCTCTTCATCTAGAAGGCCAGTGTGACATATGAAGTTGTAAGAAAAGATTAATCTGAGATTGCAAGAAGGTGAATAGGAGCTGTCCACAGAAGGTCAATTAAAATATTTAATTTAAAAAAAAAATAATAAGCTTTGCAGAAGTGACAAAGCATTTCCTCTTGTAAAAGTGTTGCTGAAGCAATTCATTTCCTGTTGCTGCTTGTATCCACTCAATGATCTTACCATAAGAAACCTCTAAGATGTTTATACAACACTTAGTTTGACAATTCTACAACCAGAGGATTGCGTGGGAGAGAAATAGTACCATTTACAAAGACGATATACTTCTTTCCAAGAGCTTCAAGAACCAAAGACACTTGTTGATTATGAACATCAGTCAGTTACTCAGTGTTTTGGACTTACTGGCCCTCTCCATCTGCTGTTACTGTTATGAGCAAAATGCTTTACCTGGTATAGAAGACACACTGTTTACTGAGGAATGCGTGAGAGTGCATAACAATTTTCGATCCAAAGTGTATCCGCCAGCAAGCAACATGCGCCACATGGTAAGAGCATCTGGATTGCCAGTCTACAATGTAGAGGAATAAAGGGCAGCACAATAATCCCTGTAAAGGCAGGGTGGGAACACGAATTTAAAAGTCTCAGACTGGTCTAACCTTGCCCTAGGGGGTATAAACTTTATATTAGCCCTTTTTGTTGGGATGGCTTACTTCCCACTCTGAGCTGGATCACCTGTGTAGGCCGATATTTTGGGGTGGGGAGGAGATCAGGATAAAGACTCTGCTCATCCACCTTTGAGAGAGGAGGTAGCAGGAGCTGCTCTCTCTTCCCCCACACTCAGGGTCTGAAAATACAGGTTTCATGTGCAGGGGGATTAAGAGGTTTTTCATGTCCCCTTACATCCAATCCATAGTTTATCCTTTAACACAGAGATGGGGAGTCTTTTGGGCCCCAGGGGCTGCAATGGGTCATAGAGCTTATCCTTTCCCCCCTCCACACCAACACTCTGGGCAGCATGGATGCTCCCCTGTCCCCCTCTCCAGTTTCTGAGGTGAGGGGAAACACAGTTCCTTCCTCAACCCAACCCCAGCTCTCAGGGGTGACACAGAGCAGGTCATTTCCCCTCCTCACCACCCCAAGAAGTGCAGGTTCTCACTTTCCCAGCTCCCAAAATGCATGTGGGAGGGGGTGAGCAGCATATATCTTTCTCCCCTGGCTTCCAAAGCAGTGTGGTTCTCTCCAATGTGGGACCTGGGGAATGGGGGCAGTTGCTGGGAAGCCCCACCCCAGGGTGTGGCAAGTCAAACTGGGGTGAAGCATCACGCCCAGAAGCTTACCAGGTTTGGGGCAGAGGGGCCAGAGTGAGGTGCGCAAGCTGGGAAGCAGGAAACCCACTGTGCAGCGTTTGTTGCAGGTATATTCCACACCAGAGCTATACCAAGGGTGTTAAATGAGATGATAGCTCCCTGGAGTCTGGGTTTGGTCTGTGCAGTCCCCACTCACATGTTTAGTGGGTACAGCCTAATACATGGTAGGGATGTGTGAACACCAGGGGTGGGGTGGGGGTCAGTGTTTGGCCTGTTCGGCATCCCCCCCCCCCAAAAAAAACCCCCAAAAACATTTGGGTTTGGGCTGTTCGGCCTGAACCTGTCTGAGTTAGTGTGGGTGCAAGGTTTGGGTGACATGCAGCTGTTCAGTTCAGGACTAGGACTACGATAAATAGTGTTGGTACTAGGTTCTCCCTAGAGTTGAGAAAGGAGCAGGTTAAAACAGTATCAGGGTGCAGGCAGGGGTTCAATACCAGGAAGCAGTCGTATCTGGAAATAATACAAGGGTCAGTCCAGAAGCAATGTCCAAAAAACAACTGGGGAGTCAGAAACCAGGAAGTAAGTCCAGTGGACTGAAATAAGGGGTGGAAGGCAGGCAAGGACTGAAGAGCTGGAACTGGAAGGTAAATAAGACTGGAGGTAAAGGAGGCTGAAGTGCTAAGACTGGAGGGCAGGTAAGGCGGAAGAGAAGCAAGGGCTGGAGAGCAGGTGAAGCAGGAGGTAGTAAGGGCTGGACTTGATGTGCAGGAACCAGCAATCAGGTGAAGCTAGAGGGAAGCAAGGCGTTCAGGTGTGATGTGCCATCCCTTTAAAGAGTTTGGCAGCTCTGCACTTATCAAGGCAGAGATTTATTCCTGTTCCCGTGTTTACTCAGAACAATGAAAACAGATACTAAGATGGCTGTATTGTAACCAAGAGCACATTCCCACAGCAAACCAGCGCTTTTTTCTTTTTCCCGCAGATTTCCTTGAAGCATGAAAGACTGTATGTGCTTCTTTAACCCTCCTTGCATTTGTTTTTTAAGCACATTGACAAGCAGCCAAAAACTACCTTTACAAGTGCGGGTCTGCAATGACCCACATAAATCTTCCTGTCAGAATGTTGGTGTCCGCATGTCAGCCAGGAAGCGAGGTGCTGTGTAACTCTCGCAAGAGCTGGGCAAGAGTAACTGACATGATATTAACTAGGGTACTCAATATCATGTCAGTTACACAGCGCTTCCGGCTCTCTGCTCAGCTCCTTCCCCCTCTCCAGGAGCCGAGAGCCCGGGAAGCGAGGCACTGTGTAACATATGACAGCTGCTCCTCCTCCTCCTCTCCAGCCACTTCCCACCTGAGGGGCTTGTGGGAACGTGAAAGGCGCATTCTTCAAAATTGCTTGAATGCACAAATTAAATGCTGGTGTGAATAAATGCAAGCACATTTTTAAATTGCCTGCATTTAGAAATACCAGCATTTTTCTGTATGTGGGAATGAGCTCCAACTCCCTGCTTCAGCCTTCTTCTGTCTATAAGACCACAAAATATACTTGAGCTATACAGAGGCCTAGGAAAGGTAAGTGGAACCTTATCTGTTGCACTGGCAAACTGAAAGAGTGAGACCTGGTTGCTAAATACTTTCATCCAGCCAATCCCTGCAACGGTCACTCCTAACCAATCAGGAGCCCTGGGGACCAGGCTGCTGTCAAGCACAGGGGATTTGTATGCTCAGACCATAGCCCTTAGCTGCTCCCAGATGGCTCATTGGGCAAGGCATGCACACCCGAGCCAGGGGACCCTGGTTTGTTTGAGCCCTGTAGGTCCGGACAGCACTGTAGTGCATGTAGTTTTAAGCATCTGTCTTTTTCATTCTGCAGACATGGGACCCGGCTTTAGCCAAGACTGCCAGAGCATGGGCAAAGAAGTGCCACTTCGATCACAATGTTTACCTCAAAGTACAAGGCAAAGTTCATCCTGACTTTACTCCAGTTGGAGAAAACATCTGGACTGGCTCACTCTCTCTGTTTACTGTGACAGCAGCCATCAGATCCTGGTATGATGAAGTCAGACACTACAGTTTTGAAACCCATGCTTGTACTAAAGTGTGTGGCCATTATACTCAGGTGATTCTTTTGTTTTTTCTTCTTAATCTCAGAGATTAACAGCCATTTACAATGCAAAACATTTCTAGGTTTATCAGGCATAAAATCTGGGCCCCAACATTTAGCAGAAATCTTAAAAATCCAATGTGTGAATGAACATCCATAAAGATGTAAGTAGCTTTGCCCTTCCAGAATTGAGTCTTACAGGACCAGCTTGAGGCACTCTGGAATCCAAGGTACAGTCCTCTGCTGCTGAAATCAGTGGCAAAACTCCCATTGACTTTATGTCAGAGGATTGTCCTGTTGGTCTCCAGCTCATTGTTTAGTTAGTTCTGCAAAGAGTATTGTTTTAGAAAGCAAATTGAGAGGGGAAATCAAAGAAAAAATCAGAACCCTGTAGTATCAGGAGGAAGGCACTGTCGGTGAATAATACTGCTCATTGTTGGGTAAAGATGGTTAATTTTAGACCCTTGTTGTTTGTCACATTTTCTGCTTGGACTGTTCACCCTATTGTTTACCAGGACAAGTTAGTAGGTAAGCTTTGACGGAAGGGGAAAAGGCAAAAAGTATCCTGTGTGTATCACATTATAACTACAGATATTTTGCGATCTCACTGAAAATATGTTTAGCAGTAAGATGACAAAGAATGGCACGGTTGTGCCTCAGTGTACACTGCCTGCCTGCCCTGCTTCAGCAGCAGGCGCATGGTCTATATTGCCTTACTGGATTCAGAAACAGGCAGCCAATAAATCTACAGTGGAATGGTTATTTATTTATTTATTTATTTTAAAATCTTATTACCCCGCGCCTCCTGCCACAGGCACCTCTGGGCTGCTTACAACAATAAAAAACAATTAACACACATCATAAAAAGGAGGAAACAGAGAAAACAACCCACCCTGCTCCCTACCCATCACCCCTCTTCCCCCTCAAATGCCCGGCCAGGTCTTGCAACTTTTCCAAAAAGAGGGGAGGTCCAGGGCCAGCTGGGTCTCCACCAGAAGGGAGCTGCATAGACGCAGCGCAGCCACCGAGAATGCCCTCTCCTGCGTGGCCACCCGAGAAACTCGGGGGACCTCCAGCAGGGCATCCCTGGTTGACCGCAGGGGCCGATTCAGGACACAGGGAGTGAGGCAGTCTCGCAGATAGCCAGGGCCCAGACCATTTAGGGCTTTATAGGTTAAAACCAACACCTTGAATCGGGCCTGGAAAGCCACCGGCAGCCACTGCAGAGAGCGGATTAGTGGTGTAATATGCTCCCAGTGGCCCTGTCCCACTAGGAGACGGGTCGTCGCATTCTGCACCAGCTGCAATTTCCAAGCCATCACCATGGGTAGCCCCACATAGAGTGCGTTACAGTAGTCTAGTTGAGAGGTGATGAAAGCATGGATGACTGTGGCCAGGTCAGAGTCCAAGACAAACAGACGAAGCCGTCACACCAGATGCAACTGGCAGAAAGCACTCCTCACCACAGCCTCCACCTGGAGATCCAGATGGAGCTGTGCATCGAGGAGCACCCTTAGTCTCCGTACCTGGGAGGTCAATGGAGGACAGACCCCATCAATGATGGGGGTCACCAATTCCATCGCCTTACCCACTAACATCACCTCCGTCTTGTCAGGATTCGCCCTCATCCAATCCCTCACAGCCACCAGGCACCGAGTAAGCACTGAGACTGCCAGACCTGGGTCTGTTGAAAAAGAGAGGTCCAGTTGGGTGTCATCAGCATATTGATGACACCGTACACCAAGTCCCCTAATCACCTCGCCGAGCGGCTGCATATACACGTTGAACAGGAGAGGGGACAGACCAGGACCTTGCGGAATGCCACACAAGAGGTCTCGGTATGATGAAAAACACTCCCTGAGAACCACCCGCTAGGTTCTCCCAGTCAGGAATGAGCAGAACCATTCAAGAACAGTCCCGCCCACTCCTGCAGGTGCATCACCAAGATCTCATGATCAATGGTATCAAACACAGCTGACAGATTAACATGATCAGCAGGGTCGAGCAACCCTGATCCATATCTCAGCGCAGGTCATTTACTAAAGCTAAAAGCACAGTCTCAGTGCCATAACCCAGATGAAAGCCGGACAGTGGGATCAAGAAAACCAATACGATCAAGATGCCCCTGTAGCTGCCGAGCCACTACCCATTCAATAACCTTCCCTAAAAAGGGAAGGTTAGAGACAGACCGATAGCTGGAAGGGGAGCCAGTGTCAAGTGATGGTTTCTTGAGCAGAGGCTGCACCACTGAGACAGTCCGGCACTCTGCCCTCCCGCGGGGAGGCGTTGACCACCCCAGCCAGCAATGGCCTCATTGTCTCCCGGCAGATCTTAACCAGCCAGGACGGGCAGGGATCTAATTCACAAGTGGCCCTGACCGCCCCAAGAACATCCACTGCATCGGCAGGCGTCACTGACTAAAATGGATCCCAGAAGTCTGGACTTGATGGGTCTTCCATAACCTCTGGTTCCCCATGTGTAATAAATGCTGTGTCGAAATCGTGGTGAATATGAGCGATTTTGTCCACAAAATAATCCACAAGCATGTCACAGTGGGCAGTAGATGAATCCACTCCAAAGTTGAGGGAGGCTGGATTGACCAGCCCCCGCACTTCCCAGAACAACTCCGCTGGACAGGATTTTGCGGACGCTATGACTCCCTCTTTTCTGCCCATATAGCCACAGCATGGGCTCATAAACTGTTTTATGCCGCAATCTATCAGCTTCAGCATGCAAATAACGCCACCATCACTCCAACTGCCGCCCATCTCACTTCAGCAACCGCAGCTCTTTGGAAAACCGAGGTCTGCAGAGCTGCCATCTGGGCAATGGATGCCTAGGAGCTGTCTGATCAATGACGTCCATCAGGAAGGTGTTCCACAGCACAACAAGGTCATCAAGACAGTCGTCAAGGTCAGAGGGTATTTCCCCCAGAGCATTCTGGAACTGCTCCGGTTCCATCATCCTCCAGGGGCGAACCATCCAAATTGGCTCGACACCCTTCTGGGGGCAGACAGGTAATGGTCTGTCCTTGAGAAGGGTACAGCCGATATCTCCTCCACTAACTGAACACCTGCCTCAAGGCCAGTGCAAAACATAAGGTCCAAGGTGTGTCCTCCCTGATGTGTTGGACTGATAACCATCTGGGACAGGCCCATGGTTGCCATGGCGGCCATGAACTCATGCTCAGCTCTCCTAAGGGCAGCGTCAGCATGAATGTTGAGGTCCCCCAAGACTATTGTCTTTGGGGACCACAACACCATCCCCAACACCACCTCTGCCAGAGCATGCAGGGAGGCTGCTGTGCAGGTAGGTGCACGGTATACCAGCAGCACCCCCAAACTGTCCCCTGCCAAATCAAACACAAGATGGAGACCTTCGATACCCAATATGGATTGCACCAGATACCTCCTCACAGACCATCTCTCCTTAAAAATTATAGCTACACCGCCCTCCCCCCCCATCCCTCCGACCACGGCTGGTGCTGCACAGAATACCCAGCCGGAACAAGATCAGTCAGAATAGGCCCCGATTTATTGTCCAGCCAGGTTTCCATGATACATACGAGATTGGCGGCATGGTCCAGGATTGTTTCCTGGACTGTTGTCACTTTATTAGCCACCGATCTCACATTTAACAGCACCATCACAGGGTTGGGGGCCCTCTGACCAAGAACCACCTGCTCCACGGCTTGAGGGGTAGTGAGCGGGACATGCAACAAACATCTATCCCGCCTCACTGCCCCCCCTCTTAGGACCATATCTCCCCCGTCCCATCATGACCTCAATAGCCACACCCTCTGCCCACCCAGTCGCCCCCCTCGGCCCCGCCCCCAGCTGTCCCACACTGGCAGCAGGGGAGATCTTCCTCCCCTCCCCCCCAAACCCTCTCCCCCCTACCCTGGTTCCCCCTCTCACAGGGAGACCAGAACCCCCCACTCCTATTGGGTCAAACCCCCTCTCTCACTGGGGGGACGTGCCCAACCCTCCCCAACCCAGTTCCCTCTCATCCCCTACATGTGCAGGGGAGGAGTCATGTTCCCCTCAATCCTCCCCCAACACCCCATCCCCACCAACATATACCCTAACCAACTGTCCTATAAACCAACCGCCCTAACCCATAGCCAGCCTCCCCCAGCCCTCACCTAAGAGCCGCACCGGCACATGGCCCTTAGGCGCGTGGCCCTTAGGTTCCTCCTGGGGTAAATGATTAGGTGTATAGTCCTTGTTCAGCTAGCACCATCTGCTGGCAGGAATCAGGTCCTGCGATATGGAATGTTTTGTGCAGTTTACACAAAGCCACATTCATGGTTCTGTAGACTCCTTATGTCAATCCAATTCATTTTAGGCAATTAATTAATTGTTTCTTAATGGAGGCTGTAGGGGAGGGGAGGTGGTGTGTGGAAGAAATCCTCCTCCCTGGAATAAAATAGGGAATACTGAGCAGTAAAGAAAAAAAGATTAAATACACCTTGCCTTGCTTTTCAAGATACTATGCCAAAAGTTGTAGACTTTTTGAAAGTTACATCTGTTTTCCTGTTCATGAAAGTACTAAGTAGTTTAATCCAGGGATTAAATGTTTGTCTAAATAGTTTTAGCAAAATTCTCAGCCTAGATTGTTCATTTATCCTCTAATTGCATAATAGTAGCAGCCCTTACATAACCCTGGTCAAGCTACATCATGAGTTCTTCTTCCTTTTTTAGGTTGTTTGGGCTACAAGTTACAAAGTTGGCTGCGCTGTTCAGTTCTGTCGTAAAGTTTCAGGCTTTGACAGCCTCTCCAATGGAGCCCATTTTATTTGCAACTATGGACCTGCGTAAGTTAGTTTTATCCTATTTTAAAGGATGCTGGAGCTGAGGAAGGCAACAGAGAAAATTAACCTTGGTTCCCTTTTTAGCCAATGCTTGGAATGGTCTCAGGAGACTCCAGAGGGAATCAGGCCAATAAGATTTAGGAACCTTTGGTACAGAGATATGCAACAGTATGTTCCTAGTGCAGAACAAACCCATTTTTAGACCTGTTTACATGGGCAAGCACAAATATTGCACCCATATGCTTCTATGGAAAATAAAGTTTGAGATATTCTCTGACAACTCAGATTTAACTGTGACCCTTTCTAGCAGGAAACCAAAGGGCATAGTGGCCGAGCAGTTAATGAATTTGACCACATCCTAAAGTCTGTGGAGTCATGTCCTGCATGGCCTCATACTGGGTGACCACCTCCAGTTCACCCAGCTGTGAATGGGTACCTGATTCATTGGGTATTTTCACAGGGACATAGGGGTGCACCCCCATGTCTCCCCACTTGCATCCGCACCTGGGTCCATTTTAAACAAACCCGGTGACTGCCGGGGCCCACGGTCCACCCGTGCGGCACTCCTCCATCACACTATAGTGTTGTAGGGGGATCATCCTGTAGTACCCCGTTTGCCCTAGGATCCATTGTTTGCTCACTTGTTGGCCTGTTTGCTTAGCATAATTCGAAGGTAATGCTAAGAGAAGGATGAAAAGAGGAACAAGTAAGAACACTAGGCCCTGAACTCTCCCCTATTTGGAGACATGCCAATAATGGTAAAAGTGCAGAGAGGTCAGAGTAATGAAATTGATAAGAGAAGAAAAGGAGAAGAATAATAATTATGGCTTTTGACTGGATGGTGCAAACTATCTCCATATTTAGCCAAAGAATATACTTATTACTAAAGCTTGTAGAATAATCATCAGAAGTTACCGTATTTGCCCTTTTGGTAACGGAATGGTCTATAAAAGGTGACCCCCAAATGCTCGCTAGTTAGCTGTGCAGCTCACCACGACCCTGGATCCTGAGACTCTGTCAGTGGGTCACCTGAAGCCCCACAGAGTCCATCACCTCAGCTTACTTTGCCTTATCTCTCTTCTGTCTTTAGTGGGTAAGAGTCACCAATCCAAAAGATTCGCCATCTTTTGAAGAGGTGCTTTTAACGTAGGACTCTTAAGATTTTAAGAAATATTTGTCTTTTATTTTCCTTGTCTTTAATCTTTACATTTGAATGTATATCTGGATCCTAATGCAGTCCCAGGAATATGTTGTTCTTGTTCTAATCACATTCATTCTATTAGATCTGCCCTTCAATAAATTACCTTTTTATTCATTATAAACTTCCCTGTCCTGAGAAAAGAGGTGCACATTCAGACGAACCTAGCTGGCAAGTCTGCCCAAACCTAAAGTTTACTACAACCCTCTACATTGTGGTGTTCCCAGAACAATCCCGAGCTGAGAGTGGGGCTGCAGATGGATGGTAGCCCCACCTCTGTCTGGTGCCCCAGGCCTGGGCTGCCCGCTCTGCTGGCGGTCGTCTGGGATGTTGTTCCGGAGCGCCACCGGTGGGGCAGCCCCAGAGCAGGGACAGCCTGCCCTGCCTCTGCACCACTTCCACATCTGGCGGGCCACCTTTAAACAGATGGCCTATCCAGGAAGGAGGCAGAACTGCGGCAGGGCAGGTGTCCATGTGAAAACACCCATTGGGTTGGGGAAGTCAAAGGCAGTTGGATGTGGTGCTAACTACCTCATTCTCTTGTACACTATAGGTCACAGAAACTGGGGTGCCTTAACCACACCAGCCCAAAGAACTGCATTGCAAACTTTGACTTGATCTTTCAAGTAGGAAACCAAACAGCGCACTCAGCTTAGTACAAATGGGCAAAATGAAAAGAGGCCAGTGCTGCAGTATTTTAACACACTGCACATTTACACACAGGCAGGCTGCGAAATGAGTCAGATTGAAAGGGTTCTGTTCTGTACAGCTCAGTACAGGTCAAATGAAGGGACGTATGTCAGTTTGTAGTTAGTCTACATTTCTAGTCTGATCACTTATTTTATCTTAATTATAAGGGGGAAAGGGGCAATTCAGCTAGCAATTTAGTAATAATTTAGTAATTTAGTAATAATTTTTGTCACAGGTTTCATATCTGTCTTAGGTTGGCTATTTTGTCTTCCTTCTGGCTACAGCCACTAAATTCAAGCCAATCGTGTAAAAGGTTACTCACACAAAACCATTTTGTGTTCACTCATTACTAATGCAGTAAAACTGACACAGTACTTAAAGCTGTTAGCAGCACTGCTAGCAAGGTCTAACCACCTGTGAGATTTCTTATTTTCCCCCATACTAACCCATTCTATAATTGCCTGCCATAAAGCGATTTTAGCCAAGCACTGCACAACTGTGTAAGCCTCATTCCTATCAGGCTGCTAAAATGCACACACAGGAGTCACTTCACAATGAAACATTTCTAAAGAGTTAGTAGTAGTTTACAGATGACTGACATAGGAAATTCTAAAAACCTGGGATTGTGCATATTTCTTCTTCTTTAGTAGGTTTAAAAATAAAAAGGTTTGAAAGGTCCAATACCATAACCTTAAAGCATGGGCTACGTGTGTGGGGAGGGGATGGGAGCGCATGCCCCCCCAAGTATTTTCCCTGGTTCCACCCCACAATGGTTGGACTTAGGAGTCCAGTTCTTCTCCCCTGCCCTGCCATGATACCACTCATCGGGATGGTCAGGAATTCATCAGGGGGCGACTTCTTCACAGGAGCAGCACAAGGGCAGACTCAGTGGCAGGCTACAGCAGTGCAGATTAGGCAAGGGGGACTCTGCAGCAGTAGCAGGACCTAACTGAGAAGGAGGAGGAAGATGAGGGCAACAGAGCCGGCTAGCCTGGCCAGGTGATTAATAATAACCTTTAAATTGTGCCCCTGCCCCCACTATCAACAGTCATGAGTCACCAACGATTAAAGCACAGGAGAGAACTCTTATGAGTGTGCCTCTGAAACCCACAATTAAGCATCCTTTAAAATCAAAGAATCCCAGACTTGATAGTCCTAATATTTTAAGGGATGGGGGAAGAACCCCTCTGCCTAGCCTTTTAAAAACATGCTATGTATTTCTGAGTTATGAGACTATTTTCTACTAGGATATGTTATTTTAACAGTTTGTGCACATATCCACAAACTATTTATTCCAAAGTAAGGGATTTGTGGATTGCAGCCATGACATATACAGGCTCTTCCCATTAACCTAACAAAACAGTATACTCTGCTTTGCAGTGGGAATAATGGAAGACAGCCTTATAAAAAAGGATCAGCGTGCAATGATTGCAGAGGGGACCAGTGTGTGAATAAACTCTGTGGTAAGTACAGGAGACTCTGGTAAGGATACTATTTCAGGCAGAGCTGAGAGTTATGCCTCTTAGTGCTAAGGCTTCCCATTATTAAAAGACTTTCCAGTTGTTTACTACTTGGCTAAACTTGAACTAATGATGCTGGACTTTTCCATCTCAAATATTTGCCTCAGGCTTGTTTATTATTGTTATTTACATATCAGTTAAAACATAGCAGCTGTTTCTAAGAAAGAAGTTAGCATTAGCAACAAATATAGTGTCCCCCACATGTTAAAAAAGTACAGCTCACAATGCTAGTTGATTTGGGGGTAGGCACTGGCAGGGCAGAGTCCTTCCTTAGGCTCTTTAGCGCCCTGATATGGGAAATTAGCTGGCCCACTACACTACCACACACTGTCTCCTCCTCAGTCCTCTTATAAGTGGTCTCAACGCTGTTTGGTTGAGGGTGGCTAGTTAGTAACTAGCCTCCCAACAACCCTTAGCCAGTCCCACGTCTCACAGGATAGAGGCTTCTCCCACAAACAGGTGAACCCCTAGGGGTTTCCTCCCCAGAGCAGCTCTGACCCAGCCAAGCCAAATCCTCCATTTATAGTCCAGTAGTCCAGGTGAATCCCCCCTGCAGTCCAGAGCTCTATCAGATGGGTTCACTGGGCTGCTCCTTAAGTTGTAAAGCACCTCCACTCAGTCCTGGCTTCAGGCTACACAGCTTGGTGAGGTCTGTTGCTTCACAGATTCCCTCCAGAGTGTCAAGAGTTCTTATTCCTACTCACTCACTCTCTTCCCAACAACATCCCTCACAATTCTCCTCTTACTCTCTGGCTTCTGGACTTTTCAACTATCTCCCAGCTCAGGTGTGTGTCAGGTGTCTCATTAGCTTCACGGCTTCAGGCTCTTAAAGGGCCAACACTCATTCCTGCAAGAGCCCTTTCTCGGGGTACTAGTCCTATGGGTCACTGTACTCTGTTACACCAGTATGTTCAGAATTGTAGGTATCTCTCTCTGGAGCTTCTTAGGGCAGGTGGGGGTAGGGGAGGGGGAGGAAAGAGGCCCAGCCTGCAGCAGTGCCACCCTGAGCCAGGACAGACTGGATGCCAATCAGCTGTTAGCATTAAAACAGCACAGTAACTCTTTAGCATTAACAGCTAACTGGTGTTTGCAGCACCAGTTTGTTCTCATCGTGGTCTTGCACTGCTGTGGACAGGCAGATTAGGTGGAGGGTGCCCACTCATTACAGCCCCAATGCCAGTTTCTCCTCATATAGGCCTGGAGCTGGGGCTCCAGACAGGTTGGGAGTCCAGCCTGCAGCAACATTAGCTGTAACCCCATTGAGGGAGAGGCTGCATCCTGAGAATGTAGACCTCACAAGTCTGGATATTTCAAAAACCCTCCCTCACTGTGGCTGCAATCTACAAATCACAAGACTCTGTAGTAGACCCATTGAAAACCTATGTGGATTGCAGCCTATGTCTGCTAATGGGGAACATAGAAGAGGACATAGACACAGAGTTGTGACGTGCTAAGACTTGTAGGGTATGGAGTCTTAGGTCTCACCTGTACTTAGAACTTTTTTTCTGTGCTGAATAACTCCCCTTGTACAGTTGGAGGAAGCTTCACCACAGTCATTTGTGCACGATTCACTCTCCTGCTCTGTTTTAACAATAAATTCTCCCTTTCACATTCACCCAGGGTTTTCTTCATCCTTCTGCCCCCGTTTCTGCTTACTGCAATTATCATATAAGTAGGAATCCATTTTGGCTGATAGGGTATATATTATTTATTTAAATTTATATCCAGCCCCTTTCCCTAAAGGCTCATGAAAGCAACATAGAAAAATATGTTGCTCCCACAACCCAATAAGCAGATAACATCTTTAAAATCTTCAAGTTTATCCTTCCCCAGTTCTCCACCCTTCTACCACCACCTGCCAAACACTTGGCCAAATGAAAAGGTCTATTCTGGGAAATGTTCAATTCTGGCCTTTGATAAACCTTCAGGGGAAGGGAGTTCCATAACTGTAGAGCAACCATCAACAAAGTTTTCATAGGTGTCATTGTATTGTTGGTACAGTGGAATCCAAGTAGAAGTTGCATAACTTGAATTTCTAGATAAGTTGAATTAATTTGTTTTCCCCAGCCTCAGGTCTATGGGGATATATTGCTTCCTGATCAGGATAAATAGAATTCTGAACCCTTATAATTCAAATTTTTAAGGAGTAGAGCGTATGCCCACCAACTAAAAATATCAGGACTTTCAAGTGTATTCATGATTTCTTGGCAGTATATGATTAAATTCTGTAGTACGTACCTTGTCAGGCAGACTGGAGTTGGGAGTTAGGCCGTTTTTAGATGATCGCAGCCGCGCTCGCGCTTGTTGTGAAAAAATGCCGGGAGCCAGGATCAGATGATACACTCCCGGCAATCACATGCCCAGAAGGGGGACGCGCATGCTTTTCCAGCCGCGTTTGACCGGGTCAATTTTTCAACCCAGTCAAATCGCGGCCGGAAAAGCATGCGTGTCCCCCTTCCAGGCATGTGATTGCCAGGAGTGTATCGTCTAATCCCGGCTCCCGGCATTTTTTGCAAAACAAGCGCAAGCATGGCCGCGATCATCTAAAAACGGCCTCAGGGAACATCTTGGTTCTCTCTGCTTCCATATTTCTGGACATGCAGATTCACTCTGAGTGTCTTTCCATGGACATCTCCCAAGCCTGTGCCCTGTCTCACCTCCACGTGGGCTGTCAGTTTCAAGGCAGCCCACCACACATGCAGGTGGAGGAGAGGCAGGGCAGGCTGTCCTTACTCTGGGGCTACCCCACTGGTGGTGCTCCGCAACATCCCAGAGCATCACCAGCAGAACTCTAGGCCATTGGCCAGAGGTGGGGCTGCCATCCGTCTGCTCGGTGGACAACCGCTGCAGCCCTGCTCTCAGCCAGGGGTTTCCGCAGCAATGCCCTAGCATTGTGGGTGATTCACCCGCAACAGTATGGCGTGGGGGAGGGGCGTCATGCAGGCAGACGGCGGACCATGGGCCACTGGAATCCATTTAAAATGGATCTGGATGTGGTTGCAAGCAGGCAGATGCGGACATGCTACAGGGTTGTGCACCCTCATGTTCATGTGAAAATACACACTGACAGCCAGCTGTGTGTGTGTGTCCACCAAAGTCCCAGAGTCAGAACCAACAGGATTACACAAAGAGAGAGAAAGAGGGTGTGCGAGAGAGATCTGAGCCCTGCTGTCTACTCTGTCTCTGCTACTGATGGGAGAGAAGGGGACTGGAGATGGAGAAACCAAGTGGCAACTTAATCTGAACATCAATTTTGACTTTTTCCCATCTCCAGGTCCATTTCCTTAAAGTCTGCTTAAGGAGAATTTCTGATAAGTCAAAATTTTTACATGGCTTGCTGGAAAAATTCGACTGATGCATACTCTGTTATGCTTGCAAAAGGGCACTCCTGACTGGCCTCCAGGATCATGATAGAGCATACAGGAAGAGGCAGTCCTTCAGATACACAGGGTCAGTTAGGTACAATATCTACTTGGTTTGAAGTCAGTTTTTTAGCTATCCACATTGATATTTGCCATTCCTTTCCATTCTCCTCTTCTGCTCTGAGTGTGTGTTGTTCACTTGAATTACTACATTGTCTAATCTAAGTCATCTCCTATACATATTTCACTTCAAGTGAATCATGTGCAAGTTCTGACTTGCCATAGCCTGAAAAGTTGCTGTAGAATCCACAGCATCATCACCCTACTTTGTAGTGTGTTATTTTACCAAATTAGCAAAATAAAGGCAAGAAAGATATGGATCCCAGATTAGTATTGAGATTCTTATCAACAGCATAAAGGGTCATTAGTTCAATTTTAAAATGTTAGCTGATAGTCCTATTTACATTCCTTTCTTCTTTTTCTCCAGAAAATTCAACGCGTGAAAAATGGCTAAGTATGTATCACAATCCTCTATTGTCACTTCCATTATTGCAAGGTTTGGAAGGGCTGACAGATATCTGTTCATTTTTCTAGGTGACTCCAGCTGGTATCCAGACTGGGATACGTTTGTGCATGGAACCAAATCCCCAGCTCCTGTTCCACCACATTCTTCATGTGACCAGTACTGTATTACTGTTGTAGTTTTAAGGCCATTATTTGTGTTATTGACTTTGGGGGCTGTCTATATGGTCCAGAAGCAATATCCCCAAATATTTATATACGAGTTTGTGCAGCATGTCACTGTTTTTGGTTTTTCTCTGAAGACCTAAGACTTACCTGTTATCAGAGCAATAAAACTGCCTTGCAAAGTACCCAGTTTAGGTTTCCAGTTTATTGTTAGAATAGATGGTGAGGTAAGAGTTAGAGGCCACACAGTGAGGCCTCTGAGAACAACTGATTTGAAATCAATGGAATAAACAAAGAAAAGAGGAAATTTGGGGCTGTGACAGTGAGGACGATGGCCCTGCTGTCAGACCCAGAGGAGGGACTTCAGAGCAGCCATGGCACACCCTAAAGAAGCAAGGCTTGCTCATCTGCAGAAGATGCTATCGGCAATCAGGCAGCGTCAGAGGCAGCTCCAGTGTGGGCTCTGACATCACAGGCTTTCCCAGGAGAAACACCATCACCGCCCATGATGTCATTAGGCAGCACCCCGGCAGGGAGAGCCAGGCAGGGCTATTTAACAACCAAGGCAGCTCAGCAGAGAAGGGCAGAGTCAGGAGCTGGAGAAGGTCTGAGCCAGGACCACTACCTCACTCGGAAACTCTAAAGGAACACCCGCTGGAACCCGGACATGAGGTAACGATCTGGGAGGAACATTTATAGCCATACCAGGGGCAGGCTGCCCCCACTTCTATATAGGATAACTGGAGGGGTTTCAATAGGGTGGAGTGCTGACTATAATGTTCTTCTCCCCTCCCTCAAGTCTCTCCCCAGAGCAAGATCGTACCCTCAGGTCTCTCCTGCTTAGGGAAGTGAGTGAGACCACCTAAGACAAGGGCAGGGATCTGTGACAGGGGCAACCTGCCATTTATTTTGAGCTGCTAAGTCTTACTGTATGCTAAAGACTATGGTCACAATCATCGAACCTTTTAGCCCAGAGCAGCCTTATTGAAGCCATCTTGGCTCCAGTGGGGCTACTCCAGAGTTATTGGTTTGAGTTTGCAGCTTATGTGTCCATGAGACTTGTGCTTTTGGAGGATTGAAGCCAGATTATTTTTGGATGGACTTCCAATTCGTATACTTTTCCAACTGAAGGGTGAGGGTGGGGATGAGGGAATGCTCATAGAACGGAGGCAGCTTCCAGTGGCAGCTGGTACCATCTTCCTGGTTGTTACCCTCCTTGGCAAGAGCTCAGAGCGATAGAGAGTCAAGGCGGCAACCATGATTAGCAGTGCCAAGGGAGATGAAGGGAGGCTCCAAATGGGGCTTAGGTGCCTGACAGGGCAAAGAAATGGGTTGGGAATGGTCAAGGGGGCACACAGCAATGACTTTAGAGGTGCATCAGTGACTGCTGTGGCATGGCCAAGGAAAAAGGAAGGACACTTAACAGGGCAGAGGGAAATGGAAGAAGAATGCAACTGCTGTCGGCATAGGGACTCAGCAGGAGATGGCGGGGGTGGAGGGAGGAGGCTGGGAATAGGAGCTCCAATACACAGGGAGAAGACTATTTGGGTTTTTTGTCTCAAGTGAGCATAAGAACATACAAGGTATTTGATCCAGGCTATTGACATGGTGACACCCAGGTGTCTGTTTCCCCTGCGGTGGCAGCACAGGTCTCCCTGGTAGACAGAGGACCTGAGGCTGCAAAAGGGAGAGGGTAGGTGGTTGGAACGCAGGTGGTGTTCGACTCATGCCAAAGCTAACTGACTGCGGCATAGACTGTTTTAAAGGGACAAGTCACAAACTTATTGTCAAAGCAACAATGCCATCACAAATACAAACAATATAACCCCATATATACACAGTAACAAACCATAATATCAACCATAAAACTGATTGGGTACCTAAATGCAAATCTATAAAGAATCAAGTGATCATACTAAAAAGTACCAGTGACTTCCTTGTTCTGAAAAGGGCAAAAGTATATTTAACAATTAAAGAGGACACCACCGGGTCCAAATCAGAAAGCCAGCTAATCAATACATCTTGTTGGCTTCATGGGGACATGTTGTTAATTAACAGAAGAAGTAAATACTGATCTCTAGCAACAGCATAAAGTGGACAGTCCAACATTACATGTGCTAGTGATTCCACAGTACCCATCTGACAATATTGACACACACTTTGATCATACGGGATGTTCAAAAATCTCCCATCAGTGACCGCAGAGGGCAGGAGATTAAATCTCGCAAGGGTAAAAGTAGATTGAAATTTTCTTTCCTTAATAAAAATAGGTATTTAGCATCTTTGGGGGGAGGGACAAAAAATGTGCATAGAGGAGCAATTGTTTTGCACAGAAAAGGCTTCACAGACCATTTGTGATTCTTGGTCCTCAACTCATTGTTTAACAAGACTCACTGCCCTGCTGAATGTCAGAAATAACAAGAACACCTTCAAAAATCCCAATGAATCCAGCAGAGTAGTTATCTCTGTTCCCCAAGGGCCAGCAATCTCCGGTGTAATTGCCAGTGATGATAAGGCCTCACATGGATTTAACTTTAAATGGAGTCAGAATTTAAATATGGCCAATTTAGCTGTTGAAGAGATCTGTCTTGATCCTGTCTCTGAACGGAGAAGGGCTATAGGGGTGCCCAGTACCGTTCTAAGAAAATAACTCTGTATGGGTTCTAAGTCCTTTAAAGCTTGAAGACTCCATACTGGTATGGCATACTGCAACTGAGCCATAACTTTGGCTCTGAAAATTCTTACTGCAGTGATGACCAGCTTGCCTCCCTTAGTATGGAAAAAGGAGAGAATACCTTTAGAGGTTTTCTTCGCCTGATCTAGGACGACCCTTATATGGGGGTGTCAGGAGAAGGAACTAGAAAAGATAAACCCCAGATATTTATACCAGTCAACCTGGTCGATTACCTCATCTCCCATAGTCCAGTGGTGATACCCTCGGGAGCAGCTAATTACCAACACCTTGGTCTTGAAATAGTTGACTGACAAAAATTCCGATGCATAGTAATCATGAAAGGCATTCATTATCCTTCTGAGCCCTATCTTGGTCTGGGACACTAATGCTGTATCATCTACATATAAAAGTACAGGAAAGCCCGCTTCCCCAACCGTGGGGGGGGGGGGGGGGATCGCCTCTGGCACTCAAGACCCCCAAAGGGGTGACCCATCAGCCACATGTAACGGGACAGGAGATTAAAGCCATCACCCATGGAAAGGGGGTCGCTCACCAACAGCTGGACGTTGCTGCTCTGCCACAGGGTACCCAGCAGGATGGTGGTACACACCGGCCACTCCTCACTGCCCCAGTGGTTGAAGACATGTCCAGTTCCATGACTGGACATGGCCAACACAGAGACAGCAAGCAGGAGCACACCAGACATGGAAGGTGAAGGGCAGTTAATGAGCTCGGAGGGAGCTGGAGCCATTGGCACTCAGAAGGGTGACCTTGGCCAGCTGATAGTGGCCTGGCATGGCAGATATGGGAATCTCTCTCTCTCTCTCTCTCACACACACACACACACACACACACACACACACACACACAGAAGGCGCACACATTCTTGCTTGATAAGAGAGAGGCTGGCCAGTGACTGGGGGGAAGAAGGCATAGGAAACCATCAAGGGCCCGCCGTATCAGGGCACATCAGAGCAGGATGGCCGCAGACATTACAACAGCTGTTCCACTGAATGGGGGGTGCCCAGCTGCATACATCACGCCCACCATATGGATGAGGGGCTCAGATACGTGGGGGTGGGTTGCGCGGTATAGCCGATCCAAAAACACAGTACCTGAGGTCTACAGACAGCAGCAGAGTTGGCATGGCTCCCCGGTGCCAAGCGATGCTAAGGGCTAGCACCACTGAGACCCTGGACAGGTTTGCATGCCACACCCATTTAGCTGCACCAACTGCAGGGGCCTTGTGTCTGTTCACTGATCTACATATGGGAGTTGGTTCACGTGCAAAGGTGTGGCGATTTGGTGGCATTTGTGGAGTGGAGAGGATTTGGAAAGCGATAGAGGGACTGGAGAGAGCGATTTGTGGGCGTGCGGAGCAGGAGATTGATCTGTGTGAGAGAGGTCAGGGGTGCGTTTGGGGTGCACATGTAGGTAGTATGTAGTGGTAGAGCGGTGCATTGGTGAGAGATTGGTGTGAGTGGTCTGGAACGAGTGCACAGGGTGAAAGAGTTATGTGAGGGTGTGACACCGTGGGGCGTGTGGGGGAGTGGTGTTGATTGTGAGCTGAGCTGCCTGAGGGTGAGATGATGTGTGCAAGGGATGCCATCACTGGGTAGTTTGCTGGCTCAGGGTACCTGTGTGCAGGGTGTGTTGGCTAGCTGGGGGCTGGGGGGCGGTCACAGGGTGCGGTGGTTGGTTCACTGGGAGTGGGCACAGTGATGGGAGCATGATGCCCATTGTGGGCATCCCGCATGTGCGAGCTGCCCTACTCGCCATCCTGGCGGCATGCTTCAGTCTCCTGGAGCAGGCGTATGATCGGTGGGCCAACCTCCTACTCCCAGCCACCCACTGGTATACCCATGGGCAATGCCGCAGAAGGGCAGCCGACCTGCGGCATGTGGCAATGGTGCGATGGGTGAGGAAGTTCCAGGGCCAGGCGCCTAGTGATGGCGGGGATGACAGCATCACAGCACATCTGCCTCGTCCTCTCCAGGTTGCCGCTGAATATGTATGGTTGTCAGGTGACACTATTCACGTGACGGCTGGGTTGGATGCGGTCACAGAGCAATGACTGGAGGGAGACCATACTGGCGACCTGGACCGATGAGTAATAGACTGACCACTTCAGGATGACCCACTCCCTGCTCAGACAGCTTGCAGAGATCCTTGCCCCCCCACCTCTGTTGGAGTGTTAGCAACATGCGGCACCCATTACCCCCTGGGATGCAGGTTCTGATGGCAGTGTGGCACCTTGCAAACCCCGATTCCTGCCAGAGCGTCGCTAAACTTTTCAGTGTAGGGGCCTCGACAGTGAACAGGGCACTGCACGATGTATGCAACCTCATTGTCGAGCTGCTCATACAGCAGGTGATCCCGCTACCAGACCCGGAAGTGGTGATCTGGGGCTTCGAGGCAATGGGCTTCCCCCATTGCATTGGTGCTATCGACAGCACACACATCCCGATCGTCTGCCCTCACCACGCCAAAACTGACTACCTCAACAGGAAGCAAGCATTCTCTGTGAACCTTCAGACAGTCGTGGACCACCGTTGTCTGTTCACTGATGTGTACACAGGCCACTTGGGGAGGAACCATGATGCTTGGTTCCTGCGCTCCTCTCCCTTCTATGCTAGTATGTTCGATGGGGAGATTGCCCCGAACCTGTTCAGGGTTATCAAGGGTGTTTCCATGACTCTGATTATTATAGGAGATCCCGCCTACCCTCTAACCCCCATGACTGATGAGGACCTATCCCGTTGCCTGCACTCCCGACCGGGTGCTCTTCAACTAGCGCCTGGCCTCTGTGAGTTGCATGGTGTAGAGGACCTTCAGCCTGCTCAAGATGAGGTGGTGGCCCTTGCTGAACCAGAGCCAATTTGACCTCCAGCACACCTCCCATCCTCATCCTGGCAGCCTGTGTACTCCACAACATATGTGAGACTCGTGGGGCTGCCTTGGACAATCCTCCTCCTGTACAGAGGACTATCCCTGTGCTCCTGTAGCAGCACGTTCAGGGTGGGGCCTTCCGCCAGAACTCGGAGGAGAACTGGGATGCCCTATGAAAGCACATAGTAGCCCAACTGGCCGAGAACTGAGTGCTACCCATAGATGTACCCTTACCATATGTACTAATATTCAGGAACCTGAGTTCACTGCACCAAAAAATCTTAAATTCTGCAACAAGTGAAGCCAAATTCTGCAGTGAAGCCAAATTCTGCAAATTCACCGCAAGTATTAATATTTGCATAATTAACTTGATTTGAGGTCTTCCACTTCCCCTCTTCACTGCACCACCAGGGGTCTTCCACTTCCCCTCTTCACTGCACCACCAGGGACTGGCTCCTTGCAGGCCTTGGCAGCCATTGCATGCTGGGAAGCAAATTTGCAACAGGTTTGACATAGAATCACAACTTTGCTAATCAAACACAACTCAAATCCTCTGGAATTTCAGCACCCCAGAATTCCCACCTCATATTAAAACCGCAGACCTCCCTCATCCAAACATAGGGCCTTCAGACCCCACACACCCACAGTTCATCTCCCAGGGGCCTATTTACCCTCGGGTCATGGTCACACCTCCCTGACAGACGGCAGCTGCAGCAGCAGTTTTAGTTTGGGGTCAGGCGACAAGTTTATGCCTGAGCCAGGATTTAAAGATCCTGCAGACAGCTCCCACTGCAGTGTCACTGCAATTTCAGCATGGCACGGCGAAGATTGGCTGATTCTGCGAGGACTGACTGATTCTGCAAAAATCACTGCAAATTGCAGCAACGCAGTCAACTCAGGTCCCTGCTAATATTATATCTGTTATCTTCTACTCAGGTTCATTGTGTTCTCTGTCTTAGTAACTGCCCTAGTAGTTTGGCTATCTGCCTATTCATCCCCCCCATGGCCCATCTGTGGGTGTAGCATCATGGTGGGTCTCCAATTCTCCTATCCTGGCTGGTTGTCCTGTGCCTACACCCAACTACATTGTACCATTGGCATCCTGTGGAACCACCTTTGTGGTATCCCCTGTTCAGGTTTTCTGTAGTTCCTGGTGGTGTGCCTGTGTTCCCTTACACCATCCCAATAACAGTTATCTAGGGTGACATGGCACCCTGTTGTGCCCCTGTACCTGTCTTGGAGGGGTTATCGCTGTTTATGGTTCATGGTTTTCCTGTGTTCCGAATCTGCTGTTATTCCATCACCTGTCTCAACACCTGTTGGGGGTGTTGGGATGGTAATGGTTTGACAGCTGCAACTGGCTGTTGATCTCCATGGAACCGTACTCTGCTCTATCCACTCCATGGCTGTTCCTGGGGCTCTACAGTGTGTCATCCCCTCCCTATTCTCCATCCCCTCCTGTGGCTGGCCTCCCACGATGACCCCCTTTTCTCCCACATAGAGCCCGCTACCGGGCTCTGGCACTCTGTTCACCCTTACCTGTGTGTTCTGTTACTACCTGGCAGCTGGAAGTGTCACCCTGTGATGTGTTCCCACCCCTCCATGGCTGTTTTAGCAGGGTGATCCTCCCTGCGTGCAGGCCGGATCCCAACAGCTGGTGGGTATATGTAGCCAGTGCCTCCGCCAGCGGTCACCGGCAGCTGTCTGTCACCCCTCACGTGGGTGTTTCATCGGTCATATGACCCAGCTATTTTTGTCCCTTTATCCCTTCCACTTGCCCGTGCCCTCCAGGATCCAACAGTCTGACAGGGCACATGTGTGAGCTGCCAGGCCTGGCTGCCTGTCCCGCTGCTGTTTGTCACTGGATCCCTGACATAAACCTGCTATGTGGTTTGCTGCCAGCTCCCTATCATCCATTGGATCCCCCTGTACAGACTCCAAGACAGACAGATATGTTAATATATGCTGTTCTATTTAGGGACTATTTACAGGGGGTGGGTTTCATTGTTTTTGAGGTCTTCCACTTCCCCTCTTCACTGCACCACCAGGGACTGGCTCCTTGCAGGCCTTGGCAGCCATTGCCTGCTGTGGCCTTCCGCTGCCTGGCCTGGGCTCTCCTTCCTCCACCAGCTGCTCCACTGCTGGGTCTGGTGGTTGATCCTGTGGATGACACAGGTAGCCTTAACAGTAGCAGCTATCCATTCCCTGTGCCCCCTTTCAGGTGCTCCCATATGACACCTCCCTGTGTCCACCACCTCTTCCCATGTTACCTAACTGCCCTTTCTTGTGCCGGGGTGGTTTCCTTGCCCTGTGTTCTGCCCTCCCTGCTTATATGGTGCCCTCCATCTATTTTCCCATGCTTACCTGTGCATGTGGGGCGGCCTGCCTAGGAGGCTGGGTCACTGGGGGTGCCAGGATGTTCTGGGGTGGCTGGGGGCCTGGGAGGGGTGTCGTGGAGTGGTGCAGGTGGTCCGGGGAGCCCCCCCCCTGGTGTTCCTTGGGGGCTATGGGAGGGAAGGGGCCCATATGGTCTTGGGCGGGGTAGGGTTGCTTCTGGGGAAACCAGGGGTGGCAGATAAGCTGGGGAGAGGACATGGGCACCTGTGGGAGGGCGCCTTGGTGTTGTGGTGCTGCCAGCCCTCCTACCGCAGCAGGAGGGCCCATGTTGTGCTAGGGGAGACACCACAAAACCTCCAGGATTTCCCTTATTAGTGGTCAGGTATTTGCGGTCTCTCTCTCCAGCGAGACACGGGCCCTCTCCCTCTCCTCTCAGTCGAGCCGCTGCTCACGGAAGAGGGCAGCACCTTGGCACCTGTCCCACAGGAGCTCTGTGCGGGACCGGGTGAGCATTTCATCTATTTTCCCCGATCTATTTCCCCCTCCCTGAGGCTGTGAGCCTGCATCTCCCTGTTCCTCTCTGCACTCCTGGTGGCAGCACCCTGGATGGACTAGGCTGCTTGTCTGTGAATGGCAAGAGAACCTATGTTTAGCTTGGGGCTGAGGCTCACCTACTGTTTACCTGTCCTGGCTCCTGGACCTGCACTGGGGTCTCCCATGAGCCTGGGCTCTGTTGGCAGCCTACCTTTGTGCTTCCATGTCCACATTGGCATGTGGAGGGCTGGAGGAGGTCCCATTCATGCTCCCGTTATTCCTGCATGTTTGTGTCTTCTGTTCCCTACATTTCCTCATCACCCTGTTCCACCTCCGTGGCTGGGTTCCCATCTGGGCCCTGTGATCTCTCCTCCATCGCCTAGTGGTGTTCCCAACCCCCCTCCTTGTTGTCCCCAAGTTGTCCCTTGTTTGCCCTTGGGTATGGATGGGGCGAGTTGCGTTATTGTGCCCCTGTCCCCTTCATGTCAACCCGCCAGCCCCCACCACTGTGCCCTTGACTCTGTGAACCTACCATCAGTATCCTGGTCGCCGGGCTCCGGGATGGCCTCCTGTTCCTCCACAGCCTCCTCCTGCACCTCCAAGTCCCCTTGAGCTGTGTGAGCAATAGTGACCTGTCAGTTTGACCTTGCTTCCCATCAGGGCTAGTGGGTTAGAGCAGAGGGGTGTTCCCATCAGGGAAGCAAGGTCAAACTGACAGGTCACTATTGCTCACACAGCTCAAGGGGACTTGGAGGTGCAGGAGGAGGCTGTGTCTGTCCTCGGTCGAGTCCCCCCCTCCCCCCATTCCATGGGGTCATTCTCTTATTATTAGCAAGCATTTATATATACCTGGCACTTTACAAAGCAATGGAATAGACACAGTCCCTGCCCTAGGGCTTACAATCTGAGAGAGAGGGGGAGGCAGGGGCGGCTCGTGGGTTTTGATTTTGGAGGGGCACTGGGGCAGTAAGGCTGGTGGGCCTAGGGGCGGAGCCAGGGGGACGGTAGGTGGAGCCAGGGGATGGTAGGCGGAGCCAGGGGGAAGGTAGGCCAGTGGCATGGCATAACCCAACAGCAAGGAGTTCCCATGGTTAACAGTGGATGGAAGAAAACAGTCTACATGCACATCAAGCTTAAAATAAATAATTTATAAACCCAAAACACAGGGACCCATCCTTGTAAAACACCCCAGTCACAGCCTGAGTCCAATTTTACCACGCACATCCCATTTCCAACATTTTGAACACAACTGAAATCGCATGATTTGCAGTGATATCTCAGAATTTCCAAACCTCAATTTTGCCACACACATCCCATTTCCAGGATTTTGAACACAGCTGAAATTGCATGACTTGCAGTGACATCTCAGGATTTCCAAACCTCAATTTTACCACACACAGTCCCCCTCTCCACTAACCCACTAGCCCCCACTTCCCTCCCCAAGAACCCAGGAGTCCTGGCTCCCAGCCCCCCTGCTCTAACCCAATAGTCCCCACTCCCCTCCCCGAGAACCCAGGAGCCCTGACTCCCAGTACCCCTCTGCTCTAACCCACTAGCCCCCACTCCCCTTCCCGAGAACCCAGGATCCCTGGCTCCCAGCCCCCTTCTGTCTTTAACCCACTAGCTCCCCACTCCCCTCCCCGAGAACCCAGGAGCCCTGACTCCCAGCCCCCCTCTGCTCTAACCCACTAGCCCCCACT
>QEPC01014254.1:8531365-8569447 GCA_003113815.1 Sphenodon punctatus | reverse complement strand
CCCCCTTGCTCCCCCCTCCCCCATGTCCCCCCACCCACCCCCGGGCCCCCCGCAATTTACTCACTGCGGGCTGGGTGGTTCTCTGTGTTGTCATCGCGCTGATCCTCCTTGCCTCGGCCTCCCTCAGAGACTAGTCCCCGGGCTTGAAGCAGTGTGCATGGGAGCATCAGGAGCCGAGCCTCCTGCTGCTTCTGCGTGCGCTGCTTGAGGCACAGTTGGCTTCCAAGTCGGAAGGGAGGGACTCAGGGAGGAGGGGGGGAGGCTGGGAACTGCACGCGCGGCAGCAGGAGGGCCCCCCCCCCAGGCACCTGTATTGGACGCCCAGGTATGGAGTTTCCCCATGCCTGGCCCCTGCAATGAAATAGTGCCCCCTGCTGGCACTTTTTCATTGCGGGGTCCCTTTATGCGGAATGGACAGCGCTTCTAGCTGCCCATTCCAAATAAAGGGAGAAAACGCCTCCGTTTTGACCCTGAAGGCTTCCTTAGGAAGCCTTTGGGGTGTGTGTGAGTCACTGGTTTGTGTGCACGCGCACACAAACCAGTGACAATGTGCAGAGCCAGCTCGAAGAACCTTGTTTGAAGTAGCAACCTTCTCAAAGTTGCTACTTCAAACAAGGTTCTTCGAGCTGGCTCTGCGTGACTTTTTTTCCCCCCCCTGCAGCAGTCGGGTAACACGACTCCTGGGGCCCAGGGGGGGCATTGCCCCTGATTCTCTAGGGGGCACACTGCCACTGGGGGGAGGGGATACAAAGGAAGGGGAACAGAGGGAGAGACAAAGGGTGATACATTCACAAAGATGCGAGGTCTCAGGTGCACATGCTTGGCTTGGTTACATTGAGAATGATGGCTGGCTGGTCCATGTGGTGAGGATATGAGTACACAGACCTCAGGCAACAGATTGTATTGGATGGAGGGTATCAGCAAGAGTTAGAGGAGGGGAGTGAGGAGTTGGGGAGGGCAGAGCAGAAGAGGTGGGTCTTGAGGAGGAATTTGAAGCTACGAAGGGAGGGGGTGAGGTGGATGTGGGCAGGGAGGGAATTCCAGACATGGGGGGCAGATAGGGAGGAGGGACGAAGGTGACTAGGGAAGCAGGGGAGGTGTGGGAGGGTGAGTGAGGGGACAGAGGAGGAGTGGAGTTTGCGGACTGGAGTACGGAGGGAAATTACCGCAGAAAGGTTGGGGGGAGCGAGGTTGTGAAGAGCTTTATAGGTGAAGACTAGGAGCTTGTGCAGGATTCATTCAGGAAGGGGGAGACAGTGAAGAGAGGAGAGGAAGGGCTGCACGTGGTCGAAGTGACATTCGAGGTGGATGACCCTGGCAGAAGAGTTTTGGACGGAGATAAGTGGAGAAATAATGGGATACGAGGAAGAGAAAAGTGGAGAAATAATGGGGAAACACTGAAAAAATGTATTTCTGGCTATAACTTTCTTGTTGCTTATTCAAGTCTGATGAAACTTGGGGAGATTGTACCATCAATGGAGGGCACTATGTGTACCAAATGTGGGAATAATTGGCTAAAGGATACCGATTTTAGAAGCAATTGTATGTTGTGATTTTAAGAAAAGCTGCATACGCATTCCTGGCTACAACTTCTTTATCTGCAATCCAATTTGCATGAAACCTAGGAAGATTATGTTCCTCCCCAAGGTTACCAATCCTGCAAAATTTCAGATATATTGGATAAAGGGCCCTGATGTTATAAGCCAACAACTTGAAAATACATTTCTGGCTGTAACATTTTTATATTCCATCCTGTTTACAAGACATTTGGCAGGAATACATCCCACACCTTCCCTGTCATTTCTACCAAACTACAGGACAATTTAGTTTTATAAGCAACTGAAGTTGTCCCCTTCAAGACCATTATTCAGATAAATAGCAGCACATGCAGTGCCAGTCAGCAACAGGCACCTGGCATGGCAGAGGGGTGGGCATGGCAGGGGAAAGACTGTATGAGGGGGGATGGGAAGTAACCCAACAGACTGACAGATACATTCACTGCCCAATTACTACATGTCTCCAGCTTTACAGGACCAATCGGTGGTGGCTTCGAGGCAGGCATAGAGGGCGGCCCTGAGGCAGGCATAGAAGGGACATAAATGGACTTTGGGGATAGCATCCCAGCAATCAGGAGACATGGGGCGCTTTTAAACGAGACAAGAAACGCAGCTGATCCTTTGTTCAGCTGCATTTCTTGGCGCTCGTTTAAACGGCTAACTTGGATCATCTCCCATGTCAGACCGGGCAGGCGATCCTGCCCCCTCTGACGCGGATCCCCGAAGTGCTGGTTTTACGCTGCACTTATGGGTTCTTGGCCAAAGTGCACATGCGCAGAAGGGTGTGCATGCGCACAAAGACTCAACCCCGTGTCTGATGCTCTCCTGAGCATCAGACATGGCATACAGAGGAAGGCGGGGGGGATATGCCGGCACTTAATGATCCCGGCACTTAACGATCATATAAAAGTGCCCATGGTTTACACATCCAGGCTGGCCAATTATCATCACAACCACATCCTGCAGCACTGTGATAGAGGACATAAGAGAATCTCTATTGGCTCTTTCCTAGACAGATACTTCCAGCTTCCCAGAGAGAAGTTGGGATGGTCAGAGCACAGAATGAGGATATTTGGTTGACATTTCTGATGCCAATTGGCATAATAAACAGATCATATACCACAGTGACATGTAAGAGAATCCCTGGAATAGGCTCCTTCTCTGCATATGCTGTGCAGGTATATAAAATTAGGACCCTTTATCACATCTTTCTGATATTTGGCAGAGATGGTCCTGAAGGTGTGAGAGACAGCCATGTGAAATTTCATGTACACTGGTTGGACTACAAAGATGTTACAGTCACATTTATAAGTTAATTGCTTATACCACCAGGACCCTTTATCCAATTCTTCTGAAATTTGGTATAGATAGTAAACCCTAGGAGGGGTATACACTTGTGTCAGCGGCAGAGCAGGTGACCGAAGGGGGAACCCCAGGCGCGCTGCCCTTCAGCGTGGTAGGACGGCAGAAGCGTCAGAAGGAGGGATGCACGTAGCAGGGGGTGGAGCCTCTTCACGCTGACAGGAGAGGCTTGGCTCCGCCCCATTTCCAGGTGCGGGGAATATTGCTGATGGCTAGGCGGGCGGGGGGGGGCCCACCCTGAGCACACTGGTATGAGGGAGGAGCTATAACCTATATAACATACTGGCAGGACCTGGGTAACCCGCCGGTAATCATTTAGAGAAGCTGGCCCCCTGGATCTTGTGGAGTATTCCTGTCTTGAACTATTTTGACCATAAGTTGAGTGGAGAGTGATTGTTCCCTGTGTTCCCCTGCCCTACCTCCGAGTGTTTGATAGAGTGAATGGTGAGTGATCGTGTATTGTTTCTTGTATTGAGTTTCTGGATACGTGAATAGTGATTTTGGTACCTGGTTCCTTGCCCTTTTCCCCTCCGTCCTCTTCTTCCCTTTCACTACTTCCTCCCTTGAACGCAAGACCCATCCTTTCACCCCCTTGACCGTGCGGGTTCCTTCCCCTTCCCCCCTCCCTGGAACCATATCCCTGTCCTTCCACACTCCTCCCTATCACGGTGCCCTGGAACCTGAATATTCCCTCGAGCAACTGGTATTGTCCTTTGTGTACTTTCCCTCTTGGGGCACTTGGCTTCTGATTCTCGATCCCAATGATGAAATGGGTTGCTCTCCAAGTTTGAGGGAAAGCCCACCCTACACCCTGAGGGATTTTTATATCCTAGATAGAGTGCCATCCCATTTTGAAGCCGCCCCCCTCTCTCGATCCCTTTTTCCCTATCTACCCCTTTCCTTCCCTTCCCTTTCCCCCCTCCCCCTGACAACTTGCCATTTTCATCCACATTAGATGGGAGACAAAGAAGTTACAGCCAGAAATGTATATGTGGAATTTTGCAAAATAGCATAATTTATCCACTTATAAAATTGAATTCCTTTATCCACTCTTTCTGAAATTTGTTACACGTAATGCCTTACATTTGTGGTACAATCGTTCATAGTGTCATCCAAATATAGTGAAAAACAAAAACAGTACAGCCAAAATGTGTTTTCTATTGAAACCAATGTAAATCGAAAATGAAAGCAAAAACAAAAACAAAATGTTTATATTTATGAATACAAAAATGAAAGATTTAAATAATGAAAATGAAAAATGACATGGACCCCTGGTGCACATATCTAGGGTGCTTAGAGGTCATGTTTGGAAACCCACTGGGAGAGAGTGGGGCCTCCACACACTCCCCTCGTGAAAATAGTGCCTACTGTGAACCCCCTGGAAGTAGACAAAATAGCAGGGCCCGGGGTGGTTGCCCCAGGCCACCCCATGGTAAGGCCAGTTCTGCTGCCCAGACACAGAATGAGCTAGGAATGGTTCTGCCAGTAGGGTGAAGCAGGGTCTGGCAGAGCTCTCTTTCTCTTACCCCACCAAGTAGCAGACAGGTGGCCGACATGTAGCAGGTAATTTAGAGATATAATGACCTGCCACAGTGGCATGTGTTACATCTGACACCCTCTACCAAAGGCCAAACTCTGCTCAAGGAAAGCCCTAGAAGGAGAGTATGGGGGGGAGGGGGAGGGGAGGAAAGTTATAGAGCAGGGATGGGGAATCTTTTCTCTCCCAGGGGCCACTTTGAAGCTTGCACAAGCTCTGAGGGCCACACAGAGATTAGGGCAGGGGTGCTTAAGGGATACACTCAAGGAAAGGAGAGGCCAAATCATGGATCTGTGCCATGGAACTGTCCCCTATCCTTGTTTGCATGACCTCAGCTCTGCTCCCTTCCCCTGAGCCCAGTTTTTCAGTGATTGAAGGTAAGAACTGGATCCAGGGGACCAGATTCAGGAAGTGGAAAGGGGCCACTTAAAACCTTGTTGTGGGCTGCATTTGGCCCCCAGACCTGAGGTCCCTGTTGTAGATAAAGAATTACTAGACATTTAAAGAACTGCTCATTTGCAAAACTGATTCAGCACAGCTTCCTCATTCGTGTCTGTATCAAAGCTACTGCAGCTGACTCATTTCCTGTTTTATTAATGAGGCAAGTCTGGGGAGCTTGTGATAAACCCCAGCCTGAAAGCCTTTGAGCCAAAACGGTCTGCCTCCTAAGAGCACCTTATACAGCTAAAACATTCAGCTTTCAAAGCTGCAAGGTCAGAAAGACTTGGAAGTCATGAGAACCAGACTGTTACTTGCTGTGCCAATATTACTGGGTCTCTCCCTTTGCTGCCACTCATATGATCAGTCAAGTGCTTTGCCTGATATAGAAGAAGTGAAGTTTATTGAGGAATGCGTGAGCATGCATAACAAGTTCCGGTCCCAAGTGAATCCACCAGCCAGCAACATGCATTACATGGTAAGGAGTCTTCGCTGCCTGTGTGCAAGTCAGGTTTCTGTAATGCTGTTATTTGTGTTTAAATTATTGCTGTTTTAGTAAGTAGTGGCTGCTGCTTCCCATTTTATTAATGAACTTCACAAATCCTCTCTTGGTTAAAAGCCACCATGCCCCACTCAGCAAGGCTCTGATTATTACAGACATATTGAACCCCATTTCCTAATTCTGGAGCAATGCTTTTTAAAGCATCTCACTCTTACCTGAATGTAGTATGTTGTGTATTTTAGTGAAATATTTCAAATAAGGCTCCTTGAAAATGTGGATTTTTCTGCTGAAAATTTCTGTCCAACAGAAAAATCCACTTTCCAGACAGTTAAATGCAATACAAAACATTCACATGGAAGCAAAAACTAAAACCAGTGCTTCTCCCCCAGTGGTAGCTATGGTCACCCAGACAATACAACATACGATAATGCTGAGCCTGCTTCAGGGAAAGCATACAGAACCCAAGATGCTGTTATCACAGAGAGGACAGATTTACTTGGTAGGCACAAAACCAGCCATAGCAGTCTGACCAGTGGTCCATTTAGCAGCACAGCATCCAGTCTCCCACAGTGATCAGCTTCCACTGCTTTAGGCAAGTGTGCAACGCAACAGGTAATAAAGGAGTAATTCATTTCCTGCTATTCACTTCCAGCCCTTGGCAGCCTCTTACACCCTGAGTGGAGGGGTAAGGTCTGCACTAGAACTCAGACCTCGGCATGTACGTAGAGTGACTTTCCAATGGGGAAAAAACTCCTCTTCTCCCTCCCTGCTTGGATGGCAAGAATGTCAGAGAAAGCACTGTTACAGTTGTGCGGAAATTCATTTCTTGACCAGCTCTATTTTAAAATCTTTCCTAGTCTAAACCGTCTAATTAATTATTATTATTATTTAGAATTTTTTTTAAAAACCAATCTCATGATTTTTATAAACAGTACTCTTGGATTTAAATCAGTTGTGGAAGAGGCCATTGTTGAATCATTGCTAAAGTTTTCAAATTCATTGGCTTGCAAGGTCATCTCATCTGTATTGTCAGGGCAGGGCCTCGTCTCACAGAAAACCACTCACTGCTACTGCTGGCCCCAAAGTCTGCAGCAAATGATGGGACTGAAGCAGGGACCAAAAAACAAGCTACAGTGAATGCTTTTAGACAGACAGTACCCACACCTCTGCTTTTCCTCACCCCAGGGTGGCCTGTCCATTTAAAGGCGGGCTGCCTGGGTGTGAGGCGGAGCAGAGGCACCAGCTCCGCTTGCAGTGCTCCGGAACATTCAACATCTTTATAAACGACTTGGATAAGGGAAAGTGGGAGGGATAGCTGACACCTTAGAAGACCGAAATAAAACTAAAAATGATTTTGATAAGTTGGAAAACTGGGCTGAAACTATTCTAACAAAATGAAGTTCAACAGAGAAAAATTTAAAGCTCTGCATTTAAGTAAGAAAAATAAAATGTACAAATACAGGATGGGGGATACCTGGCTTAGCAGCAAATACATCTGAAAGAGATCTGGGGACTGTCATTGATCACAAACTGAACATGAGCGAGCAGTGTGATGCAGCCGCAAAAAAGGCTAATGCAATTTTAGGCTGCATTAACAGAAGCATCACTTCCAAGTCATGAAAAGTAATAGTTCCACTCTATTCTGTGATGGTCAGACCTCATCTGGATTACTGTGTCCAGTTCTGGACACCGCACTTTAAGAAGAACATTGACAAATTGGAACGTGTTCAGAGGAGGGCACGAAAGATGGCCAGGGGTCTGAGAACCAAGTCCTAGAAGGAAAGGTTGAAGGAACTGGATATGTTTAGCCTGAAGAAGACTAAGGGGAGACATAATAGCGGTTTTCCACTACCGGAAGGGCTCTGTCACAGAGAGAATGGCAAAGACTTGTTCTCTCTTGCCCCTGAAGACAAGACTAGAAATAACAGGCTCAAACTACAAGAAAGCAGATTTCGGTTGGACAGTGGAACAAATTAGGTGGTGGGCTTTCCTTCGCTGAAGGTTTTCAAACAGAGGCTGGACAGACATCTGTCAGGGATAGGAGGTGTGCACCAGAGGACTATGTCATTTTTCGTTTCTTAAATCTGTCATTTTTGTTTTCGTAAATATAAAATTTTTGGTTTTGATTTCATTTTCTTTTTCCATTGGTTTCAATGGAAAACATATTTTCGGCTGTACCTTTTTTGGTTTTCATTATATTTGACTGGAACTTGGAGAGATTGTACCTTCAATAGAAGGTATTATGTGTACCAAATTCCAAAATGATTGGCTAAGGAACCCAATTTTATAAGCAGTTGAATTATATTACTTTGCAACAATCTTCATATACATTCTTAATGGTAACTTCTTTGCCTCACATTTAATGTAGATGGAACTTAGCAGGTTTATACCCCTTCCTATATTTACTACCTCTGCCAACTTTCAGAAGGATTGGATAAAGGGTCCTGGTGGTATAAGCAATTAACTTATAAATGTATGTCTGACTATAACATCTTTGTAGTCCAACCAGTGTACATGAAATTTTGAAGGACTGTATATCACACTTTCATAATCACTTCTACAAAATATCAGAAAGATGTGATAAAGGGTCCTAATTTTATATATCTGCACAACATACGCAGAGAAGGAGCTTATCCCAGGGATTCTGTTACGTGTCACTGTGATATAAGATCGGTTTGCGATGCCAATTGGCCAGCAGAAGTGTCAACCAAATATCCTCATTCTGTACTGTGACCATCCCAACATCTCCCCGCCCCCACACACACTTGTTACTGGGAAGTCAGCAATATCTGTTTAGGAAAGAGCCAATAGAGATTCTCTTATGTCCTCTGTCACAGTGTTGCAGGATGCAATTGTGATTATTAATTAATTATTATTATTATAATAAGCATTTGTATAGCACCAGCTGTGTACTTGGCGCTTTACAGAACAATAAGATAGATGCGGTCCCTGCCTATTGCTTACAATCTAACCGACATGGAGGGGGAGACTAGGAGAGGGGACATAGGGAGAGACAAGGGATAAATAACATTCAAGTGGATGCGAAGTCTCAGGTGCACGTGCTTGGCTTGGTTGTGGTTAGGCAGGAGTCTGCATGGAGGGCAGACAGTAAATATTGAAAGGAAAGTTCTAACAGGCATCGGGAAAGGCGGTGAGGAAGAGGTGGGTTTTGAGGAGGAATTTGAAGGTGTGGAGAGAGGGGGCAAGGCGGATGCGGGCAGGGAGGGAGTTCCAGGCATGGGGGGCAGCAAGGGAGAAGGGACGAAGGCAGTTAGGAGATCAAGGGAGATAAAGGAGGGTGAGGGAGGGGGCAGAAGAGGAGTGGAGAGGGCGTGCAGGAGTGTGTAAGGAGACTAGGGTGGAGAGGTAAGGGGGAGTCAGGTTGTAAAGGGATTTGTAAGTGAACACCAGGAGTTTCTGAAGGATGAGTTCGGGAAGGGGGAGCCAGTGAAGTGAGGAATAGCTGTATATGGTCAAAGCAACGGGCTGAGTGGATGACCCTAACAGCAGAGTTTTGGATGGATATAAGGGGGCACAGATGAGAGCGGGGGAGGCCAGTAAGGAGGAGGTTGCAGTAGCCAAGGTGAGAGGTGACCATGGCGTGAACAAGGGTTTTGGCTGAGGAGACAGAGAGAAAGGGCGAATCCGAGCAATGTTGTGGAGGGCGAAGCAACAGGACTTGGCAACAGAGTTGATGTAAGGTTTAAAGGAAAGGTGAGTATCAAAGACAAAGCCCAAACTACGGGCTTGGGGAATGGGATGGATGGTGACCCCATCAATAAGGATGGACAGGGAAGAGGGAGAGGAAGGGTAGGGAGGAAAGATAAGGAGCTCAGTCTTAGCCATGTTGAACTTGAGGTGATATTGGGACATCCAGGCGGAGATATCAGAGAGACAGTTGATGAGGCGAGCTTGGACAGAAGGGAAGAGAGAGGGGGTGGAGAGATAGAGTTGAGTGTCATCAGCATAAAGGTGATATTGGAAGCCATGGGAGGCAATGAGTTTGCCAAGGAACAGGGTGTAGATAGAGAAGAGGAGAGGGTCCAGGACAGAGCCTTGGGGGACCCCAACCGAGCGGGGGAGGGAGGAGGAGTTGGAATTGGGAAGAGCCACATTAAAGGAGCGGTCAGAGAGGTAGGAGAACCAGTCAAGGACAGAGCCACAGAAGCCTAGGGAGCAAAGAGGGTTCAGTAGGAGTGAGTGGTCGACAGTGTCAAAGGCAGCGGAGAGGTCGAGGAGGACAAGAATGGAGTAAAGGCGCTTAGATTTAACGACAAGTAGATCATTGGTGATCTTGGCAAGGGCAGTTTCAGTGGAGTGAAGGGGGCGGAAGCCAGATTGGAGAGGGTCCAGGGAGAAGTTGGCAGAGAGGAGTTCCAGGCAGCGGGAGTAGACGATCCGTTCCAGAAGCTTAGAGGTGAATAACTGGCCAATGTGGATATGTAAACTATGCTTCCCAGTTGCTGGGATGCTATCTCCAAAGTCCCAGTTATGTCCCTTCTATGCCCACCTGATGGCCGCCCCCTATGCCCGCCTCAGAGCCACTACTGATTGGTCCTGTAAAGCTGGAAGCATGCAGTAATTGGCCAGTGAATGTGTCTGTCAGTCTGTTGGGTTGCACCACATCCTCCCTCCTACAGCCTCCCTTCCCCTGCCATGCCAGGTTCCTGCCTCAGACTGGCACTGCATGTGCTGCTATTTATCTGAATGGTCTTCAAGGGGATAACTTCAATTGCTTATAAAATTGGGTCCCTTTATTAAATTGTCCTGTAGTTTGGTAGAGATGACAAGGAAGGTATCCGATACATTCCTGCCAAACGTCTTGTAAACAGGATGCAATATAAAAAGGTTACAGTTGGAAATGTATTTTCAGGTTAATGTCTTATACATCAAGACCCTTTATCCAATCGTTCTGAAAATTGGCAGGAATATTACGCTTGTGGAGAGACATAATATTCACAGGTTTCATGAAAATTGGATGGAATATAAAGAGGTTTTAACCATGAATGTGTATGGAGCTTTTCTTAAAATCACAACATTCAATTGCTTCTAAAATTGGTTTCCTTTATCTAAACTTTAAAAAAATTAGTACACTTGGTGCCCTTCATTGCGGGTACAATCTCCCCAAGTTATATCATAATTGAATAAGAAGCACAAAAGGTATAGCTGGAAATACATTTTTCAGTTTTTTCCCTTTATTTCAAAAACAAAAAGACATTTTAATTTCTATTTTTGTTGTTATTATTTGTTTTCATTATTGCAATAACAATAATGAAAATGAAAAATTTATTATCATTATTGTAATAACAAAAACAACATGCACACCCCTAGGGATGTTGTAGCTGTGGATTTCCTGCATTGATCAGGAGGTTGGATTAGATAACCTCTGAGACACCTTTCAGCTCTATGATTCTATGATGCATTCACATTGAAGTCAAATAAGGGTCACAGAAGATAAAACCAAACAAGAGCTTGAGATCTGGAGAAATACCTGTGAACACTTTAGCTATCTTTGCAGCTTAAGGCATGAGCAAGCACCCAAAAAAGAAAAGTGACTTAAAACAGAATCATTTTGAATATGCAGTCCTTTTGAGAAACTCCTCTTACTTATCCCCACTGAGTAGATCTCTTCCCCATGGTCTCTTAGGTGTTGCACAAACGTAAGCAAAAATATCCCTTAACTTTCAGCAATACTAGGGCTTGAAAGCAACTAGCAGGCGAGTCCTTCACCATTAAAATGAATAAGACCTTTGCCATTTACTTCAATGGGTGGAGGACCAGGCCCCAAGAGTGGATTGTGTACTACAGAGCAATTTTACTCTTCTTCAAAACGAAAGCAATGATGACCATAAGAAAATATTAAAGATTGCCTAAAATGTTGACTGACAAAAGACCTTTCTGAACTGGTCAATGAAGAAAAAAAAATAAAAAATGGTTATTGAGCGGGTGGTGGCTCGACAGTTGCAGGAACATCTGGACCGGATTAACTTTCTCGATCCCTCGCAGTCAGGTTTTTGCCCTGGATATGGCACAGAGACTGCACTTGTGGCCTTGGTTGACGACCTGCCTCTCCCGTGATCCTATTAGATCTCTCGGCTGCATTTGGTACCGTTGATCATGAGTTGTTGGTGACTCGGCTGCGGGACCGGGCAGGGATTGGTGGGACCATTCTTGAGTGGTTCCACTTGTGGAGAAACCCTCCTGGCTAGATTGCCCCTTGGGTTCCTCCCTGACCCAAGGCAAGGGACTCTGCCAGACCATATAAGGATATGTGCTCACCTTAGCCCATCTGACTGACCATACCTTACATACCTTACCAAAGAAGGAACCCTAGGTCAGATAACCTAACTGATTGGCCACCTTGAACAGGGTCACCTGGGGCTATGAGCCAATAGCTGAGATGCTAGCATTGCCCTTTAAAAAGAAGGCTAGTACATTTCCAGAGACAGAGACCTCATGGCCAGCACCCAGTAGCTGTGCTGGACTAACTTGCAACACCCAGCTTTCTCCATCCAGCTGGGAAAGAACCAAACCTTGCAAAGGTAAGACATCCATGCTTACTATGCAGAGAAGATACTGTGAATAAGTCCTTCTATGCAGAGAAGCAGGGTTAGGGACCGTTTAGGCTTAGACCCGCTCTAAACGGGTTACCATACCTGCTTGTAGTTGCCTGTGTTTTCTCACAAGCTCAATACCTTTTCTCTACCTTTTTGTATCCTTGTAATCCGGTTAACTTAGCTAGTAAAAACTATAAATCTTGTTTTCTCTAATCAAGAGCGCCTGGTGTGCGTGCTGTGACCCAAAATACTTCCCAAGTTCAGCTTATACTGGGAAAGCAATCTCTAATAAGGAGCAGGGTTTGGGCTTCCAGAGCAGCCCTTAACCTCGGAAGCTTGTAGTTCTGGTGGTGGCAGCAAAACCTGAGTGTTACGGTGATGGGCACGCAATGAGGGAGGGGGCTAGGAGTAGAGCACACACCCCTACTGGACCCATTACGCCACACCACTCCTTCCGAGCTGGGAGAGTCCAGAGTGTGGTCCTGGATCATTTTTCATCTTCCCCCCGGGGCCTCACGTGTGGAGTCCTGCAGGGTTCTATCTTGTCCCCTCCTCTCTTGTTCAATATGTAAATGCAGCCTTTGGGAGAGGTTGTTAGGAAGTTTGGCGTACGGTGTCATCAGTATGCTGATGACACCCAGCTTTATCTCTCATTTTCATCCCTCGATGCTTACCTGGTGCTTGGCAGCTGTGGGGGATTGGATGAGGGCAAGCTGTCTGAAGTTAAATCCCAACAAGACGGAGGTGATGGTCATGGGGAAGGCTGGGGGAGTGGTGGCTCCCATCATTGATGGAGTCCATCCTGCCCTGGTATCTCAGGTTTGGAGTCTGGGGGTGCTCCTGGACCTGCAGCTCTGCTTGGATGCCCAGGTGGCAGCTGTGGTGAAAGGGGCATTTCGCCAATTACATCTGGTGCATCGGCTTCAGCCATATGTCTCGGACTCTGACCTAGCCATGATTGTCCATGCTTTTATTACCTCGAGACTGGACTACTGTAACACACTCTATGGGTGAAAACAGACATGACGCTAACCACCCTTTAATCACCCTTGGTGATTATTTATGCATGTTGCAGGGCTGCATAGGGCACCAATACAGCCCTGCAACATGCATAAATAACCACCAGGGGTAGTTAAAGGGTGGTTAGCATCATGTCTGTTTTCACCCTATGTGGGGATACCCTTGGTGCTGGTTCGGAGGCTGCAGCAGGTGCAGAATGCGGCGGCTCATCTCCTAATGAGGACAGGCCGACGTGAGCTTATTACACCAGTGCTTTGCTCTCTGCACTGGCTGCCTATTCGGGATGGACGAACACGGTTCGGATGTTCAGAGTTCGGACTGATCAATTTCGTTTCGGTTTCTATTCGGTTCCGGTTTCGATTTCGCTATTTTTGAATGTTCGGCCAAACTGAACTCGGCTGAACCGAACCATCGAACTTGAACTCGGGTTTTGAACCAAACAACCGAACATCCAAACCGCGTTCTGTTCGCCCATCCCTACTGCCTATAGTCTTCCAGGCCCAATTCAAGGTGTTGGTGTTGACCTTTAAAGCTCTGAACGGCCTGGGCCTCACCTACTTGCGTGACCGCCTCACCCTCCAGGACCTGGATCGGCCCCTGCGGATGGCCGGGGGTGCCCTCCTCAAGGTCCCACAGGTTTCTCGCATGTCGACCTTGCAGAGGGCGTTCTCTGTGGCTGCACCGCGGTTGTGGAACTCCCTCCTGTTGGCGGTCCACCTGATTACCGACCTCCCCTCTTTCTGTAGACAATGTAAGACCTGGCTATTCCACCGTGCTTTTCCTGAGGGAGAGGGGGTGGATGGGTTGGGTTAGGGTGGGGGGTATGTTGTTTTTATATTGTGTTTTAAATCCTATTATTACTGTTTTAAATTGTTTTAGTATGTTGTTAGCTGTCCTGTGATGCTTTTAGCAGGAGGAGGTGGCATACAAATATTATAAATTTTTTTTTTAAAAAAGATTGTATGCGACAAAAAAAAAAAAAATAGTCTTTAAACAAGAAAACTTGACAGTTTAACTCACTATGGAAATGCATGGGCAGCGTAAAGGCCATTTTGAAAATTTGCTCCATTGTACCCAGGTGACTGGACCTGAATGTCAAAAACAGTTCTGCCCAGGGATGTGCCCCAATGACTGCTATAGGTTTTAATAGTAGCCACACCTACCCTGGAACACCAGTGGTACTCCTGTCAACATGTTCTCTAGCAAAAGAAAGAAGATCCATTTAAGACTGAAGTAATTTGAATGATTACACTTATTTCCAGTCTAATTTAGTATTGACTTGTGAACCCAGCAGAATATTGATAGCTCATTAAACTAGGCAGATAGCATTACTGATTTATTAGTTCTCATTTCAGAGGAGATTGAAAATGCAAAATTGAGAATGTCAAAGCTAACCATTGAGAATGAACTTCTGAAAATGGTCACTTCAAGGGGTTTTCTCTGCAAGAAGGCAACACAAATGGCACTGGAAATTATTTGTTTGTTTTTACATTTTGCAGAGTTGGGACCCAGATTTAGCCAAGACTGCCAAAGGTTGGGCAAAGAAATGCCACTTTAGACATAATCCTGATCTTAAGATACCAGGGAAGGCCCATCCCAAGTTCACCTCAGCTGGCGAAAACATCTGGACTGGCTCCATGCCTATTTTTTCTGTGAGTAAAGCCATCACTAATTGGTATGAAGAGGTCAAAGACTACAACTATGTTTCCAACTCGTGCACAGGCATATGTGGCCATTACACTCAGGTAAGTCATTTGGTATGTTTCTCCATCTGAACATTATGAACGTAAGAATTGCCGTACCGAGTCCCACCAGTGGTCCACGTAGCCCAGCATCCTGTCTCCAGCAGTAGCCAGCTTCTACTACTTCAAAAGTGCACAAGTCATAATGCAGCGATACATTTTCTGCTCTTCACTCCCATCCCCCAGGATTACTTTTGTCTGCTGAGACATCAGGACTGTTAAGGTTACCACTCCAGACACAAGTTATATGAGAGAGGGTTTTTGTTTGGTTTTTCACCGATTTGGTGAATCAATATTCTATATCACTCTTTCAGAAAGGCTCACTGAAGTAGAGAGTAGAAGTTTCATACTAAGAATTTAGGGTGCATTCACACGAGATGGTTAGCTTACTGTTGAACATGTGAAAGGTTTATGGGGCAGGATGCAAAATTTAAAGCCAGAAAAGTAAGGGTTGACAATCAGGCTAAAACCCGCTCTTGTATTTCCCTTATCTTGTGAAAGGATTAATCCACTTTTCAGTCAGTCTTAATTGCTGAGGACAGATATAGAAGCGATTTCCCCCTATCCATGGAGAAGAGTCTCCTGTGAATGCACCCTTAGTCTTCATGTGCTCCCCTTCTTAGGAAGATCTATGATGCACAGGCTGAAGCTAGTAACAGAAGTCAAAATTGAAAAATTTGCTCAAATTCAGGACAAGGTGGGACAATTCCAAAGCCTTCCACCTTTTGTCAGCACTTCCAAGATCCAACTAGTAGCTACTAAAAACATAATTATTAATATGTGCAAGCCAGGTATCATTTGCAGTGTACAACGTAATTAGGTTTACAAATGTGTGTCGATTGTGCCAGTAGATGACATTCTTCATATAACACATTCTGACATAAGATTAGGCAGATGTGGGATTCCCAAAATAATCACTTTTTGGCTGTTTAATAGTCCAAGTATTAAATTAATTTTTGGCAGCAGCAGGGTAGTATAGGAAAACTCGCAGTGTCACTGACCGAGTTCTATCTATGCATCTCCTATGTGACAACAGGGAAAAGGAACACTTCAGACCCCAGAAACCCTACTGCGAGCACTTCCATTTTAAGCGTTTGGGAGCAAATGGATTTGCAGCTTCTCCCGCTATAGAGGAAAAGCAAGTTCTCCTCCCTCTTGCTCTCAGGGTGGCTGCCCCAGCAGCTTATTCCTCCAGAGGAAAATAGCTGGGGCCAGATCATGATTGCTGGCTCTCTCAGCTGCCTCTTTCAAAATGAGCAGGGAGGCAAGTCTCCTCCACCTCTGCCATCTCTGGCGGAGACCCCTTTGAACTAGCAGCAACAGGTGATTGGGCTGTTTCCGAAGGAGGCAGCTATGAGATCCTATCACCATGGTGTTGTCACCTAGATACAAAATGTCTGAAACAACTACTCTTCTGCCTCAACCCAACCCTCCTCCCTCCCACCACACACAGCCCTGATTGAAAGCATTCTCTCTCACAAATATCCAAGCCTCACATTCCTACATAATTGGCAGGCAGCAGACAGACAGCTGAGAGCCTTTGATTCATATTGGATGAGATCTAATATTCGAGATACTGGGGTCAAATTCAGCCCATAAGATATCGTCACACAACCCGATAACTTTGTAACATGCTGAAATGTGCCACTAGTAGGAGATTCATCGATAAAACAGCAAACTTTGACTCTTATTTGAACCACTAACACTTCTTCCAGTTAGAAATATACTGCAGGTTGGTGGACTGCAGACAGATTAACTGCACATAATCTTTGCTTTGAAGAAAAATGTCAAAACTAATTATTTTGCTGAAATACATTAGAAAATTGTTGCTTGTCAGTAGCTTTAGGCAAGTGGATAGCAGTAGGTTTTCAATGCATTTCACATGTATGCCAATATGCAGAGTCCATATGACTCATGTCACCTGGTTAACTTGATACTTACCAGTACAAAATACAATGATCAATTTCTCTTGAACATTAAATAATTTGTTCTAACCAAGTTTATGCTGGCTTCTTTTCAGGTTGTCTGGGCTACAAGCTACAAAGTTGGCTGCGCTGTCCACTTTTGCCCCAGAGTCACAGACTTTAGCGGACCTAATGCAGCACACTTCATTTGTAACTACGGGCCAGCGTAAGGTTTTTAAATAACTTCTATTACTGCTAAGTAACCCATCGGCTAATGCTGGAATTTGGCAACACCACATTCTAGAGCAGTGTTCCCGTGTCTGCGGCCATTTTTAAATGAGACATGCCCATGCAGGTCCACCCATTCCCCATGGATCCAGATGCCCGCCTGAAAGCTGCGTGTGTGTGGGTGTGGGTGTGTGTGTGGGGCAGAGGGAAGCGCTCCTGTGACCCATGCACCACCCACCCATGCACGGAGCAGCAGGAAAAATCTGGGATGCTCTGTGCAGGGGCAGGCCAAACCGCACACCCATCCCTGACCTTTTTGATTCTCCCCCCACACTCACCGAATGTGCATGGGTGTGGCGCCACACAGTGCATACGGACCCGACCCACAGCCATGCCCATGTAAAAACAGTCTATGCTGCGACATCCTGTCTCACAGCACACAAGGATGTCACACATAGGCTGTTTTTAAACAGGCACGGCTGGGGGCAGGTTGGAGCATGTACTGCAGACAGGAAGGTGAAGCATTTCTGTCTTCCGCCAATCTGCTGATTGGCAAAGTGCAGTGCCAGGTGGGGGAGGAAGGGACAAGCAAGCCAGGACTGGAAACTGGGCCAGGGCTGCAGAGGGAGGAAGTGGGGCAGGCAAGGGATGAGTCAGATGGGGCAGTATCCAGTCATCTAGGGGTTACACTGTAGCTCCAGGATCAAAAATGGGGTACAAGCTCAAAGTCTGGCAGTGGCCACCACTTCAAGTCTAGATGGAGCTGTGACCAGTTCTCTCTGGTCAGGGGAAGGAACCAATGAGAATGAGGAGCAGCAAAGAGGAAAAAGAGAAAGAATGGTGGAAGGAATTGATCAAGCTATTATTTCAAAATAAACAAAGCATTAAATATATGGGTTTAAAACAATCAGATAATTAGGTTTAGACTCAGCCCTGCAAACACAGGAACTGAGATAACGGGCAATTTTGCCTTTAACTGAAAAAGATTACATTTTCAGTTGCAGTATTAAAAAAGGGGGCTTTGTGGAGGTTTAAAGTCTGATTTCCTAAAAACAAAAACCACATATGTATATACATAAGTCAAGAAAGTAGATATGGCTTATCAGAACATCATTCATCTCTGGCTAGCATGCCCGGCTGTCTCAGCACACACAAGTGTACTTGCACAGAGTATTGGGGAGGGGCCAATGTGATACCCCAAACTGAAGCAGTTCCTTTGTTGCATGCATAATGAGCACTCAAACACCTTTGTTTAGAAGCTGCCTGACAGAATGCACTGAAAAAATGACACTCTGGTTAGTGAGCAAAACTACTGGCAAACAAACAAGGCAGGTGAGACAGCTGGCAAGTATATAGACACGAAGGCCACAATCCTTAAACTACTTATGAAAAGCCCCATTAATTTCACAATTGCACAGGTTTTAATAGGCTGCAATACTGAAACATTTGAAGGCTTCAGACCTACCTTTGAAATAGAGCTTAAATACCTGGTTTAACGCCAAGGTTGAGCCCTTAGTAAGATTTTATACAGATTTCTAACAGTATGGTGTCTAAGTCACTGCTAACCCTTCCATTTTACCTTATGTTCTGAAATTTTATCATGAGCTCCCAGACAGCAGAAAAATGTACTCACACTATTCATATTATTCCCAAGCGAGTATAGTAATCTGACAGAAAATGTTTCTCCTCTGTGCAGAGGAAATTATCAAACACGGCCTTACAAAACTGGAACAGCATGCAGTGAGTGTCCTGGAGAGAAATGTGGGAACAAACTCTGTGGTAAGCAAAAACCAATCTGACTTACTGAAGTATGATCTATGGAGAAACAAAATGTCAAGTATCAATGGGTCATTGCCAAACGATAATAGTTTCTAAATTTCAAAATATGTACACACACTAAAACAAAAACAACCCCCCACCCCACAGAAAACTAAATGTAGTGGAGCCTAGGAACACAGAGAAAGGGAAGGGGAAAGCCAATTTTCCTCCCTGTATCAACAGCAATAATAAAAATAATTTCATTTTTATAGCGCTCCCCTGCCTTTAAATGGCATTTGGAATGTCTTACAATCAATAAAATATAAACCCAACCAAAAATATAAAATTGAATTTAAAAGAGGAAGGTGAAGAAGGAGGACATATTACTTTGAGGCGGCGGCGTGTGAGCGACCAGCTGGGATGTGGATGGCAGCAGCTCGCTTTACCCCGCCCCCCCGGCAACAAGAAGAACAGTGAAACCATGCGGGGGGCCCTGGTGCTGTATGCTGGGGGCCGCAGGGTTCATTCTCCTGCCCCCCCACCCTTGCGGGGGCGGGGTCTCATGACAGATACTTCCGGGATGCTCCCCATAACACTGGGAGCGACCGGAGGGAGGGGAGAAGCGGCGGCGGCATGTGAGCGACTAGCTGGGATGTGGATGGCAGCGGCTCGCTTTACCCCCCCCTCCGGCAACAACAAGAACAGTGAGACCATGTGGGGGGCCCCGGTGCTGTATGCTGGGGGCCGCAGGGTTCGTTCTCCTGCCCCTCCCCTTGCGGGGGCGGGGTCGGTCGACAGAGACTTCCGGGACGCTCCCCATAACACTGGGAGCGGGCAGAGGCTGTGCCGGAGGCACATGCTGGGGGCACGTGTCGAAGGGGCCTGCCCTTTGGCCGTGCCCTTCAGCTGGGCGCTGAAGCGGAGGTGGGAGGGTCTGTTGGTTTATGTAAACTGTGTGTGTGTACTGATGTGGGGATGGTGGGGCTAGCTCCCCCTGGTGAGAGAAGGGTGGAGTTGGTCAGATATTCCCTGGTGGCAGCAGGGGATAGAATGATTATTTATGGGACCTACCCCGTTGTTGCAGGGGAGGTGGTGGAGTGGGACATCAGTTGAGCTATGGGGGAAGTTGTGATAAATATTGTGATAAACGTGTATAATTAGTATTTGATGTTAGATTGTGGTTTTGTATTGAGCTGGGTCCCCTGCGTGGGAACTAAACCCAGAAATGTATTTCTTTTGTTGTGAGCCGCCTCGACTCATTATTGAGAGAGTGCGGGATATAAATAAAACTGGATTGGATTGGACTTTACGGTGAACCTCCAGTGGATCCTAAAAGCATCTGGAGAATGAACAAATATCTGGAGGAAACAAGTTCCACACTTAGGGGCCCATCACAGTAACGGCTCGGATTGCCTGCTGACTTAAGATGCAACAGCAGATTCCTCAAACAGCAGGTTTCCGAGCACAGATAACCATTAGTGTGAGACTCCAGGAGCACGTTGTACTTTGCACTCTCTTGGCCATTAATAGAGATCGGAGAGTGTTGTCATTGCAAAGTTTCTCTCAGCTAGTCTGAATAATAACTTTTCCTCCTCCCTTTAACAGTTAAATAGAAAGTCACATTTGTGAGGGGGAGGGGAGGAGAAGAGGGATCACCTGTCAAAACTTCTCGGCATGTAACCACCAACAAAAGTCTCAAATTAGTATAAAAATTGTTCCCAATGATCCAGAGCACATGAATGCCAGATGTAACACTATTCTATACAGCTTTTAAAATGCATTACTTTCAGTGCAGTTATACCTGAAATAATGCATGGTTTTTTATTGCAGGTAACCCAGACCAGGATAAACCAGCTTGTGATGAATATTGCATCACCGTTCTCATTTTAAGGCCATCACTGATTTTCTTGTCTTTTGGAGCCACCTGGTTTCTGCAGCAACATTACCCCCAAATATTTATATATCAATAAGGGTTGAGAAAATAGTTAAAAAATTAAAATGTGACTGCAAAACAAAAGTCGGTGGAGAGACTACGGGGCAAGTTGTACCAACAGGAACGACTGTGTTTTAATATTAGATTTCAAGTTGGTAGGGTTTTTTAAATACTCTTTACAATCAACTTTGTGATTATTACTAGCTAATAGTTTTGTATTTGTGTGCCTAGCGTTGTTGATGAATTACCACAAAAGAAAATGAAGTACAGAAACATCCTGCCCATAAAGCTCAACAATGCTACAAAACACATATTAAACTGAATGTTTCCAATAAAAACAATGATCTGTGTGGAAAGAAATATTGCAAAACGTTTGTTTTAGCGACGTACTTCACTGAAAAAACCCACTACAAAACATTACCTTAGACACTAACCTGTGAAAGAAATAATGGCAGATATCATCACAGGATAAAATTCTGCAAAAGGATCAAGAACCATACATATCCCTCTAAGAGACTTGCAACATGGACAGGTAGAAGACCACACCCCAGCATCTAAAGATCTGACTAGCATACATAAAACAAAACTGACCACTAATACACAAAAACGTACATCACTCAGCATTCCTAAAAAAGAAAAAAAGGGATGGCTTTGAACAGTTCATGCTTAATCCATTAAGGATGACTCAAAGCCTTTTACCCGCAGGAAAGAACTGCCTAAATAGTTTTTGCTAGCATCAATTTCTCAAAGCACGCCAATTAATTCACTTCAACTGGCCCAGTCCTGCACTTGGAGACTATCGTACCCAGCCATTTGGATGGGTGAACGCGGTTCGGAAGTTCGGAATTCGGACTGAAGTCGACCAGTTCAGTCAACCGAACCGAACTTCCGAACCGAACTCGATTTTCGAACCGAACCAAATTTCTGAACTCAGCTCTGTTCGTCCATCCCTAAAACATAATATTCAATTTAGTTCAATGGGGTTTGAATTTCCAAACTTTGTTCAGAAGTTCGGACTGAACTCGAATAGTTCGGTAGACCGAACTGAACTTCTGAACTGAATTTCCGAACCAAACCGAACCGAATTTCCGAACTCGGTTCTGTTCGCCCATCCCTACCAGCCATCCCCATCTTATTTATGCACTTATCTACACCTGTGTAAAGTGGGTGTGAAACTATGCCACTCCGATTTGGGGTCCACTGTAACCTCTGCTCTAGAAGAGAAGCATCACCCCACAATTCAAAGCTTGGATGGATAATCTGCACTCTGTACAACATGCTTGCAAAAACTAGATAACATGCACATGTAAGAACATAGGAACATAAGAAGTGCCATACTGGGTCAAACCAATGGTCTGTCTAGCCCAACATCCTGTCTCCGACAGCGGCCAATCACAGGGGCTTGGGAGAAACACCCAACAGATCACAATGGGGGATCCATTCCCTGTTATTTTCCACCAGCTCCCGTCATGTTTCCTGATCCTGTCTAATAGCTGCTAATGGACCTATCTTCCAGAAACTTGTCCAAACCTCTTTTAAACTCAGCTCTAGTACTGGCCCTTACCACAGCCTCTGGCAGTAGATTCCACAACCCAATTATACGCTGAGTGAAAAAAATATTTTCTGTTTTAAACTTGCCACCCATGAGTTTCATGGAATGTCTCCTAGTTCTAGTACTAGCTGAGAGGGTAAATAACTGCTCCTTGTTTGTTAGTTCCATACCACTCATGATTTTAGAGACCTCTATCATATTTCCTCTCAGTCGTCTCTTCTCCAAACTGAAGAGCCTCAACCTACCAAGCCTCTCCTCATACGGGAGCCCTTCCATGCCCTTGATCATCTTTGTTGCCCTTCTCTGTACCTTTTCTAGTTCAGCTATGTCTTTTTTGAGATGGGGCGATCAGAACTGCACACAATATTCGAGGTGTGGTTGCACCATTGATTTATATAGAGGCATTATGACCTCCCCATTTTATTCTTTATCCCCTTCTGAATAATTCCTAACATTCTGTTTGCTTTTTCCACTGCGCTGTGGATTTCATTGTATTGTCCACAGCCACCCCCAGATTCTTTTCCTGAGTGGTAACTCCTAGCTTAGTACCCAGCATTGTGTACGCAGAGTTTGGATTATTTTTCCCTATGTGCATCACTTTGCACTTGTCCACATTAAATCTCATTTGCCATTTAGATACGCAAGCACCCAGTGTCGTAAGATCCCGTTGCAGTTCCTCGCAGTCTGCTCATGTTTGAACTACCTTGAATAACTTGGTGTCATCTGCAGATTTGATCACCTCACTCTTAACACCCTTTTCCAAATCATTAACGAATACATTAAACAGCACCGGTTCCAATACAGATCCCTGAGACACACCACTTTTTACATCTCTCCATTGTGAAAACTGACCATTTAGTCCTACCTTTTGCTTTCTATCTTTCAACCAGTTTCTGATCTATAGTAAGACACTACCTCCTATCCCATGACCTTTTAATTTTCTCAAGCGTCTCTCATGAGGGACCTTATCAAATGCTTTCTGGAAATCCAGATACACTATATCTACTGAGTAGTAGATCTTACACCCTCAAAGAATTCCAACAGGTTAGCGAGGCATAAACTTTTGAAGTGCTTCACGGCCTGGGTCCTGCTTATCTGCGGGACTGCCTCACGCCCCATGTGCCCATGGGAGCCTTTTTGGAGGTTCCCCGGGCGAGTTGGGTGGCCACTGATGTTAGATCTTTTTTGGTGGCTGCCCATGCTGTGGCATTCACTCCCAGAGGAGGCTCGGTTGGCCCCCACTCTCCTGTCATTTTGACAATTATGTAAGACCTGGCTGTTCTGCCAGGCCTTTGGTGAGGGGTACGGTGGGTGGGGTTGGGGGAAAGTGAGTGTTTTGTTTTCCCTGCATAATATGGAATTGTTAATTGTTTTAAATGCTTTATTGTTTTTATAGTTGTTTGCCACCTCAGGCTGCCCTGTGGACAGGAGGGGCAGGATAAACATTTTATATAAATAAATAAATAACTTACCTTTACTAAATCCATGTTGACTCTTCCCCATTAAGCCAGGTTTGTCAACGTGCCCTGTAATTCTGTCCTCAATGATGGTTTCCATTTTTCCCAGCACAGACGTCAAGCTTACTGGTCTGTAGTTTCCAGGATTGCTTCTGGATTCCTTTTTAAATATCGGGGTTACATTTGCCACCCTCCAGTCCTCGGCTACAGTGGCAGATTTTAGTGACAGGTTACAAATCACTAACAGTAGGTCTGTGATTTCATATTTGAGTCCCTTCAGAACTCTGGGGTGAATGCCATCTGGCCCTGGTGACTTGTTAGATTCAGTTTGTCAATTTGTCCTAGAACATCCTCCAGTGTCACATTGATTTGTAACAGCCCTTCCAATTCCTCGCCCACAAAGCAAGGATCCGGCCTGGGTACCTCCCCTAAATCCTCTGCAGTGAAGACTGACGCAAAGAACTCATTCAGCTTCTCTGCAATGTCTTTATCCTGCCTGAGCACCCCTTTTACTCCCTTGTCATCTAATGGCCCAACTGACTCCCTAGCAGGTTTCTTGCTTCCGATGTATTTGAAAAATTTCTTGTTGCTTGTTTGCCTCCCTTCAAAATCTCTTTTGGCCTACCTTATTAACACTTTACATTTACGTTGCCAGTGTTTATACTCTTTCGTATTATTTTCATTGGGACTAGCCTTCCTTTTCTTAAAGGATGCCTTTTGGGCTGTAATAGCCTCCTTCACCTCCTCATTTAACCACATTTGGTCTTCCTGCTTCCTTTTTTAACTTGCGGGATGCATTTAATTTGGGCTTCCAAAAAGGTGCTTTTAAACAGTCTCCACTCCTCTTGCAAACTTGTAGCCCTTGCAACTGGGCTTTTTAGTTTCTTTTTAACTAGTTTCCTCATTTTGTCAGTCTCCCTTTTTTAAGTTAAATGCTACTGCTGCACTTTTCATCTTTCTCCCTACAGAATTTATATCAAATGTGATCATATTATGATTGCTACTGCCTAGTGGCTCCACCAGTTACTACTTGCACCAGGTCCTGCATGCCACTCAGGACTAGATCTAGAATAGCTCCTCTTGTTGGTTCCAGAACCAGCCGTTCTAGGAAGCAGTCATTTAAGGCATCCAGAAAACTGACCTCCACATCCCACCGTGAGACGTATGTTGTATGAATGTATATTGTGTTTCTCCCCCACAGGAGAAAAAAAGCTCATTTTATTTTTGGAGTAAAAGCTGGGTGGGATCTTGTGTAAACCAAAGTTTAGCAAGGACAGTGAAGATCAATATGCAGTTTACATATTACGTAAATCCATACTGACCCAGGATTAAACAGCTCTGTTTAGTATTATTGTCATGGTGACCAGTGCCCTACTGAACCATTAAATAAGTGCTGCCATTTTTTTTTACCTCATTCACACATTCTCCCAGCAGGGATGAGCTCACAGGGCTCAGCAGTTTCCTTGCGTTACAGACCACCTTTCACACAACACCTCCCCTACAGGGAGACCAGCTTAGGCTATGGAGTGTACGTGTCCCTGCACCGAGATAATGAATGAACTCTTAGATTGTCAATATGGAGAGTAAGACTGACCATACTCTTCATGGAGGATTCGGTTAAAAATCAAATAAGCAGCTTAAATAGGTGGCTTGATAGCCTAGGAGTATGAATTGAATGACACACATTTGGTTGGATTAGACAGAGGTTAGCACGCATGTTAATTGAAGAAAACACCAAACGAGTGTTAGAACAAGCCTGACAATGACACTAAAATTTAGGCTTTAGACCTTGCAATGTGCTTCCTGGAGAAAGCCCCAAGCACAAGGAAGGTGGTATTTTACACATCATTCACAGTTAGCCAAATAAAAAGCATGCACGTAAAGTTTAATTAAAAGAATGGTCAATTTAATTTCTATGTTAAGATCATCTAAGAATGCATTATCTTTAGTGATATTAGGGTCTCAAATACCAATCAACTCTCCACCCAAGAAGCTACATTAGGGACTGAAGCTTAATAAAAAGGCAGGAAACAAGGGGCTCGCCGTGCTTCCAATAAAATTTTAGTTATAAAATTAAAGGATTACATACTGCAAGCATGTTACTCAAGTCAATATAGACTTATTGTTAATCAGATTACTAGTTAAGTTAATTAGCTGTTATAAGAACCAAGACCTAATTGTGATCTGATCCTATATTTCTTTTTCTTGGTTAAACTTTGGTTCAGATAGTGCACTTATAAGACAATGATCTCTGCCATTAAGGTTCCATTCAGGTGTAGTTTTGCATGTGTGGAGCTCACTGAAAAAAGTGTAGCCTACAATCCTGAAACTGCTTAACTGTGAATAGTGCCATTAAGTGAGTCTTAAGCAGTTTCAGGATTGTAGCCATAACCATATACACAACAAAAAGCCCCCTCTTTCCCCCATAGACTTTTGGAACTCTACCTCATGTCAATGCCAAGCAAGGACTTGGAGAAGGCGATTAACAAAGGGATGCAAGAACAGATAACTGAAACTGTCTAGTAACACCAAGCGTATGTAAAAAATAATAATTATTTTCTAGTAGGCTAGGAAAAAAGATATGTACAATATATAAAAATCCAACTGGGTACTTTTGCAAAAAATATTAACATTTAATATACATCTGAAACTTTTTTGTATTCTGCCTGCTTGTTAGAGAAACAGTTCTTTAAAAACCATTCCTACTGCCTTCTTGCCAATATCTGTGGCTGATATTTAGCATTCTGTACCAAATCTCCCCAAAGTCTTCATTTATGGTTAAAATATCCACACTATATACCATGCAAATGCTCAAATTGTTTCACTTTTGCATAACTATTTAGGATGTGACAAAGCAGGTAATAGTATATTTTCTTCCCAAGTCTTGAAGAGTTTTCTTTGCTGCTTTGTATCCACAACAGAAAGAGCATTTCAGTGATCAATGACACTAGGGTTATGCAGATATTCCTTGAGTCTCAAGAATTCAAATACACTTTTCTCCTGTTTTTTGGGAAAAGTACATTTGCATTAAATTATTTCTTTTTCTTCTTTTTCTTTTCATCTGCTGCCATTTTTAGTTTAACCTCTTCCACTGGAAGTGCTCCCAGCTTCTTCTTCTTTGCTTTCTTTACCTTTTCCTTGATGGCTTCAATATCAATTTTTGTTTCAGTAGAAGCTACAGAACGAATGAGACATTAAATATCAGAAATATGTTCAATTTGTATATTTTTCCACAAACAGCTGGAAATTCTGGCTATGATCCACAAGCCTGCAGGCGTCAATGGAGAAACTCCAAGAAAGGTGGTTTGTGGATCACGGCCTTGATGTTTATAAATAGCAAGCTGATCATAATTAAGTTTCAGCTGGAAATTAGAAAAACGTTTTTAAGCATTAGAACAGTTAACTACTAGAATAAGCTCCTGGTCAGTTGTGGGAGAAAAATAACCTGATTAGTTTTAAAAGAGACATGGATACATTTATGACACCAACTCATGAGAAGCTTTCTATTTGACACTATAGGAAGAAATTAATTTTTTTTACCACCTAATGTTGTGGGGTCTCTCCCTACCATCACTGATGAATCCAAGATGTCCTCAACTAGAAAAAGGAACGATGGGGTGTTCTGGTTCATGGGTAGTATATGCTGGGTGACTGACTGGTGGATTCTGCACACATGCTTGCATCTACCCGACTGCCATATTTATGGTCAGGAGGAAGTTTTCCCCACAGGTCAGACTGGCAGTTTACTGCAGTCGTCCCCCCCTCCTTTTCAGTGTGGGTCTAGTGCTTACTTGTTTGAGACATCTGGGATTTTAATTTTATAAGACCGTTTCCTGTTAATTTCAGGTATTGATGTGTGCTGGTCCCCCCCCGATTCCTTGTGGCAGATTTTTATTATACATTTGGTTTATCATTTGTGGATTTTTCTGTAGGAGTCTGCGTATGGTGAACCCTGCATGGATGCAGAGGGCTGGACTAGCTGAACCTTAGAGACACTTCTAGCTCTATGATTCTATGACAACGCTGGTGAACTTAAGATGTATTCTCATGTAACGTTATCTGTAAAGCACAAAATCCTCACGTTTAGTAAACTACTGTAGTCAACGTATGCCTGAAGTTATTAAATGGCTGCATAAAGTAGAATGGTCAGACACTAACTGCATTATCAGAATCCACTTAACTGCCAACTGAAGTGGTCGACGCAGCCTGCACTTTTACAGCATGTTCAGAACATAACAGGTCTTCAGATAATTATTTTAAACTGAAGTTTTGAACAGTTACTCTAGCCTTAATGTCCATTAGTAGGATGCGATTTATATAAACACACTAATATTCTCTTAGTCTTAGAAATGAGTTGTTTGAGCTAACGTTATTGTAGTTCAGACCTTTCTATGGCACCTAGCCTCTTAGGACTTCTTTTTTAAAAAAAAAAAAAAAAAAAAAAAAAAAATTTCAATGTTTTAAAGGTCATCATACAAAGTAGTCCAAATGCGGCTCTTCTACAATTCCAAAACCGCCCTCCCCAGTAGCCTATGCTAGATCAGTACAGCTGCTCCTCTGATCTGGAGGGTGCTGAGGCATTGCTGCGAGCCTGTTTCTGGCACTCTTGTCATCCCATGCAGCGCCATTTAGGAATTTCCGCCACAAGATGGCCTTGCACCAACCCTCCAAGTTACAGTCAACCCAGCAGGACTCCAGTTGGCCAAACAGCTACATAAAGTGCAAGAAATAATGAAGGGGGGGGGGGGCACAGTGGGAGTTAACAATAGAAAACAAATTTACCTTTCTTAGGTTTTAGAACTGGCTTTTCCTTGGGTGGGATAAAAGCTTTGTTTCGTTCCTCTTGTCTCCTGCTAATTGCTTCTGCTTGTTTTGCCTAAGTTACAAGAGAAAAAATAAAAACACTTGCTTGGAAATCTATATAAAAACAAATGAAATTTGACTTTAAAAAAACAGCTAAATGAAACATCCCACAATTAAAAACTGTGAAACAAAACAAAAGAAAGTCAGCACTATTACCTTTGTCTCTTCCACTCTCTTTCGTTTTTTCTGACTCTCTTTCAAGAAATATTCACCACTTGCCAATTCTTTATCAACCTGAAAAAACAGAAAAACCCCAATCACATCTATGATTACTGAGAATTTAGTTATTTGCTAGACAAACTGGGAACAACCAGTCCAAGATCTCTCATTAAAAGATCAAAACTACTATGTGCACCAATCAGACGGGAAGTCATAGCTTTTTAACTGCTCCATTACTGGAATCAGTTCAACATCCACCACCGGATGGCCTACTACCTGATGCATGTTAATGGTCTCAGCTGCCTTTTTAGTGATGTTAGACTTTTCATGCAATGTAATGCAATTAGAAGAGTTTGACTCCCAATTTCTGGAGCTTAAAGAGCAAACTCTGCATAGGACTATTGTTTAATATTTAAAATTATTTCTCCCACATTACGTCAGCCTCAAGGCCACCACTTCTGCTATATCATTTGATTGAATTTTGCTTCCTAAAGGAGATTTCTTTTAAAGTAGTACCAAAATCTGTTAGACCAGAGGTTTCCAAAATGTGGGTCAAGACCCCAAGTGGGGTTACATCACTTGCAGAGGAATCATGTCTCTATTGTCTGTTATCATGGGATTATATTTCTTTAAAATGGTGTTACACCAGTATAAGATTTGGGAATCATTGTGGCACAGACTGGTGAGTGATGTCTGTGCCGGGCAAAATGGTAGAAATTATTATTAACAACAGAATTACTGAGCATATTGATAAACATGGCTTAATGGGGAAAGTCAACATAGATTTAGCAAAGGGAAAAGGAGTCTCCATCTATTGGAATTTTTGAGGGTGTAAATAAGCATGTGGATAGGGGTGAGCTGGTTGATATAGCATATCTGGATTTTCAGAAAGTGTTTAATAAGGTCCCTCATGAAAGACTCTTGAGGAATTTAAAAAGTCATGGGATAAGAGGCAGTGTCCTATTGTGGATTGGTAACTGGTTAAAGGACAGGAAAGAGAGTAGGATTAAATGATCAGTTTTCACAATGGAGAGAGGTAAATAGTGGCATGCCCCAGTGATCTGTACTGGGACTGGAAAGTAAAGTATTTTTTCACTCAATGCACAATTAAGTTGTGGAATTTATTGGCAGAAAATGTGGTCAGGACCAGTAGTATAGCTGGGTTGTTTTTGTTTTTTTAAAAAAAGACTGGACAAGTTTCTGGAAGATAGCCCTTGCTAAAGTTGCTAGTGGACCTAACGTAACTTCTTACTGTTGGGTACTAGGAGTGAACAACAGGGAACTGATCACCCCATTGTGACCTACTGGGTACCTCTTCCAACCAAGATTGGCCACTGTCAGATTAGGTTCTTACACTCTGGACATTGTGCAAACAAGACCTTTTTACTGGAAATTTGCACTCATTTTGCTCAAAAACATTCACAGGGTGATAATTCTGTTTTACAATGCATTATACACAGAAATCAGAATATATATGCAAACAAAAGCTTCTGTAAAGCTTGGGGCACTGTGCTAAAAAGAATGCTTGCAGTTTAACTGGAAGTGGTACTCCATGGAATTGTTTAACCATCATCCTTTTTTAAACAAGAAAATAATTATTCAACCACGTGTGGCTTTTAAGATAAGCTTCAGACTTAAGAAGAGATTTAAGGCTGTAGCTTAAGTTAAGAGCAGAATAGCAAAAAAAAACACCTGCTAAACTATAAACACACTTGTTTCAAATTATAAGGGTCTGATGATCAGCCATAATGTACAGAGCAGGTATAGCCCAATACCATTCCTTAGCGAGTCTACAGGTTTCTTTGTGGAAAAGTAGAGAACTATTTTGCTGACATTTAGGCTGGCAAAACTAGTCTTGTTCTCTGGGTGGCTACTCTCCCCACAGATGTTTTTCTAAATCCCTTACATGGGAGCATGAATCAAATGGCAAACATAATGAAGCAGTACTAACATTCACCATAATCTCCATTAGTGGAAGCATGGGAAGTAATTTTTTCTCCATTAAAAAAAATAATCAAGCCCACCCAATAGGCCATAATTGAGGTTCTACATTAAAAAAAACCCAGCAACCTAGAACCTTGACATTCATGTTCTCTCATCTGGATTAGTGTCATGTCTGCAAAATGAAAAGCTGAGCTCCACTGGAATAAGGATACAGTGTGCTTGACAATATGTGACACAAGGTATGTCCAAAACAAGGATGCAGATTAGAGATAGCCGAATATGGAGTTCTACTGGACTTCATTTCCTCAGGAAGTGTTGTCTTGTAAGGATATGCTGAAAGGTGACCACAGGAACACACCCTCCAAAAATGTCACTTTCTTCTTCTGAAGGTTATCACACAACAACCGTACAAAGGTACTGTACTTTTCCACTGAGAGTTATGGATACTATTTCTACTATGGATAGAGGTGTTGGACTTGGGAGGAAACGAGGACTGGGAGACCAGGGATAAAATCCCATTTTAGCCATGAACTGGTGGCCTTGCACAAGCCACTATTTCTCAGCCTCAGTTCCCCAACTGTAAAACTGGAATGACCTGCCTCACAGGGTTGTTGTTGGGGTGAACTAGAGAAGGATTGTAAAGTACTTTGAATACTGAATGTGCTATGTAAGTGATTATTAATACTAATAATTCTACTTCCTTTGTTCCCCCTCAGAAGTCACAAATATCAGTCCTGTAAGGCTCTCAATCACTGATGGGCAAATAATTAGTTTCTAGCCCCTGTTATTTTCCTTTGTGATAACTCAAGTTTTGAACTCACCTGACTTTCTGGCTGTGGAGGCGGGAATGGCGTGTATTCCTTCTTGACATTTTTCTTCTTTGGCTCCTTACGTTTGTTCAAGTTCTTGTGTTTGAAATGTGGCAAAAATCGCTGCCAACTTTGTGATCTTAGATCAGGATCTTTTGACAGCTCCCTTTTGATCATCAAAGTCTTCAACCATTTTAAAATATAAGAAGCATATTAATTTAAAATCTAACAGTTGTCCAGCTTCCCCTCTTAGTTTACATATGTGCACTGAGAAATTAGGCAGTTTACGAAGGAGCAGCCAAACAGGCAAGCTTAATAAGCCTCAAGGAGTTAGTTGTACTGGGGCTTAGGTACATCAGATATACTAAAGACGTACTGTGATTTTAAGTTAATGAGCAAGAAGCTACTAGCCAGGAGGGGATCCTGTTCCATGGGTGCTTTCAGACACTGTCAAGGTTACAATGATAGCATACCCCATAAATAGAAAACTGGGTAGGAAAAAAATGTTATTTCCATCTGTCTCCAAATTCAAAGTAATAGATGCTGCAAAATATCATAGAGTGTTAAGAGAAATACTCAAAATAAATACTGTAACTGACAGGGGCCTATGGAAGGAAACAGTAAAATTTTTACTGTGATAAGATCAGCAAAGATGCAACTCTGCTCCATGTCAAAGCATTTCATTAACCAACAGTTTATACAGGACCACACTCACCTTAATATTATATATGGGGTGGATATTTTTCAAGGTATCCAGGACCACTTTCCTAACCTAGATTGAAAAGAAACTGATGAGATGGGAACACAGTTTAGCCAAAACTGTATTGTAGAACAGCGCTAAACAAGCCTTCTTGAGTCTTTCTGTACTTTCCAAGTTAGTTATATTTGTCCCTTTTAAAATGCAAGCTTAAACTTGGAATAAAATGTTTTTCATGGAGTTCTTATAAATTCAAAAGAAAATTGTAATTTGATAAACATTTTTCTGCAGTGAACGGAAACCAGTGCGAAAAATCCCAAAGTGAAGCCAATATATTAAGATGCAAATGTAATCCAGTTAGTTGATTACATTTGCATTTCAATTAGGAAAAATATTTAATTTGGGTTAAAAATAATAATTCTACAAAGTGTACATATCCAAATCATTCCCCAACAAGCCAGTGAAGTGTCTTTTACCTCTTTTAAGCCATGATAAGGTCCCAGAGCTGAAACAGTGTTCCCTTGAACGAAGATATAGCAGTTTGTTAACAGTTCCAGAGCCTACACCAAAAAGGGAATAAAATGGAATTTAGGCACACACCTTCATAGTTGAGATCTTAAAGATCACAAAATTTTAAAGATATACCTTAAGAGTAGATCCATTTGGGCCAATAAGCCTCTGTCGTCTTTTTATAAATCGCTCTCTGTTTCTTACTAGAGATCCTATTTTAATGATATCGCATGCAGTGTCATCTTGAAGGATGCGTACTGCCTGAAAATAAAGTCAAAGACACAAATTATTAAACAGGTAAAAGTACAGCCTTCAACTGAGAGACCTGGGCTGCTTTCAAACAAGATGCTACCTCGCGCGCCACCCAGGAGCCACAGAGCTGATCACCTATCTGAAGGTGGAGTGGCCAGATGCACGCTCCTGTGAGCCATGGAGTGTCCACTCATGGAGCAACGCTGGGAATCCAAAGTGTTCCATGTGGGACCAGTCAAATGTATGGTGGCCACTTCTGTGGGTAGTCACGCTGGGAGCCGCACATTTCAGGTACACTCCACTCACTCCACCTGTGCGGATGCTCCACAGTAGTGCCACAGACCCACTCCTATCGTTTAAGAACACCCCTATGTCTAAGCACAAGTTCACCACTCACCAAATTAAAACAAAGTCTATCATTTTGATATAATATAGTTTCAATGGTCCCAAGCACTTGCCGTTATTTCTGACCTATTTTGTTCAATAAGCTTTACCTAAAAACCCTAAGCTGGTATTTCTAGAGCACACAAATCAGGCTATTTTTTTTTAAAAGAAAAGAAAAACAAATACAAAATTCACATACTACGAGTCAATGTAATAGTATATCATTATTTGATCTAAATAACCAGCTTCTGCTACAAACCTGTTCAAATGGAACACTTCTTGCTAAAAGCTTTATTAAATCTCTAGCTCTGATGATTATATATGGATCAAAAGTCTTCTTAGTTGTGCTGACGGTCATGCTACCTTCAATTAAGTCCAATGTTGCATTCACATGCTGCAAAACATAAAAAGATATTAAAATAACTAAAAGTCAATGTATTTCTAAATACAAGTATCACGAGTTTTTTCTACCATAAAGATTTGTCAGAACAGATTTCAGGTGCTACACCAATAAAAACAGTCCACTTTGTGTGCAGATCTGACTTTCATATTATTGATTTACAAGTCACAACATGCTATCCTTCAACAATGCTCAGAAAGGCAACATCACAAACTCACAAATATCTACATAGACAGGTCCCTAGCATGCACATATGACGTCCCATTAATGGGTCTTATATGCAATTACATTATTTTGTGGCGAAGAGCCGCATTAATGCTAACTAGACTAAACAAATGTTCAAGTGCCTATCTGCAGTGTCACAGTGGGCCTAGGTGGGTGCTGATCAAGGGACAGCTAACATGATAAAAGATCAGGGCTTATTAAGTAGTTAAAAAGCACAAGTATTTTAGGAAGTGTAACATTAGTATTCGCAAGCCAGCTTCAGAATAATAATATAAGAGTTTACACAACATGTACACAAGAATTATTCCTACATATTCATTCAAGGCTTTCTGCACCAGTGGCCAGCATTCTTTCAAGTAAGCTTCTCTGTATTTTGGGAATAGAGTGGCAAAACTGCTTTCTTCCAGAAATCCTTTAGGATTATCTTCCTTTGTAAAGGCAGGTTCTTTCCATCCATCAGGCACAGTGAGAAGTTCCGATTCATCTATTACTACAAATAAAAAAAGCATTACTATTAAAGTACCCCCTCTTAATGCAGTATTGAAAAGTGTCAGACATGCATTTTAAATGTGGAGAGCCTAGTTTTTGAGAACTGCTAAATGTCACCAGAGACATGTAAGCAGCAACTGAAAACTAAGCTTTAAGTATTTTTTTATCCAGGGAACAAGAACTGCAGTAGCACAATGTAACTGCAAATTCATGAGTAAGAGAGGCTTCAAAATCTGACTCTTTCAACACAGAGACGATTCTCTAATGGTAGTCATCAGTCTGGACTGCAATGGTACTTGGCGTGCACAGTTACACTATTGATATTTAGACCAAAATTACTTTACTACATGCAAGACACCACACTGCCTTTGTTACAATAGCAGCATTTTAGTTTTACCAAGAACGTTTAAAAGGAGGAGCACACAGCTCCATAACTTAGCTTTTTTTTCTTGCAAGAGCAGAGTTTGCTGTTTGGACTGCTAATTTCTAAAACCCTTGGTACCATTTGCTTGGAAATGATTCAACAGTGCCTCACAAGGCACTATTGGGAAGGAAAGAAATCACCCATTCCATACACTGGGCTATGAATGTCTGTGCACAGGTAGAGACCACCTGCTAAGGCTGGCAACAGATAAACGAGTCTCCCTTGCGAAGGAGAGAGAAAAGCTTGAAGGAGAAAGGGGAATGCATATTACATTTTTTTCCTGCATCATCTCACTTTAACCAGGCACCCTCTCTTCCTGCAGTGAGACAGCTCCGCAGGCTGGGCAGACTCACTCTGGCCGAGTCTGCGCTATGGAGAAGCCCCCCAGCTCCAGAATCCCAGGAGGTGCCCTTCCCCCACATTTTGTCCCAGCTGGCGAGCAGAGGCGCTCCGCAGCATGGAGCCCCGCGCGGGGAAGATGCCAGGAGCGCGTGCAGCAGCAGCAGCAGCAGCAGCAGCCGCCGCCGGCGCGCGGGGCCGACTCGAGGCGCGTGGTAACGTGAGGGGAGCGCACGCGGGGACCGCAGACTGGCAGCCCGTTAGAGCCGTTTAACCACTCTGCACTACGGGGGAGCGCTCACCTTTGCTCGCTTTCCTCTTAGTCGGACTCCTGCCAGGAACCACCTTCTCGGTCTCAACCTCCCTGGGCGCGGCCATGTTGTGCACGGTGCCGTGAACTCTCACCCGACGGCCAAGCACCGCCCGGCAGTGCGATGGGAATCTCGATGCAAACCGGGAATTGTAGTCCCATTCCTTAGCAGGGCATGCTGGGAGGTGTAGTCTGCTTCGCAGCACTAGGGCGCTTCCTTGAAGTGGGGGTTTAGGGATTACCTCACTGAAGTAAATCAGTGGCTAAACTAGCTGCCAGCATATCAACCCCGTGTCTCCCGACGGGTGTTGTAATCCTATAAGCGTGCAGTCTCTCTTGCATTTCTTTGTGAAGCTTGCGACTTCAAGGGTTTATTTAAGCCTCAAATCCGGACTCTTCTGTGACAAGATTGCAGGTTCAGTCCCATCCTCACCAAAGTAATTGATTCAGCTCCCATTGACTTTAATAGGTGAGGACTGCACCCTGAAAAAAGGGCAGCTTGTTATAGTCATGGAAGAGATCCTGAGTTCCTAGCCTTAGTGGCTGTGGAAAAAAAGCTCAGAAATAATTATTTATTAGCATATTCACTGTTCACAGTGCTTTACAATCCTTATCTAGTTCACCCTCACAACAGTCCTGTGAGGTAGGTCATTACTTTTTCCATTTTAGCGATGAGGAAGTGAAATGACTTGTCCACTGCCACTCAGTGGATTTATGGCTAAGATAGGGTTTGAGCTCTGGTCACCCAAGTCTTAGGCTGTTTGTCCACGTTCTGTATTTTCTCATGAGAAAACTGCAATTATGTGAGATCAATGTGGGCTGCATGCCTGTGTTGATTCTTCAACGTGTGTTTTACAGTGGACAGACCTGTTGTGAGAAACAATGGATCTGTGCACGCATTTGGTCCCTGCAGCCCCCGAATAGTTCCCAGCCCGCCCACCCACCACCTTCTAGTCCTGGTGGCTGCTACTGCCCCCTCAAGCACACTGAGCCACCCATGTGGCTGGCAGTGCAGATTGCAAGGGATGAGCAGGAGTGAGGCTGACAGCTTGCCACCAACCTGGGACTGGAGCAACTTGGCCATCCATGTGGCAAGCATGGAGAAGCGGCTAGCCGAGACGAATCAGCAGCTGCACCTGGGCCAACAGGACGGAGGAGAAAACCCCAAGTCTGACAGTGGCCAAGACAAGCCCCAAGGCAGGAAGAGATCTGGGCTACCCACATTGCCTGCTGGCAGGGAAGTGCCAGTTATGTGAGAGGGCATGGTCAGCAGTGTGGTGCATGGCCACATAGGGGCCAAAAAACAGCCGGGGATAGGGGAGGCCCTGAGGCCAGCTGGAGCTACAGGCGCAGCGTGACCCCTGGCTGTGAAAAACCAGGCTGCCCCATGCAAGTCTCGGAAAAGGGGCCGACAGCAGCCACAGTAAGTTCCCAAAAGGGAGGCAGGCAGGGAAGTCGAGGGAGAAGGGGGGCTACTTAGTTTAGAGTGCCTCCAACTGGTTCCCTTTGCTTCCCTTTGCCTGCTTGCCTTGACTGGAGACCCAGTGCCGGGTGAGTTTCACAGTTAATTTAAGTAACATTAAATTTGAATGCGCTGCACACATTAATATTTAACATTAATTTTGACTCACATCATGTGTGGTGGAACTAATAACAATTTCACTGACCAATGAGGAAGGCTGCTTGCCCACGTTACACAGTCTAACGTTAATTGCTATTTTATTTACTTTTTTATTTATTTTCCTCAAATTTATAGGCCACTCACTCCTGCTACTGCAGCTTGGGGCAGCGCACAGCATATTTAAAAACACATAAATAGACATCATTAAAAACATAAATAAATAAAAATATCCCACAGCAGAGAAATAACCCCCTCAGCCTTCACCCGTTTCCCTCACCAAAAGCCTGGCAGAACATCCGGGTCTTACATTGGCTATGGAAAAAGGGGAGGTTTGGGGCCAGGCGGGCCTCCATCAGGAGGGAGTTCCACAGCCTATCTAACTTAGATTGTGTAACATGGGCAAGCAGCCTTAATTCCAATACCCCTTCCATTGGGCTACGGTGGTTCTCAAGTGTGACTCGTCTTGTGCCCAGATGGCTCATATGACAAAGAGGCTCACCACATTGCACTGATTTAAATTCTCTTGATTTTTGAGGGGCCTCATTTGTGCAGCCCTGGGAAAAGTTACAAAAGAGCTTTAATTATCCTAGCAAAGGAGTCTGGCCTTACACATACCACATCCCAACTAGCACCTCTCTATACCAGATGCCCTGACACCTCTCTATACCAGATGCCCTGACAGAGTGACCTGGATGGTGTTCTTCCTTTGAAAATAAACATTTAGTTCAAAAAAGCATTTTCTGTCAAAATGAGTCTTGACTGAAACTTTTCCACAGGCTCTGTAAGACATGGGGTGTTTTTAGATGGATGGGCTGCCCCCTGGTGCTGGCCGCACCAGCCTGCTTCACCCTTGGGTGGTCCATCCATCTAAAGACTCTCTGCCCCCACCAGATGTGCAGGCCTGTCCCAGGGCAACCCTGCTGGCAGTGCTCCAGAACATCCTGGAGCACCACGGGCCAGCAAAACCCAGGGCACTGGTCCAAAGGAGCTGTGATCCATCTGATGTGCTGCAGACCCACACTGCTGCTGTTCTTCCAGCTGACTGTTGCCCTAGGCAATACCATAGCATTGTGGATGCTCTAGCCTGTAACTGGTGGGGGGGGGGGGGGG
>QEPC01014254.1:8519686-8530883 GCA_003113815.1 Sphenodon punctatus | reverse complement strand
CTTCCTGACCTTTCGCCATTCCTAACTTCTCTCTCTGACCTTCAACATGACCGGCCACCATGCTGGTGGCAGCTAGCTAGTAAGACCTAGGGATAGGCCTTTCCTATCACAATGTACTTCTCAATAAAGTAGATTATTTTAATCTAGAAACAATCTCCAAGGTGTTGATTACTACTAAGCTGTTGCTACTAAGAATTCAAGCTGTTTTTGGTTTTTTGACCACTAATAAAATTCCAACACATTGTACAAGCAAATTTTGAAGAAGATTCAGCCAGAAAATAAAAGGTTAGAACTCTTGAAAAGTTAATTGGTTGTGGTCAAAATGCACAGCATCCTGATAATTTTGAATCATCTTTTATCTCCTCCGGACGGACGAGTTAAGCCCCCAAATTGCACATCCCTGTAGTGTGAGATCTACATCAAGTGCTGGTGTAGTGTGATAATGATTGGTGCAGGGAAACATTAGTTATTAAAGATAAAAAAATCAGTTCTGCTGGCTAGCGCATGCGCAGTCGAAAAGCCACCTACTGCCGTTTGTGTTAAGTAATGAAAGAGCATCTGGAAAGATACATGACATTTAGGAATGTTACGTGTTGTTCAGTTGTTCACTACATGGGGAGAATTTTGAGTGATCCATATCTCCTTCCTCGGATGACTTGAGCCCCCAGATTTCAGAGGCTTGGAGTATGTGATCACTACCAAGTGCTACTCTAACATGATAGTGCTTGGTGCAGCAAAAACTGAGTTATTAAAAATACAGATTCAGTTCTGAAGGTTCGCACATGCGTGGTGGTATGGAAAGGTACACGCCTTGTAGTCATTCACTCCATGGGGAGAATTTTGAACAATCTATGTCTCCTCCCCACTGGACAACTTGAGCCCCCAGACTTCATAGGCTTGGAGTATGAGATCGCCACTGAGTGCTACTCTAACATGATAGCTTTATGGTATCAATTTCTGTCTGACCCCTGCCGATGTGAGGGGATGTCCTGGGGCCTGTTAGGGCCACAACAAGTGAATTAGATCCCTGTCCGTCCTGGCTGGTTAAGGCCTCCATGAGATATTGGGGTCGGTGCTGGTGCAGGTGGTCAACACCTCCCTTGAGGAGGGCAAGGTCCCAGGGTCTCTTAAGGAGGCAGTGGTGCGACCCTCGCTCAAAAAACCATCACTTGATGCTGACGCCCTTGCCAGTTACTGACCTGTCTCTAACCTTCCCTTTTAAGGAAAGTTTATTGAGCATCTGGTGGCCCAGCAACTCCAGGACCATCTTGACTGGGTCAGTTTTCTGGATCCCTCGCAGTCTGGCTTTCGTCCAGGCTATGGCATCGAGACTATGCTTACGGCCTTAGTCGACGACCTGCACCATGCTTTAGACTGGGGACAGTCGACCCTTTTGGTCCTGTTAGATCTGTCAGCTGCTTTTGATACTGTTGACCACGAGATGTTGGTGACTTATCTGCGGGATTGTGCCAGGGTGAGTGGGATCGTTCTAGGATGGTTCTGCTCATTTCTGGTCAGCAGAACTCACCGGGTGGTCTTGGGTGACTGTACATCAGTTCCCCGGGATCTCATGTGTGGGGGCCTGCAAGGTTCTATTCTGTCCTCTCCTGTTCAACGTGTGTATGCAGCCCTTGGGCAAGGTCGTGAAAGGATTTGGAGTGTGTTGTCATCAATATCGACCCAGGTCACGCAGTCTCCCTATTTTCCCAGTGCCTGTCAGCTGTGGGGACTTGGATGAGGTTGAGCCATCAGAAATTGAATTCTGACAAGACAGAGGTGATGTTGGTGGGTGAGGGCTTGGGGGGGTTCGCCCTCCCATGGTCTCTCAGGTGCAGAGTCTGGGTGTGCTCCTCGATTCACAGCTCAGTCTGGAATCTCAGGTTGTAGCCGTGGCGGGGAGTGCATTTCGGCAGTTACACCTTGTCCGGCGGTTTCAGCTGTATCTTTCAGACTCCAACCTCACCACTGTCATCCATGCCTTCTTCACCTCGAGGCTGGATTACTGCAACGCACTCTATGTGGGGCTGCCCAAGAAGCTGGTCCAGAGGCTGCAGCTGGTGCAGTATGCCGTGGCCCATCTCCTTATGGGGGCGGGCCACAGGGAGCACATGACACCAGTGCTTCTGGCTCTGCACTGGCTCCTATAAAGCCCCAGGCCAGGTTCAAGGTGCTGGTTTTAACCTTTAAAGCCCTTCAAGGCCTGGGCCCTACTTATCTGCGGGACCGCCTCACTCCCCATGTGCCTGTGCGACCCTTGAGATCATCTGTGGGAGCCTTTTTGGAGGTTCCCCGGGCGAGTTGGGTGGCCAGATCTTTTTCGGTGGCTGCCCCTGTGCTGTGGAATTTGCTCCTGGAAGAGGCTTGGTTGGCCCTCACTCTCCTGTTATTTCGGCATTTAGGTAAGACCTGGCTGACCTGAGGGGTGGGGAGGGAGGAGGAGGGTTTCTTTTCCCTGCATATTTGTGAATTTTTAATTGTTTTAAATTGTTTTATTGTTTTATATTGTTCACTGCCCCGGACTGCCCTGTGGGCAGGAGGGGTGGGATAAAAATTGTATATAAATAAATAAAATAAATAACTATGCTGATGACACCCAGCTCTACCTCTCGTTTTCAGCAGGCTCAGGCCCCGCAGTCTCGTTGCTTACTCAATGTCTGGCAGCTGTGGGGGACTGGATGAGGGTGAGCCGCCTGAAGCTGAATCCCAGCAAGACGGAGGTGATGCTGGTGGGGAGGGCCGAGGGAGTGAAGGCACCCATTGTTGATGGGGTACACCCTGTCTTTGTTCCTCAAGTTCGCAGTCTGTGGGTTCTCCTCGACTCACAACTTTGCATGGATATCCAGGTGGCAGCTGTGGTAAGGAGTGCATTTGACAAATTACACCTGGTATGACAGTTATGGCCTTGTCTTAGACTGCGACCTTGCCACCATCATTCATGCCTTCACCACCTCGAGGCTTGATTACTTTAATGCACTCCACATGGGGCTACCCAAGGTGACAGTCCAGAGGCTGCAGAATGCGCGGCCCGTCTCCTTATGGGTACGGGCCACCAAGAGCGCATAACACTCATGCTCTGTTCTCTGCACTGGCTGCCTGTTGCCTACTAAACCTGATTCAAGGTGTTGGTGCTGACTTATAAAGCCCTACACGGCCTGGATATCACCTACCTGCGGGACTGCTCACTCCCCGGGTTCTGGAACGGCCATTGCGGTCGGCCAGGGGAACCCTTTTGGAGGTTCCACATGTTCAGTGGTGGGCCACATTGGAGAGGGTGTTCTCGGTCACTGTGCTTCGGTTGTTGAACTCCCTCCCAGCAGAGGCTCGTTTGGACCAGGACCTTCCCTTCTTCAGGCGTCAATGTAAAATCTGGTTGTTCCGCCAGGCATTCAGTGAGAAAGACGGGTAGGGCGAGGGGTTGTGGGGGAAATGATGGTTTTATTGTTTTAAGTTGTGTTGTATATTTGATTCCATGTTTTATATTGTATGCCTCCGTGAGCTGCCTTTGGCAGGAAGGGGCGGGACAGCAAATTTCGTAATAAACCAATATAAACATAAATAGTGCTCAGAGCAGCCAGAACTGAGTTCTTAAAAATACAAAATTCAGTTCTGCAGGTTTGCGCATGCATGGTGGTATAGAAAGGTACGTGCCTTTTAGTCATTCACTCTGTGGGGAGGATTTTGAATGATCCATATCTCCTCCCCCCAGATGACTTGAGCCCCCAGACTTCAGAGACTTGGAGTATGAGATCACCACCGAGTGCTACTCTTAACGTGAAATAACTTGGTACAGTCAAAACCGAGTTATTAAAAATACAAAATTCAGTTCTTCAGGCAGGGACATGCGCGGTGGTATGTAAAAGTACATTCCTTTTAGTCATTCACTCCATGGAGAGGATTTTGAGTGATCCATAGCTCCTCTCCCCCGACGACTTGAGCCCCCAGATTTCAGAGGCTTGGAGTATGAGATCGCCACCGAGTGCTACTCTTAACATGAAATTGCTTGATGCAGCCAAAACAGAGTTATTAAAAACACAAAATTCAGTTCTGCAGGTGGGCGCATGTGCGGTGGTATGTAAAGGTACGTGGCTTTTAGTAATTCACTCCATGGGAAGGATTTTGAGCGATCGATATCTCCTTCCCCCAGACGAATTGAGCCCCCAGACTTCAGAGGTTTGGAGTATGAGATCGCCATCAAGTGCTACTTTAACATGAAATTTGCGCAAAGTGCTACATTTGTCTTTTTGCGTTGAATTGCATTGTATACAACCGATTGTATAAGGTTGTCTACACTGACAATGGCAGCCTTTAATTGTATAAAGTGTATACAATTTTTATACATGTAAAAGACAGAGTTAAGGCAATTTGAAAAAATTGTTCGTCATTGAATTATGATAATAAATTAATGCTTAATAATGAAAAAATGTGAAAGTTTACTTAGTGATAAATATTAATAAAAGTACGTATGGTAAGGAATTAAGTATATATCTTACGTTCATGTTGATGTTAAGTTATGAAGTATTGGTAAAAAAAAAAGAAATTATTTCTATGCTTTTTGATGTTTATGTTTTGTTGTAATGTATGTACTTAAATGTTTTTTGAATTGTAATTGTAATGAATTTTCATGTTATTTGGAGCTTGAGTTGGAGTAAAATTCATTTTGTTAAATGTTTTAGAAGAGGAATTATTATTTTTTTTTGAAACTGTTGTGCCTTTAACGGTTTTTTAAACTGTGAGGTTTTTTGTTTTGGTAAATTACATTTAAATAACTGACAAAACTGGTATTGACTACAGTGGATCTAGTGAAGTCACTCTTCATTATCTTACCATGGGACTTAAGGCACAGATCCTCAAAGCACTCTGACAGCACAAATCCCATTCACTTCCCTGGGGACTGCTGCAATGTAGTGCTCTGAGGATCAGACTGAAATGCTTAATTAAGGTCCTGTGTGAACGTCCTGTTCTTGTTCTCAGTGCCATCCCAACAATGTTACAGGGATGCTAAATTTCCAGTTTACACAAACTCATTGTCTGTAGATGTGGTCACAATGCAGACTGATATTTGATGTACACTGCATGCCTTTTTTGTTGTTGTCTGGGGTCACAAGATTAATTCAATTCTTACTTTGCTCACCCTCTTCCTCAAACAGTAGTAAGTTAAGTTTCTGGAGCAGCCTTTTTCTGAGTTGGTTTTCTTTTGAGGAGAGAGACTGGAGTCTTATGGTGTGTGGATTTACAGATTTGCATATTGAAGAGGAGTGGAAGGAAAACAAAGCGCTAACTACTCCTGCACATGCTGCTTCAGGCAGACATTACTGGACCCCCAAGCCCAGCACTGTAGTCAGAAGTACTGACAAGATGACAACTTTGAATTATTATTATTTTATATATCTTAAAAGAAGTTTGTGAAAGACATTTTTCCCTGAAGGAGTTTTAAAATGTTGGTAAATCTGAACTGTAGCTATGGATTTTGACTTTAGTTTTTCGGAAATGGGAGAAGTGGAATGGTGACTGCCTTTTGAAAGTGACTTTGTGATTTGCATACACAGTGGCAAACATTCTTCTATCAAGTTGTCCTTTTCCAGAATCAAAGGTGGAGACAAAGTTAGTACAAATAAACTCTGCACAAAGTGATATACTGTTGTGTTTCCAGCAGAACAAATCTGTCATGATTCTTTTCCAGGACTGTAGTTATCAGATACTTGATTATTCAAGACTTAATGGCAGATTGAAAACATCTGTTTTCTATTTGTGAATAGAAAAGCAATTTTAATCTGAGTGACCTTTATTTTAGATTGAGAACAACAAATATGAACAGGCTCCTTGAAAAACCCACATGAAGCATGTTTAAATACACTACGAAGAACAAAATATTTACTAAGCTCTGCTCCCAGGGGGTAATAAGAAATCTAAAAGATGTGGTACAGAAAACAAAAAGGCAGCACAGTTGCACAATTCCGAACACCACAGTAATAATCATGGAAAGGACACTAGTAGAAATCAGTATTTCTCCTCTTACCTCCTTCTCCTCCTCCGGTTGGGTAGCTCTGCCGCTGGCTGATAGGAGGCAGATGAAAAACTTTTCTTTTCACGCATGCGCACTAGGAGCTACCCGGTCTTTCCAGTCCGTTCATCTGCCTTCGGCCGGTAGGACGCATGTCGGCGCAGCTCCGTTGAAATTAAAAGAAAAGAAAGTTAGTGGGGTTAGGAAGCCTCCATGCCCAAGGCTTAGTGTTAGGCGAAGCCAAGTATTGCCTCCTCCAGGGAAGCCTCGCAATCTAAATAGCGCGGCGGCGGCTTTTCCTCCCCCCCCCCATTTGAAGCTCCGGGGCAACGTGGCTGCGCCCGTGAGCATTCGGAAGGCCGTTGGTTTGATTAGCCCTCACAAAAAAACCCCCCCAAACCCCTGGGAGCTCGGGGACAGTGCGGCTGGGCTTCAGAGTTATCCCTCGGCCAAAAATCAAATTGAGAGAGAGCTAGACCAGGGTGGAGACAGTGCGGCTGGACTCTGTCCCTATTATTTCTCAGAGCAGTGATCAGGTACAGCGCTGCTGGGCCTGGTGTCCTGCATTTTTATTTAGCTGCAGTTCTGAGAGGTGATAATGAGCGTGGGACAACCCCCTGCAGGGTTCATTCCACTTCCTGTGGCAGCTTCCTCGCAGCAAGACAGCCAGGAAACCCAGGTACGACTAGCCTCCCTAGAAAAATCAATGGGAGAGATTCTAGCGACCCTGGGTCAATTATCCAAGCCTAAGGCCAAGAGAAAGAGGCCTAGTGCAGCCAGGCCCAGTAAAAAGTCCCCCAAGGCGGGAAACTCAGGGGCTCCCAAAAAGAAATCAAAAAGGCCACCAGAGGGTGCCGTAAGCACATTACCAGGCTCCTCTGAGGAGAGTGATCAAGGGCAGCAGGATTCAGAGACGCCTCACGCACTCTGACAAGTGTCAAGGGGAGTCTGAAATTCTCTCAGGATGAGACCATGACTTTTCTGATTTAGAGGAAGGGGAATGGATGGAGCCATCCTCTGGCCCTAAGGATAGAAAAAGGCAGTTCCCCATGCAGTATAGGAACGAGCTGGTAGTTCAGGTTGTAAAAACCCTCCAGCTGCAGGAGAAATCCTCCAAGGAGGATTCTTCAGACTCACAGGAGGAGGAAACTAGGCAGTACATTCCCACAGTCCACGGTAGGGACCAGGGGCTTCCTCTGGACAAGGCCTTCAAGAGGCTTGTACTTGAAGAATGGAAGCACCCTGACAAGGGTTTTAAGATGAACAGAACCCAGGATTCCTTATACTCCTTCTCCAGAAGGAAGGACCCAATGTTTAGAAACCCTAAGGTGGATGCGGGGGCTGCATCCCTCGCCAGACAGACAGTGTTCCCTACTGAGGGGGACTGCCACCCAAGAGACGCAACTGACAGAGCAGTTGATGCAGCTCTCAAAAAAGCTTCAGAAGCCACGTCTGCTGCCCTGAGAGTAGGCATAGCGTCATCCTATGTATCTAGGGCCATGCTAGCCTGGATGCAAGAACTGCAGGACCCAGAAATCTTGGCGGGTAAATCCCAGAGACTGAATTCCAGAATATGCATGGCAGCTGCCTTCCTTGCAGTCGCAACCACGGACAATCTGACATGGTCGGCCAGAGCAGTAGCAAACAATATAGCAGCTAGGTGCAGAGTGTGGTTGCGCTCTTGGGATGGAGATGTAACCGCAAAGAACCTGCTCACAGCATCACCATATAAGGGATCTAAATTATTTGAAGTATGCCTAGAAAAGGTTTTAGAGGAGGCCTCAAGCAAGGACAAGACAAAGACCCTACAATAATTGTCTGCTAGGAGGAGCTCCTTTTGGGGGCATCCCTTTCATTTCAGGTGTTTTGCAGGCACTTCCAGGAGATTCCAAGCACACGCTCAGAGAGGCTACACCCCCAACTTTGCCTTCAGGGGAAGGGGCTTCAGAGCAGGAAGGTACAATAGACGTAGGTCTAGGGGCCCTCCTACCACTCAGACAAGACAGGACGCCTGACTATTCCGATCACCGGGTTGGGGGCAGACTCCAGCAGTTCCACGAGGTATGGGCACACTCAGTCACAGACGCTTGGGTTCTCTCCTGCGTAGAAAGGGGATACTCCATCAAACTGGACAGCGCCCCCCCCCCCAGGTTCCTAATATCACCAAGATCAAGAGACGTGACGAAACATCTGGCAATCTCCTCAGAAATCAAGAGGCTGGCGGCCGCTAGGGCCATAGAGAGAGTTCCAACTGCTCAGCAACGCTCAGGTCTCTACTCAATACTATTTTTGGTAGCAAAAAAGACAGGAAAATGGAGAGCAGTCTTGGACTTAAAGACCCTGAATCATCATGTGAAGAAGAAGAAGTTCAAAATGGAGACAGTAACATCCATTTGCCACAGCATACAAAGGGATGATTGGCTAGTGTCTCTGGACCTCCAGGAGGCATACCTCCATATCCCAATTCAGACTTCTCACAGAAAATGGCTCCACTTTGCGTACAACAATGACCACTGGCAATTCAGGGCCTTCCCATTTGGCTTGTCTTCGGCCCCCAGGACCGTCACCAAGGTCCTGATACCACTGGTGGCGAACCTCCGGACACAGGGAATACATATACACCCCTATCTCGACGATCTGCTGATCCGGGCCCACTCCCCGGACAAGACACTGCAGGACCTCAACAAGACAATCATCTACTTGGAACAGCATAGGTTCCTGATAAACAGGGGAAAAAGTCATCTCATCCCGATGAGGACACTAGAACACCTGGGCACCATCATACATACCAGCTCCAACCTCGCGCTGGTCCCCCAGGACAGGAGCCACAGGATTCGGACATTAGTAGGGAACCTCAAGTCAAGGGAACGAACGAGGCTCAAAACGCTGGCATTGCTACTAGGTCTGCTGATCTCGTGCATGGCCCAGGTGATGTGGGGCAGATTTCACCTACATCCCTTGCAGAGGCTGCTAAAGCCTTTTCAACGCGAGCTCACCAGCGGGCTGAATCCCTGGGTGACCATACCAGGACACTTAAAAAGATTCATGTCCTGGTGGTTAGATCCCGCAACGTTCCAGGTGGGCGTACCACTCACAGAGCCCATGATGGAGATAATAACGACGGACGGCAGCCTAGCAGGCTGGGGAGCCCACACAACAACTCGATCCATAGAGGAGGGGTGGTCACAGAGGAACTCGCAACAACAAATCAATTACTTAGAGCTGAAGGCCATACGTCTTGCCCTACAACATCTCTTCCCCTCCGGAACCAGTTCCCACCTCCTGATATACACTGACAATGTGACAGCGAAGGCGTACGTGAACCATCAGGGGGGATCCAGATCGCCACAGCTACATCAAGAGGCAATCAGGCTCCTCACATGGGCACAATGTCACACGTCGTCTCTGAAGGCCCTCCATATCAAGGGACAGGACAACACAACAGCAGACTGGCTGAGCCGTCAAACCCTGCAGCCCCACGAGTGGACCCTCAGCAGAGCAGTCTTCCAGGACATAGTAAAATGGTTCGGCCTACCCATCATGGACTTATTTGCCACAAAGATCAACACTCAACTACCCCGCTTCATGTCAAGGGAGATGTGCGGTGAGGCAGAGGCAACCGATGCATTAAACCAACCATGGCCCAAGGGTCTGCTCTATGCTTTTCCTCCATTCTCACTGATCGCATGGACCATAGCCAAGGCGCGCAGGGAACAAGCACTACTTCTGCTGATCTCACCTTGGTGGCCCAGGAAACCATGGTTTTCAGAGCTGATCCACCTCAGCCAGGGTCAATTCAGAAACTTCCTCCAAAAGCGGACCTTCTAAACCAAGAGCCAGTCTTATGTCAGGACATCCAGACATTAAAGCTGACAGTCTGGCGATTGAGCGCTCCGCGCTAAAGAGAAAAGGGTATACAGACCCAGTCCTTGACACCCTTCAGAGCTCCAGAAGACCAGCCACTAGGAGGGCCTACCAGACTACATGGAAGACGTTCACCTCCTGGTCAAGACAGAAAGGGCTAGACCCATGTAAAGCAGGGGTTCCCCAAGTTCTAGATTTCCTGCAGCTGGGATTAGATAAGGGGCTCAGGGCCAACATTTTGGCCAGACAGGCAGCGGCATTAGACTCCGCAATAAGAGCATCAACAAACAGGGCGATCTCTTCCCATCCCCACGTTAAGAGATTCGTAAGGGCGGCCAGACTTCTGTCCCCTCCAGTAGTGCATAGGGTACCTTCCTGCAACCTAAACCTGGTTTTGGAGGCATTAAAAAAGCCCCCTTTTGAACCATTAAAACATGTTTCTTTATATCTTTTGACCCTCAAGACGGTTTTCCTGGTAGCAGTGACCTCGGCTCGACGAGTCTCGGAGCTGAGCACACTATCCATGGAAGACCATTTTTGTATTTTTCGTACAGACTCTGTTACTCTCAGATTAGATCCAGTCTTCATTCCAAAGGTTAATGCATACTTCCACAGGTCACAGGAGTTGATGCTTCCGTCTTTCTGCCCCAACCCATCCCATCCCAAAGAGAGGGCATGGCACATGTTGGACGTCCGTCGGGCCCTCAAAATTTACTTGGCTAGAACCCGGGGGTTCCGCAAATCCACAGCCTTGTTTGTTAATATTTGTCCAGGCCTTCAGGGTCTCAAGGCTTCCAAAACCTTATTATCAAAGTGGGTGAAGCATGCTATCATAGAGGCTTACAAGACTGGGGGTAAGGTCCCCCCCCATGCAGATCTGGGCCCACTCTGTTCGCAGTGCGGTTACCTCCTATGCCTTCAAGGCGCAAGCCTCCTGCGAGGAGATTTGTAGGGCCATGACATGGGGTATGTTGGAATTTTATTAATGGTCAAAAAACCAAAAAACCAAACGCAGCTTGAATTGTTAGTAGCAACAGCTTAGTAGTAATCAACACCTTGGAGATTGTTTCTAGATTAAAAGTATCTACTTTATTGAGAAGTACATTGTGATAGGAAAGGCCTATCCCTAGGTCTTACTAGCTAGCTGCCACCAGCATGGTGGCCGGTCATGTTGAAGGTCAGAGAGTGAAGTTAGGAATGGCGAAAGGTCAGGAAGGAGGAAGTCCAGTAGGAGCTTCCTGGGCACACCCCACCTGGGAGGGGGCTTAGAAGCAGAGATCAGGAAAGGTTAAAGTGACACTCACACTAACTCACTATCTCTACTCCCAATGC
>QEPC01014254.1:8503817-8514198 GCA_003113815.1 Sphenodon punctatus | reverse complement strand
TCATGGCTTGTTCTTCCCCCCTGCAGGTCCAGCAAGCAGCGGCGGTGATGGTGTCAGCAGCAGCGGGGCAGCCAGGCAGCGGAGCGATGGAGCACAAACCCCCCCGCCGGCGGCAGAGCTTCCCACGCCCCCGCAGCAGCAAGGCAGGTAAGTGGATGACAAATGGGTCCCCGCAGGCTCTATAAAATCTGCATAACCCAATAAACTAACTCCCAGTTAAACCCCACATGGGAAAAATACAAAAACTATTGGGAATTTGCAGCACAATTTGAAACTGTCAGTGGTTTGAAACAAAGGAACTTGTTCCTAAGCTCCATAGCAGATACCAGGATTTTCATTACCTGCAAAGTCGTCTCCGAATAAGCATCAGCAAGGGCTACTTGGGTCATAAATACCTCTGTAGCACTGGGAAATTTTGAGATAAGACAATTCAAACATTTATCTTGTATAGAGTCATATAGATGGCACTCAAATAAAACATGATGAGTGGACTTTGTTACCAAGGCATCATATGGGCACAAGTGGTCCCCATAGGGATAGAGTCATGTCTGTTTTCATCCCCAGTTATATCGTGGAGAATAACACAGTTTAAGATGCCCTACAAGATTATTTTTCTGTCCTCTAGACATTACACAGCATAGGTCCTCAGAACCTTTTCCACCATCAAGTTCCGGAGTGGTAACCTGAATAGTTTAGCTGTTGAACCTATGACCAGTCAGTTTCCACCTTGCCTGTCACTTTGACCATGTCCAGCCCCTCCTCTCTGCTGGCTTCCTCTGTCTGAACATATTCAGCACAAGCTCCTTGTCTTCACCTTCAATGCTCTTCATGACCTTGCTCCCCACTATCTCTTTGCACTTGTTTCCTGCCACATTCCCACACAGGAACTTCATTCCTCCTCTTCCCCCACCCTCACCTGCTCATGACTCCCTTGCTGCTCAAAACACATTATCCTTTTCTCCCTTGCTGCCTCCCGTTTCTGGAACTCCCTCCCTGGATACACTTGTTCTACGCCCTCCCAACTTTCAAATCCCTCCTGGAAACCTACTTCATCTGACAGGCTTTCCCTAGTTCACATCCTGAAGAGAAAATTGCCTCCTATTCCCTCCCTCCCTCAGAGTCAGAAACTTTCTCTTCTCTGTAATTTAGACCACATTCGCACCTGACGGCAGCACGGCCTTGAAACTGACACGAGGCAAAGACACGTCAGGGGGGAGGAGCTGGATGCCAGAAGTAGCACCCGTGCGAACAGGGTTCCGTGACAATTTTGGTCATGAATGACAGGGCACAAAATCCAGCCCTGTCATCCGCAAGTAAAGTCACAGCAGAACCCCGTTTGCACTGGCACTTATTTTGGCATCTGGCTTCTCCCCCCTAGCGCGTCTTTTCCTCTCATTCATTTCAAAGCTGCTGCCACAGTCAGGTGTGAATTCAGTCCAAGTTAAGCATGTGCACCTGCAAATTCTCAACCTCATAAATGTATCCTTGTTTCTCCCAGTGTTCACTTCTCCCGTGTCTTCCCTACCTTGTCTTATATATAAAGAAGAAGGCAGCAGCGTTGGGGTGTGCACCAGGGGCCCATTTAATTTTTGGTTTTGTTATTAAAATTTCTGTTTTTTCATTTTTTGTTATTGAGAATCTTTTTTTTTGCTTCTGTCGTTGTCATTTTCCAGTGGTTTTAATGAGAAATTGATTTCATGCTGTACCTTCTTTGGTTTTCATCTGATTTAGATTACATATGGATGGATTGTACCCCTCACACAAGGAATCATTCCTGCCAAATTTCATAATGATTAAAGGGTCTCGATTTTATAAGCAGTTTAAATGTTGTGTTTTGTGCACACATTTCCAGCTGTATCATCTTTGTTTTCTGTCTGATTTGGATTGCCTTGTACCTTTCATGCAAAGGATCATCCCTGCCAAATTTCAGAAAGATTGGAGAAAGGTTCCCAATGTAAGCAATGTACGTTTTGTGATTTTAACAGAAGTTGCAAATTTAATTAAATCACTTGCAGGTGTTGCCTCTGTTTAAATTATAGGAGTTTTACTAGATGCCGAGATCTGCTTTTTGGAGCATTTATAGAGAGGGTGAAGAAGACAGGAGGAGGTGAACAGAGCAGAATGTGTTTAGGATGCCAATTTGACAGCATGGATATCTCAGTCATGTCTATTGATTGCTGGCCTGCTTCCCCCTCCCCTCTGCCTTGCTGCCTGAAGTCCCAGTTATATCTTGACATTTTTGTTTTTGTCCCAAGAATTTCAGGACTAGTATTTGCACAACTTCTGTTAAAATCACAGAAGTTCAATTGCCCATAAAATTGGAACCTTTTATGCAATCTTTCTGAAATATGGCAGGGAGGATCCCTTGGGAGAGGGATACAATAGTTCCAAATTTCATCTAAAGTGGATGGGAAGCAAAGAGGTTACAACTGAAAATGAATCACAAACCATGATGCTTATAAAATGGGGACCCTTTATCCAATCTTTCTGAAATCTAGTAGGGATGATCCCTTGGGTGGGGGTGAGGGGGTGCAGTCTTTCAAGATTTTATGCAAATTGGATGGAAAACAAAGACAATACAGCTTGAAATGTATGTCCCAAAAGTTTCATCTTTTTAATTCCAAAAATGTTGTGTTTTATATACTATGGATCTTTATTATTATTTGTACTGTTTCTATAATTATGGATTGCCATTATTGTTTTATATTGTTATTGAATTGTGAGCCGCCTCAAGTTGCCGTTTGGCGAGAGGGACAGGATATAAATTGATCTAATAAATAAATAATTCCAACATTTCAGAACTATTTTTTTCATTTTCATTATTGCAATAACAAAAATGAAAATGGGCTTTTCATTTTCATAAAAATAAAAATAAATTCCACACCCCTGAACAGCATGTCTGCATTGTTTTTTATTAAGTAGTCATTATATCCACAAGAAATTTACATTTCCTGCCTGCCAGGAACTTTACAATGCTTTCACGCACAGTTCTTTCATGCATAACCAATGTGTTACATTTGAGGCATTTAATGGTGCCGGTTATCATATTCCTTTTGTAGACTATACTGCAAAACTATTACTGTATGGTTTCATGGTGACTAAGTTCTTTCACCTGCTGTGTACAGTGTTTCAGTTATGTGATCTATGCATATCTTCTGCACTATTACAATTTCCCTTTATTCATTTAATCATACATGTATAGATTTTCTGTTTTCCTTTTAACTGCTTAATACCTTCCAATACAAGAAAAGATTACAGCCCCACTGTGTTAGGTTCTCTATAATGATATGGAGAGCTTTAAAGAACATACATGAATATTCAATTTGATCTGCAAAGTGTGAAATATGCTGATCCTGCTGATGCCAAGTTGTGAATTGTTTTATGCATACCAAACAGGTACACAGCAGCCTTTTATTTGTTTGTAAAATACAAGTAATTCTTGAACTCTACTGGAAAGCAAATCAGCATTCTTCACTCATTAAGATGCTGTTATTCTTTGTGGCAAGAGGAGCTGCAAACAAGTGTGTACTAATGAATTATTCAGGTAAAAGTCTTGAAACATTACATTAAGACTTTCAAAATGATATGGTGACGAAATGAGCTAATATTAATTGCTAGAAAATTTCTAGATCAAAAGGGTTCACTTTGTGCACTGCTATAGCATGAGGCTAGGAGAAAGTCTTTTCTCACATTCTGCAACCAACTTGTATGGCCTGAGACTAAGCCCATCTGTGAAACAGTTTGCCCATCTGTGAAACAGGGATAGAATTTCTTCCCTGTGTAAGAAGCTTTTTAAAATGAGATGAAAAACTGTATACTGCAGATGAGTGCAGATTCAGACCATGGTCTAATTCCTGCATTCTTGGAGGTGCTGTAAAGATAGCAAGATGGGAAGATGAAGTATTATTATACATCGCTCTGAAACACCATCTCTTGGCAAGCCCAGGAGTGACATGGGGAAGTTTCAAAAGGGAATCTGTCATCTGCTTGCTCTGATGCTCAGCCTAAGAGAAGGGGGAAAAAGAAAGGGGTGACAGAGTGAGATTCTGTTGCAGTTCAGCGTTCATTGCCTGTACATACTAGTAAGTTATTTTTCTTCTTTCTGCTACTAGGTGGTAGTAGTCCCTCAATTCATTTTGTTGATTTTCCATACATAAATCAAAGACTGCTCCAAGGAATAGCCATCACAGTGGATCTGTATCATAAGCCTTCAATTTTTAAAGGCAAGAGGATTGGCTTTAATCCTGTATTTCAGCAGTAATTCTTTTTGCGTACATTTGTATGTAGATATTTTACACACAAGACCCTACTGTTTTGGGAATGGATTGTGAAAACTGCACACTGTCTGTCCCTATTAGAACTTGGAGTCCCAGAGTGAGCACAAGGAGGCATTTTGCCCTTCTGAGTTCCTGGCCACACAGAAGGTAAAAACAGATGTGATTTAGGCCCACTTTAGCCCAGGATTCGGCGGTACATGTAACCACACACTGTCAGATGTTGGTCTTGGACATTGTTGGGGCTAGCCCGGGCTGTTACCTCTGGACGACCAGTTGTGAATTACATGCCTGTCCTGGCTGGTAAAAGTCATCTGGGAGACAATGGGACCATTTCTGGCTGGGGTTATCATTGCCTCCCTTCAGGAAGACAGAGTGCCTGGTGGCCTCAGAACTATGGTCGTCCATCCCCTGCTCAAGAAATGATCTCTTGATATTGACTCCGCGGCCAGCTACTGTCCTTTTCAGGGAAGGTTACTGAATGGGTGGTTGCCTCCAGGAGCATTCTCAATGCTATTGGTTTCCTGGACCCATCTCAATCAGGTTTTTGTCCTGGGCATGGCACTGAGACTGCACTTGTGGCCTTGGTTGACAATCTCCATTTGGAAATTGACAGAGGAATTGTACCATGTTGATTTTGTTAGATCTGTCAGCAGCCTTTGATACCATTGTCCATGGGCTGTTGTTGACACAGCTACAGGACCTGGTGGGGTTGCATGGGACCACTTGAGTGGTTCCACTCATTCCTAGCTGATGGAACCCAGAGAGTGGTGATGGGTAGTGGTTTTTCATCTTCCCTTAGCTCCCTTTTGGGGTTCCAACTTGTCCACACACCTGTTCAATGTGTATTTGAAGGCCCTGGATGAGATTGTTAGGAGATTTGTAGTGAAGTGCCATCAGTATGCTGATGACACCTAACTCTATTTCTCTTTTTCATCTGACCCAGGCCCTGCAGTCTCAGTGCTTACCAGGTGCATGGGTGCCATTGGAGACTGGATGTAGGCGAGCTGATTGAAACTGAATCTAGACAAGACCAAGGTGATGGTGGTTGGCCAGCTGTGTGACTTGGGGGACATATAGATCCCTGTTATGGTGGAGTCCAGCCTCCTTTGGTCAGGTTTTGCAGCCTTAGGGTGCTCTTGGATCCATTGCTGCACCTGGATGGTCAGGTTGTGGCAGCGGTCAGGAGTGCTTTTCACCAACTTCATCTGGTGAGAATGCTGTGAAGCTACCTATTTTTATCAGACTCAGACTTGGCCACCATCATCTGTGCTTTCGTAACCTCAAGGCTAGACTATTGCAATGTGCTCTATGTGGCGCTCCCCTTGATGACTGTTCAGAAGATGCAGTTGGTGCAGATTGCGACACAGCGCCTTCTGTCAGGGATGCATCGCTGAGAGCACATTACACTGGTGCTCCGGAGTCTGCAATGGCTGCCAAAAGCATTCTATCAGGCACAATTCAAGGTGCTGGTTTTGACCTATAAAGTCCTAGACAGCTTGGATCCAGGTATCTGAAAGACTGTCTCCTCCCTATGTTCCGTCGTAGCCTCTGAGGTCAGCTGAGGGTGCCCTCTTGCGAGTACCAACTACCCATGAGGTTTGTACAATGAGGGCACACCGAGAGGTGTTTACGTTGGCTGCTCCAGAATTATGGAACTCTCTCCCCTTGGAGAGCCACCTAATCCTGAACCTGCTTACCTTTTGAAAGAGATATAAGACCTCTCTTTGGTGGGCTGAGATAGGGTTGGGTGGGACTGGATGGAGGGGTTAGAAGGAGAGGGTTGGTGGGTGGAGCTAAATTGCTTTTATGTTTTTATGTAGGTTTATGTGTGTGTGTATATATATCTCCTTTGAGGGAAGGGTGGGGTAAAAATTGAATGAATAAATAACGTGTCCATGTGCCATTAATTAAGTCGTGTGCAGCTTCTGTGCATACAGGTCTGCCAGCACCATAGAGTTGTGGGCAAAAAGGTTTAGAGCGCTCACAGAGCTATCACTTTCGACCTCTCCCCACTCTCATGCTCACTGGTGCGCATGTAATGTCCTCCTTAAAAGCTCACTGTACTGTTTTCAAACATGCGTTCTCCCAGTTCTTTGTGCTTGGCAGTACATACTCAACTGTGGTAGAGTCCTTGCAGGCCCAGGCCTATAAGGCTGGAGTAAGTCATTGCAGGAGCAGCCCTGGGAGCAAGTTGTCAGAGGATGTTGTCAAGACCAGTAGTATAGCTGGGTTTAAAAAAGGACTGGATAAGTTCTTAGAGAGTAGGTCCATTAATGGCTATTAACCAAATAGATTACGGAATGAACTTCTTACTGTTGGGAGCTGGGAGTGAACAATGGAAAATGGATTGCCCACTGTGACTGTTGGTTCTTCTTCCACGTGATCGAGATTGGCCACTGTCGGAAGACAGGATACTGGGCTTGATGAACCATTGGTCTGACTCAGTAAGACGCTTCTTATGTTCTTATGTTGGGCTCTTAGGCAAGTGACTGGCTCTTTAAGGGACCAAAGTAGAAGTGCCAATTAAGAGCAGCTGAGTGGCTCCAACTTGAGAAGCAGGGTAAGCCAGCAGAGCCTCAGTTTGAAAGGCTGAGTTGTGGAGCTCAGAGGGGACCAGGGAGAGGCAGCTAGTCTAAAGGCTCTGCCTTGGGACAAGGGGCTCAGAGGACGAAGGAGCCTGCCTTAAGAGCCCAAGGATCTAGACACTGGAAGCCAGGTGGCGCGGAGCCAAGCTGGGAGGTCTCAGCTTAGAGAGAGAACCTGCCTAGGAAGATTGGGGTGGTGGGTGGTGGCTCTGTAACAGGTGCCAAGCGGTCTGGTAACCTGGCTGAAGGAGGACTGGGTCAGGCCAAAGGGGTCTGCTTAACAGGTGCCCAGGAGAACCGGTAACAAGGGAAGGCCTGGTGTTACATGCAATGTATATGGACTTAATGTGTATAGATAGAGCGGGATACTGCAACTAGTTGAAGAAAAGACTGTGTGACGAGTTTGTGGGGAGCAATTCTGCAGGGACTCACCCTAGCAGGACTCCACCCTGTTAGACCAGAGCTTGCTCCTTCCAAGCCAAAGCCATTGCATTCTCTATAACAACTTATGGCAGATACCATTGCCAGGGCCATGATTCAAACTGACAGCCAGGCAATAACCAGCACTGCTGCCACCATCATGCAATTGCAGTTGTTCTCCACCTACTGGTCTGCCTGCCAATGCAGCAGTCCCTGGACCGGGGAAGAGACCACGACCTTCATTGCTGTATGACAGGAACAGAAGGTCCAATATGCCCTAGTGAAGTGCTACAAGAATGAGGTTGTGTTCCAAGAGATCTTGGTCCACATGGTGCAACAGGGCTACACCTGGGACATGAACCAGTGAAGGCAGAGGGCCACGGACAGGAAGTGCAGATACAAAGAAATCTGGGACAATGGGTAAAAACAAATGTGTAGCCACACCAGCGTCTGCACCTCCAGGAAGTTTGGGGGGGGGGGGGAGAAGGGAAACTCTGACTGGGTCAGTTATGGGGATGGAATACACATTCCCCCAGCCTGACCCAGCGGGGGATGGGGGAGACAAGTGATACACAGCCAGCCGGCTCCACCCCTATGCTCTGGCTGGCGTCCCACCCCACACCATAATGGACAACTATGGCTGCCAATAACAGGTAGCCATGGCTAGCTGCCATGACAACCCCCCATGCCAGGCCGGGTTGGGGCAAAACCTGATGTGTTTGCTTGGTTTGGCCCACTCTGGCCTGATTGGGCAGCTCTAGGTCCAGACTGTGGGCCCAGTTCCTTCCAGATCCACGTTTTCAATCGGGCCGCCTATTGACATTTGGCCATCCTGGAACAGACGCACAGGTTTGGTGCTGGCCCAGAGTGAGCTGAACTGGGTGGTGTCACGTTTGTTAACACCGAACTTTGCAAACATTACCCTATTAAAAGCACCTTGAATGGTTACTCTATGTGGATGGAAGATGCATCATTGCATCCCACCTGTATGGCTGTGCCTTCACCAGGAGACCTAAAGTGGGAGGATATGACTCCCGCACTGCCCACTCCCACTTGCAACCACATCAATTCTCAGCCATGACCGCTGGTGTCCAAATCTCTATGCCCATCATTGTCCCAGAGCCAGCATGGGTTGATGCAGAGACAGATGCCATGACTCTCATGGGGTATCCCCTTGAGCTCGAGAGCCGGCTCTTGTTCAAGGAGCTACTGAAGGTTCTGGTTGAGGGCGCAGGGGATGCAGATGCCACCTTTGTAGAGAAGGTGGTGGAGGCAGAGGAGAACATCTAGGGGTGGGGCGGTGTTTGCATTTAAACAACTGCATGATAAAGACTTCCATTTACTGTTATCTAATTATGTGTTTTTTTATTGCTTATTGTTTTGACAGGTGGCCACGAGAACATGAGGGAACAGCAGGAAAATTGCCAGGAAACAGCTCTACAGGATGGGTACAGTAGTTGTGGGTATTGAGTGGCAAAGGACAATAATTGGACAGAGGACTGGCAGTGAGGTGGAAACCAAAATGGTGGCTGGGGGAGATGACATGAATGGCAGTGATTGATTTCTGTATGTTCTTCATTCCTCTACAGCGATCACAGGAGGAGAACTGTCTGTCACTGGGATCCTGTTGCAGCAACTGCCCCAGCAGCCGCATAGGCCAGGTACGCATTCTTGCTTCCCTTTGGTCAGGAGGAAGGCTTAAAATTGGGTAGGTGGGGGCCGAAAACACCAGGGTGGGCAGGTGGGTAGTTTGGTCTGAACTAATGGTTTTCCTTGTTGTCTTGCTACAGGTCTGCCAGTACAATGGGCATAGAAGGAATCCCTGCCACAAGCGCAAAGAAGAACCAGGACCTTCATGTCTGCAACCTGTGACGGAAGGAGGATTTGGCAAGGGACCTGCTTGGGGAGACCACACGGTAGGCGGACAAGATCTAGGATGCCATGAATAGCATGGCCAGGGAGCATAGGCAGCTGGTGTGGCAGAACGCTGCAGAACACAAGGCCTTTGCTGCCAAGGCCCACCTGGACTGCTGGGGGGAGGAAAGGCACTGGACCACCTCTGGCAGCAGTTTGAGCGGTTGGACAACATGATCGAGAAGACGAGAAAGGAGATGAGTGAGCTATGGGCACAGATGCAAAGCAGACTGTCCCAGCCCATGCAGTTCCAGGCCTCCCTACTTGAGCATGTTGCTGCCACAAGTGAAGGCATTGTCATTCAGGGGCAGGTGCAATTTCCCAACCCCCATCGGTCATTCACACATCCCTGCGCAGAACCCGACCGCACAGCCTGGTTCTCCCCCACACTTCACCTCCCAGGGAAAGCACCCGAGTCGTCTCCGTACGGCACTCACAGGGAACAGTTCCTGGGCTAGGCATGCCTCCTCCTGCCAATCATTCCCACATGCCTCCCACAAACACACCTCCACAGCCAGATCTGCAGGAGGAGGATCAGGAAAATGTCCCTTTGCCAGTCCCGCCACCCAAGCGAGTGTGTCCAGCTGTTCCCAAAAGGAGAAGGCACAAGAAGAAACAGTTTTGTTTTATTTTTTAAATAAAGTTCTTTCATTTTTCATAATCCATGGTTTCCATATTTTTTCTGGGAAAGGAGGGAAGTTTCTCGATGTAACCAAGCCAAGCACGTGCACCTGGGACCTCACATCTTCATGAATGTTACACCCCTTGTCTCTCCCTCTGTTCCCCTTCCTTCATCTTCCCCTTCCCCCCGCCTCTCAGATTGTAAGCCCTAGGGCAGGGACCATGTCTATTCCATTAATTTGTAAAGCGCCAGGTACATTGCTGGTGCTATATAAATGCTTGCTAATAATAAATAATAATAAATAATAGGGGTGGGCGTGCCGGTAAATCCGGTATCCGATAATGCCGGTACTGGGCGTACCGGCATTATCGGATTCAACCCGGTAAATCCGGTCCCGTTACCGGATTCCGGGTACCGGATTTTTTTACATTGCAGCCATTTAAATGAATGGCTGCAATGTAAAAGTCCCACCCAAAAAGTAAAAATTTAAACCCTCCCCGAGTCCAGGCTGCGCGGGTGGAAGGGGGGACACCCCCCACCCACCCTGCCCAGCCTGGATTTTT
>QEPC01014254.1:8470036-8488703 GCA_003113815.1 Sphenodon punctatus | reverse complement strand
CACCCCCCCAGGGATCAGGTCTATACTTACCAGCGGCTGCGGGGATGCCGCGGCCACTGGTGCTGGGGGGGCGGCTCTTTTTTTTAACAAAAATCCAGGCTGGGCAGGGTGGGTGGGGGGTGTCCCCCCTTCCACCCGCGCAGCCTTGACTCGGGGAGTTGGGTTTTTTTAACTTTTTTGGTGGGACTTACATTGCAGCCATTCATTTAAATGGCTGCAATGTAAAAAAATCCGGTACCTGGAATCCGGTAACGGGACCGGATTTACCGGGTTGAATCCGATAATGCCGGTATGCCCTATACCGGAATTATCAGATACCGGATTTACCGGCACGCCCACCCCTACTACTTATACAACCAGGTCAAAAAGCCCACATGCAGCTCCAGCCTGCCTGGCTCCACCTCCACCAAAAATTCCAATTACTCCCTCAACAGTTCACACTCACCAGCCCTGCCTGGCCTGGGGGCGTCTACTTCAGCTGCCCAGGCATAATTGAAAATAGCATCATTTCTCTCCCCCATAGGGGGCTCTGAAACTCTGTCCCCAGTGGCAAGAAGTCTGAATTGCAACACACACTGCCTGCGGTATGACGGCACAACCAACTGCCCATACCGCAAATAAAGAAAATTGTCCCTAGTGCCTCTTCTTACACTCAGGAGGTGGAGCTGCACATCCTGCCTCTCCATTCTATTCAGCGCAGCAGCACACCACAATTCCCCTTGGGCAGCCAACCCAGCTCAGCATATACCACCACCTGGCCATGGCTGCTCATGTGCAATAATTAGAGCATGTGCAGTTTGGCCAGGCTGGCTTCCAGACCCGAAAGTGCAGTGCTGCTAGCTAGTGCTGCTTTAGCGGCCACAGGGGCAGCATGCATCAGGTTATCATCTCAGCTGAGCCATTCAGGATTGTAATGAGAGGACTGGAGTGCAAGGTGGGGCTGGGGGGGGGGCACCACCTGCTCTGCCCATTCATGTGCACTGCGCCTGCTTTGGATTAACCCATAATGGCTTGTTACGTGCAGTTAATGGATTAATCTGAAATCAAAATTCTCATCCCTAGAGAAAACAAAGGAAACACACCCTTCAGTGCTTTTCCTAAGTAGCTTCTGAGAGCTTTGTTGTCAAAACATCCTAGCTGTGGGCTCTCTTTTGGCTCCAGTGTGGCTCATAGCACATGTGCAATTAATACAATCAAGTCAAGCCTGGTTAGACCCTTGCATGGGGACTGCTGGGGGTTGAAGTTCAGGGCCAGTTTGGGGTGTCCTGTATGCTTTTTGGAGTGTTTGGGGGGTTATTTTGGTCCTGCTTTACTTATGCTTTAACCTGGCACAGGCCCCAACCACCCAGCTTTGTTTCCAAGAATGCATGGGGTGAAGCCATGCCCCATCTCTTCTCACTCCTTTTAGGACACTGTGCAACTCCTGGAGTAAAAACAGTTACCTCTGTTCTTCACAGGCTTCCCATATAGGGATGGGCCTTCTTAGTGCTCCTAAATGAAGACCAAATGCAGTCTGGACCTTCCATACTTACTTGTGCTTCATGATAATTAGCATTTCAGATATTTTATTTAATTGTTATTTCTTAAAACTGTCCTGCCCAATCTCAAGTAGACTGCTCTGAGTTACTGCAAATAGAGGATATCTCTGGTTCTAATAGATCTGGTAAAACTGAAACTCAAGAAAGTGCCTTGCCTTAGCCCCTAGACCTTGGAGAAAAAAATCTCTTTCCTCTGGCAGGCTGTCACAGCATGGCAGCAGCAGATCACCGTACCTTTCTTTCCTCAGATGCCATAGGACATCCTTCTAGATGCTGCTCTTAAATACTTTACATGCCTTTATAAATATTCCAAGACATACAAATAAAAAAGCACTATGTGGATACATGTGAAACACCACTAGCCACACTTTTCAGATGGAGTGTCAAAGGCACAGACAGATTCCATGACTTGGTTGGCAGGTAGAGGACCACCCTAGCTTTGGCTGTTTTACACAGCAGCTAGAAGCTAAGGAGCTCTCTGATGCAGGGAATCCTGGTGGTATAAAATCAGGATATCCAGCTGTTCCCTCATCCCCATGTCAGAACACACAGCATTTTGGCCAATCCTTGGCTGATGAAACAAACTCTGTGTGACCACTCTGGCTGGTACAATCACTTTGAGAATTCTGTAGGCTACACTAACAACTACATTGGAGGCAAATTTGTCCCAAATAGCTCCTTGGGTGGGGGAGCTGAGAGGTAACTTGCAGTTACCTTTCTGCCATAGCTACTAGTGGTGGGACATCTGACAAAAAAATGGTTACCAGTTTTACCGGTTACCGGTTTACAAAAACCCGGTTTACCGGATTAAAACCAGTATACCGGTACCCGATTTATTCCATTGATTTCATTGGGAAACTGTCCCCATTGAAAAACCCAATACCTCTCCCCTCCCCCTCCCCCTCCCAGGCTGTGCGGGTGGAAGGGGGGGCACCCCTCACCCACCCTGGATTTACATATATTTTTTTTACCCTAAGTCCCTGCTACTAGTGCGGACTCCGGGCCGCCGCCAGCGACCCAGAGCCCGCACCAGCAGGTACTAGGGTGATCCCTGGGGTGGGGGTGGTTTAAAACACCCCCACCCCAGGGATCACCCTACCCCCCCACCCTACCTACCTGCTGGTGCGGGCTCTGGGTCGCCAAGCTCTTCTAGGCTACAGTGGAAGGCAAGAGATGGTAAGCTGTGCTATGCATGCATGCAGGTCCAGATAATGAAGGTACTATCTTTCAACTCAGAACTATATGAAAAATCCATATATTATATACACTTCACACACCACAGGCTCCTTTAGACATAATTCCAGAATCAGATGAGAAGAGGCAGAACACTGCTACTGAATTCAAGGGTGTCTTTAGACTGACACCTGCTTCACTCCTGCTCCGCCCTAGCCCCAGGTGGTCTGTCCATGGGCCACCCTGGGGTGTGGAAGAGCAGTTCCATTCATGGTGCTCTGGGACATCCTGGAGCAGCACGAGTGGAGTGGGCCACCCAAACCCAGAGCATCAGCCAGGAGTGGAGCAGTGGACAGCTGGCTGTAGCTCCACTCTCAGCCACAGGTTGCCCAAGCAAACCCCATAGAGCTGCAGGCAGTAGCTAGACTGGCTGCTGATCCGCCTGCAGTTCTATGGTGCGGGGGATGTGCACAGAGTGCAGTCTGGGGCAGCAGCATCCGTTTAAACCCACCGCTGCCAGAGCAGACCCCAGGGTGCCCCGACCCCTGGCAAGGACTGGGGGGGTCCATCTAAAAACACTCAGAGTTACCCATTTACTCGGCATTGTAATAAGTAAATCCTAATTGACATATCAACCTACTGCCACGCACTCTCATTGTGGAATGTTTTCAGACCCAAAATGACAACTGGGGATTCTGAGATGATTCAAGTACTCTGACTAGCTAATGTAGATGGCATTCATTTTCTAGAAGTGCCATGTAATTTCCATTCAATCATATCATCCATTAAAAAATGTCCATCTGTTCATGTTTCTTTAAGTTTTTCGCTTAACATAGCAGTTGTAATAGTGACATAAGACATTTTCTGGGGATTAATAACTAGTTGGGGTTAATAGTTCAAGGGGTGCGTGATTCACTTTTCTTGGATATTCATTAATCTCCAGTAAATGGTGTGCACCTGGATCATAACACATAATTAAGCATTCAATATTATCCTTTGATTTATATACCAGAAGAAATATTCCAAGTATATTTTAGCTATGCCTAGTTCTTCCAGGCTACAGTGTAGGGAAAGGCAATTGTGTTAGCAAATGAAAACTAGATTAAATCTATTGGATTTTAAATTTAGTTGTGCCATCTTGGCATCATTTGATTGCAGTTATAAGTGGAACCATGTTCATGTTCTTCTGACTAGTAGCATGCTAAATTAGACTAGTGTCATGTATGAAAATTTCCATAATATTCTTTGTCTTGGTGTTCAAAGTGGCTTTTATTTTTTGCTGCAGTGTAGCCTGTTGTAGACCAATGTGGCTTTTTCTGATGTCAACCTTTGTTGCTAGAATCTTGTCATCTGTCAAGATGTCAGTAGGTGAATAGTCCCCATGCAAGCTCAGTCAAGCAAGCACTGCAACATATTGCTCCTGAAAAAATGTAGCAGCATCACTTGCATTCTATATGAAGGAATAATGAAATGCCTATGAAAAGACACTGCTGCATAGGACAGGTGAAAGCTATGAAGGAAGATATTATGATGTCTTTGCATGAGAAAAACTTGCTGCATTCTAGGATCATACATTATTCTCTTTATTTTCTGCTGTTGCATGATTGCATTTTATCACAAATAAACCATAAATGAATAATTATAATGTACTCTGGGTCTCATTAGCCCATTGTTAAAACCAAAAACTTTCACACAATATCATCTATTTCCCAGCAAGATCAAGGAAGGAAGGAAGAAGCACACTGAGGTGGAGGTGGCTGTGGGAGTCCCAGGAAGGAATATGACAATGAACAGTAGCAAATTTGGGTTGGGGGTTTAGTAGGAAACAGCTTATCAGGTAAAGTTAATTCACATATTAAAGGAACTGAGTTCACAGCAGTAACACAAAAGTTGAGTATATAGATTATCGAGCCTGTTAGTTACTACAGATTTGTATAATGACTTGAAAAGCTTAGGTCTCTCTGTCCACTGTTTTTGGTATCTTTATAAAGTTACGGATTTTAGTTCCCAGACCTGTCTTAAAAGTGTTGTGTAGGCTTCCTTTGAGGATGAGGACTGAGAGATCAGAGATGGAGTGGCTGTTCTGGGAGAAGTGACTGCCCACTGTAGAGTCCTTGCTTGTGCTCACAATCGTATTTCTGCGTGAGTTCATTCGTTGGTGTAAGAGTTGCTGTATTTCACCAGCATAGGGTGAAAACAGACATGACACTAACCACCCTTTAACCACCCTTGGTGGTCATTTATGCATGTTACAGGGCTGTATTAGTGCCCTATGCAGCCCTGCAACATGCATAAATGACCACCAAGGGTGGTTAAAGGGTGGTTAGCGTCATGTCTGTTTTCACCNTAAAAGGTGGTTAGCGTCATGTCTGTTTTCACCCCTAGTTTCCATATAAAGCCGTGGGCCTTATACATGTCAATCTCTGCTTTCTCATTAGCTGTCTTAGTGCCCTATGCAGCCCTGCAACATGCATAAATGACCACCAAGGGTGGTTAAAGGGTGGTTAGCGTCATGTCTGTTTTCACCCCTAGTTTCCATGGGGGCATTTCATGCACTGAATGAAATACACTACATTTTGGGATTTGCAAGTATTGTCCCCTTGTATTTTGAATGGGGTTGTGTTTTTTTTTGGGGGGGAGGGGGGCGGATGTTGACTGTGGTTGTGGTAGAAATGTGTTGGCAAGTTTTGCACCTGCTGTTCTGGAAGGGTCTTGTTCCTGTCGAGGTTGGGTTGTCCTGGGTGGCAGGGAGTTTGCTCCTGATGATCGACTTTGAGGGGTTTTTGGGTTATTTGAAGGCCAGAAGAGGTGGTTTAGGAAAGATTTCTCTTAGGGTCTTGTCCCCATCAAGTATATATTGCAGCTGTTTGATGATGTCATGCATAGGTTTCAGTGGTAGGTGCCAACAAGAGGTGTGTGGTTAGAGGGTTCTTTCTTTCTGTATTGTAGCAGATTATCTCAAGGGATTTGGGTAGCTCATTCTGTTATACGGGGTGTTTATAAACGAGATGATAGCCCACACCAGGAGGGTGTTCAACCCATGTTTGCTGCCTGTTTATTAGGAGGCTGGGAGATGTATGCTCCTGTGTGCCACAGCTCCACTCACGGTGGAATCCTGGGGCATCACATGGGCCAATGTGGCCAATGTTCACCCACGGGTGCACCCCTGTTTATTAGGGTGTGGACAGTCTCTGTGCAGGCTAAGCACCTAGAGCAGTCCCAGCACTTGGAGCAGTGAGTGTGCTCGCCACGCTTCCTCTCCTTGGGGCTTCTACTGTTTAATTTCACTTTAGAGTGCTCAAAAATGGCACTCCAAAAGGCAGAGAAAAACAAACAAACCAGGAAGCAAACAGCAGGGAGAGCTTCCTGGACCAGAATTCCCCATGGTTGTGAGTCATGAGGGAGAGTGGTGGTGGGCGGAGCACAGCCCCTGCCCGTGTATTGGGTTTGCTGCCTTGAGTGGGGCTGCCCGAACATGGGACTCCTGTGGGCTGTCATCCATGGTCTACTTCACTGTTGGAATTCCCTTGTTTCATGAAAGCAGTTTTTAGCATGGCAAGGTGCACATCATGGGTCTGTTCTTCAAGACAGATTCTGTGGTGTCTGAGTGCTTGGCTGTAGATAACTGATTTTTTGTGTGTGTCTTGGGTGGTTGCTGGATCTGTGGAGGTAAGTATGATGGTCTGTTGGCTTCTTGTATATTGCTGTCTGTATGGTGCCATTGTGTATGCTGATACTGGTGTACAGGAAGTTGATACTGGTGTGGGAACATTCCAGGGTTAGTTTGATAGAGGGTAGCAACAGCTGAAGTTGTGGAATTCTAAGAGGGAGTCCAGATTGTCTGTCTAGATAATGAAAATATCATCTATGTACCTAAGGTGGTACATTTTTCCAAGTAATTTTCTTCCAGGTGGCTCATAAAAAGACTGGCATACTGGGGAGCCATTTTTGTGCCCATAGCTGTCCCCATAGTTTGTACATAGTATTTGTCATCAAATATGAAGTTGTTGTCTATAAGGAAAAATGAAATGAAATGTACCTGCTTTTTCACTATTTTCATTTGTTTCCGTTTGATAATTGTCATTGTTCAGTACTTCTGTTAATTTTTCATAGGCAGGAGCAGCAATGCCGTCAGTATGAGAAATGTTGGTGTATATAGGGGTGGAACTTCTGGAACTTCCGGTATCCGATACTGCCCAGTATTTGGTGTACCGGCAGTATCAGATTAAACGCAGTAATCCAGGTAATTTACCTGATTCCCCCCGTACCAGATTTTTTTACATTGCGGCCATTCAAATGAATGGTCACAATGTAAAAAAACACACAACCCCCCCACTTTCCCTCCCCAGTCCAGGCTGCGCGGGTGGAAGGGGGGACACCCCCCACCCACCCTGCCCAGCCTGGCAGTGGCTTTTAAAAAAAAAAAAATTCCCCCGAAGTCCCTGCTAGTGCAGGCTCCGGGCCACTGCCGGTGACCCAGAGCCCACACCAGCAGGTAGGTACGTAGGTTTGGTTGTACTGATCCCTGGGGTGGGGGGTGGTTTAACACCCCCACCCCACGGATCACCTACCTCCCCACCCAGGGATCGTCTACCTTGCGCTCCAGGCGGCGGCGGTCCGACTCCGGCGGCTTCAGCGCCGGCTGTGGCTGCTGGCTTCAGTGCTACTAGGCCTTCTGGTGAACTTCTGGGTTTCCCTGGAAGGCCTAGTAGCGCTGAAGCTGGCAGTCACAGCCAGCGCTGAAGCTGCCGGAGTCGGACCGCCGCCACCCGGAGCACAAGGTAGGCGATCCCTGGGTGGGGAGGTAGGGTGATCCCTGGGGTGGGGTGTGTGTTAAACCACCCCCACCCCAGGGATCACCCTAGTACCGCTGGTGCGGGCTTTGGGTCACCGGCTTAGGGACTTAGGAACTTAGGGTTAAAAAATTTTTTTTTTAATCCAGGCTGGGCAGGGTGGGTGGGCGGTGCCCCCCCTTCCACCCGCACAGTCTGGGAGGGGGAGGGGGGAGATTTTTTGTTTTTTTCCCCATTGATTTCAATGGGGACAGTTCCCCACTGAAATCAATGGAACAAATCCGGTACCGATAAACTGGTACAAATCCGGCAATCTGGTTTTTTGGAATCCGGTAACCGGTAAATCTGGTAGCCGGTTTGACCTCATGTCCCACCCCTAGTGTATAGTAAGGCAACATCCATGACTGCAAGGATGATGATGCGAGGAAGGACCCTGGGTGGCCCAAAAGCTTGCGTAGTCTCACCAACAGAAGTTGGTACAATAAAATATATGAATTTCATTTGAACTACTTCGTCTCCATCTCTTACATTTGGCACCAACACAGCAACCACAGTTTCTCTTTAGAAGGAGAATGAAAGCACTGGAAGTCATCAAAAGAAAATGCATAGTTGTATTTAATGGAAAGGATGAGGCCCGCACAAAGGAAGAGTAGGAAGAAGAGGGTATGAAAACAGACCCCTGAGAAATGTGAATAGTGTGTGAAATGGGAATAAGAATCACCAAAAGACCAGAGATGATGGTAAGAGGCGACCAAGAGAACACAGATTGGTTTGTGGAAAACACAGTCCAGGAGGAGGTAGCACAGATGGAGAGTGAGAGCTTGGCACCGAAAAAAATTGTTGGTGACAACGATTCTGATGATGAAAATGAAAGTCAAACTCAAGGTTGTCCCCAGAAAATCTGGAAAGAAGATGTCAGACAGTAGATTTAAATCCTATACTCTTAGAGGACAGACTTATTATGTGTTTGTATTGTGCATGACTGAGTGGGGCCTCAGTCTTGGTGGAGGCTATCAGATGAATAATAATATCTAATGCCTTCCATACCACAGCATATTCCAGGTACTGAAACATAAAAGGGAGGAGGAAATGGGGTGGTAAAGCTAAGGACTGTCATTTTAAATGTTTGGACAACTAGTAGATTTTTGTGGTTTCTTTAAATGGGGAAATTAGAGTATGCTTCAGTGGAAAGATGACCATATGTGGCAGAGGTCAAGGGGCAAAGGAGTTAGATGCACAGGGTAGAAAAAATTCTCAGAGGCTGGGATAAGGATGAAAGGTTAATGAGAGTATAAGGAGGGGGAAGGAGTAAAACAAGCTTGTGCTGGACTAGGTTCATTTTCTCTATGAAGTAATGCCCAAATTAGTTTTATGACTTAATACGGAAGATAGAAAAAAATTGCAGATCCCAGCACAAAATCCTAGCCTCCACTTTAAAATTATCAAATTGTGGTGTAGTTGATAAAGTGCTGGACTTGGACCTGGGAAATCAGGGTTCAAATTCTGCCACAGCCATGAATTCACTGGGTGGCCTTGGGCAAGTCACAATCTCTCAGCCTAGAGAGCCAGTGTTATATTATAGTAGATAAGGTGCTGACTTGACTTGGTCCTGGGAAGCTAGAGTTTGAATCATGCCCTAGCCATAAACTCATTGAGTGGTCTTGGGCAAGTCCCAGGCTCAGTTCTCCTCTGTAAAATGGGAATGTGTGTGTGTGTGTCTGTCTCTCCCTGTGTTCCCCTCATCCTTGTTCATTAAAATTGTAAGCCCACTGGGCAGAGACCTGTCTCTGAAAATCTGTGACTGTAAAGTGCTTGAATACTCCTAGTAGTGCTATAGAAATGAGTAGTAATAAGGCTGATTTTACTGTGGACTTACATTAACTACTTCTCATTTTTTGCAGGTGGACAACTGAAATATTTTATCCAAGGCTTGAAATAAAGCTGAGATGACAATTACAGCAACAGGACCAGGAATGAAGCTAAATCTATACTTTGAAAAACAATACCCATGTACAATTTGTATTGTGTACAAATAATTAATCCACTTAATGGTTTCACTAAATAGTCTGACCAATGCAAGAAACTACAGTAAAAAAATACTTTGGAAGATCAACAAGTCACATTTAAATGGGATGCAATGCTGTGCTGGATTTACCACTCCATTACTCCATTTTCATGCTGGGGTGACTCTATTCATGAATAAGGTTACGCTGGTATAATAGTAGCAGCACAATGGTGAATCAGGTGCAATACATTCTTAAACTTCTCCATCCATGTGACTCTGGCCAGCCAGGCAAGTGGCTCATGAACTATTTTAACCTATATTTTTTATAGTCTGAGGCTCTTTTTGTTTCAGTATTGCTTATCCCCACTACCCTTCTAGCTATTGGTTTTGGCATTCAAGTCTACACTGCTCAGTATCATTTCCTTTTTTGCATCTGGATATTGTTATGGACCCAGATTCTGCATCTCTTACTAATATCAAGGAGCATCTTGACTTCACAAATAATCCTATAGGTGAGTGCCTTCCTGTTCCCAGTTTACTGTACTACTCAGTTTGTGCAAAAGGTGGCAGGTCTAGCATTGGTAGTTTAAAAAACTAAATCAATAACAAAACATAGATATTTCATGTTCACTGTGTGTTCTAAAATAGCAGAGCACCCCTTAATATAGCAACCTCTTAATTAGTTACAGAAAATGGGAAACTAAATATCTAAATTGTCCTACCAAAAATACTGCAGACTGAAACTATTTTAAAATAGAACCTAACACCCCTGATTTCACCCCTTCCCATTTAAAAACATTTCATCATAATAATGCCCATGAACATGTGCCTGATGTACACAGAATAAATATTCTTACCCTCTACACCTTCTTCACAATGAATGCAAGCATCATTATGTAGGTTCTGCTATAGCTACATTATGGCAGAATAAATGGTGTCTGCCATATGTGAAGAAGGACCCTATTACCACTACATTAGCTCTCAGTAAGTATCTTTCCTATTAAGTCAGTTCTAGAGACAGAAAACAATTTTTAATTAACAATATTTATAGCAAGCACAATACCAACTGCTTCACCAGCCAGTTAATAATTTTTTGCATCTGGCGCTAATTTGGTTTTCTTCAAGGAGGCTAGCCAATAACAGCTGTTCATTACATACAGCACATTTGAAGAGTAGCCATATCACATGCTGTAACTAGCTGATAGGTTCTTCCTTTGAAGAAATGTAGGGCATCAAGTTAGATTTGAAAGATCATTCAAATATTTAATAATGAAAAGGCCATTTCCCACTCATTTGAGTTGGCCAAATTATCAATATTACCTAATTGCTTTACCCCTTCAGTAGATACGAAATTTTAGTTAGTAATAAATCTTTTTTGTTTGTTTCCAGAGAGGGAGAAGGATGCTAAAAACATTTCCATTATTTTATATGGATCAGCCATGCAATCAGGTGATGATGCAATCATTAATTCTGAAATACACTTACATAAGGTGCTCCAAGAACTTATTTACCCCTGTTGCAACACCTGTGTCAGAAACTTGTCTAGGAACTTGAAGAAGGGAATGATCTAGTGGCCACATTCTGAGAAATGGTTGGCCTTGAACGTCTAGTAGCCCCAACACAGTTTTTTTACTCATTAGTGTCTCTGAGCTATGTCCCTGTGAAGCCCTCAGGTGGCCATCTGATCAGAGATCTGCTGGAACATGGCTACATTCTGGTAGTTCTGTCCAAGAATGTTCTGGACTCTCTTACTCCCTCCCCACAGCTGGATTAACACCCTAATTTCTTCTATTTCCCAAGGAGAATCTTGCTTCCCCTCTGACTTTCATTTGCCATAGCTTTTTGGGAACATTTCCCACCTGCAACTGGTCTGGCTAACAAATGCTGCTGAGCAGGGAACTAAGTTTTCAAACATGGCACATCCCTTTTAATTCTGGGTGAGGCCTTCCAGAAACATTCCATTAGCTACAATTTAGAACTGGAGGAACTAGAACAGCAGTGGGCAAAGTTCCCAAGTAGAGTAGAAATGGGTAACAATTTGCTACCTGTGGGTAATACCCACATTTTATAGTACTGCATTGGGTACTCAACAGGGTACTTGACTACCAGTTGGGTACACAAAAAACTAAAAAAAAACCCAGTAATTTCTGATACCAGTTTTTCAGGTTTCCTGGTATATTGGGACAGAAAACTGAAAAATTGGGATGGAAACAAAAAAAGAATTGGGACTGGAAATTGCCATTCGAGGACAGAAAACAAAAAAAATAGATATCAGAAGTTGAAGAAATTGGTACAGAAGTTGAAAAATCTGTGCCAGAAGTCGACATTCCAGGACTGGAAGTCAACATTCTGGAACATCGGGAACTTGAATTGGGTCGAAATCAGGTACTGATTGGTACCCGATCTTGTCAGGTCGATTTGGGTACCGAAAATTCAACAGGTTTACCTGGTTTTGTGGGTACTTGCTTCAGCTCTTTTCCCAACCCCAAGAGCCGCATATAAAAATCTTCATATGGCCATGAGCCACAAAATAGATGCACATACATCTATTTTGAAGCCCAACATCTCATGGTCAATGGTATCAAATGCAGCCGAGAGATCTAACAGGATCAAAAGGGTCAACTGACCCTGTTTCAACTCATGGCGAAGGTTGTCAAACAAGGCAACAAGCACTGCACAGTTTCAGTGCCAAAACCCGAATGAAAGCCGGAATGAGATGGATCCAGAAAACTGACACAGTCCAAATGTCCCTGAAGTTGCTGAGCCACCACTCGTTCAATAACCTTCCCTAAAAAGGGAAGGTTAGAGACTGGCCAGTAGCTGGCCAGGGAGTCAATGTCAAGCGATGGTTTCTTGAGCAGAGGCCGCACCACCACTTCCTTGAGGCAGCTCAGCACTCTGCCCTCCCGAAGTATGATTCTTGAAGGCTCATCCCCCCCCCAATAAAACTCTGAATATTTTAAAAAGCCTTTTCTTTAAGCATTTCATTTTGCTGATCAAACCATTTTGACCTTGGCAAGTCAGTATATTCAAAAAGTTATGCCTTGGATGAGGCTGAACTTTACCCCCAAAGTAACACAATTACAGTTATTGCTAAATTGTTATGCTAGAATATTCTCAAGAATGCATGTGTTTTCCCAGAAGACAGAGGACAGCATTATCCCATACTTCAGCAGGGTGATAAATGTCATGCAAATAATTGGTTTTATTTAGAATATTATGGCCACTTTGTGAATGGCTTCTCTGGCATCCTGGAAAGGCTTTATACTCAAATCAGCTAGAATCCCATTGACAATTAAAGCCTCTTCCTCTCCGTTCTCCCCTCTTCAATCCCCCCATTGCTTTTGCTAAACCAGAGCCTGAACTGCCTGTGTGAAGTTTCAAGAATCATATTCTTTGGAGCAGTAAAGCCCAGTGGTGCAAAATGGCTTACTTCCTACATTTAGCATCCGACAATCATTCATTAAAATAGATAAATACAGGCATTTTATTGTTAAGGGTAAAATTTAATCCATGAATGGGTAATGAGAAAACCTATCTGAGGATGTCGCAACGGACTTCCATTTAAGACCACCAAATCAGAGGAGGCCTGGAAAGTTGCAGAAGAATTTGGAAATCTTTTACATTAACCAGTATCCTCAACAACTAAAGCCCATGACTTTTCCTTTTGTTTGTGGACTCGGGGGAAGTGGGGGGAGGGACAGTTCTAACTTGTTTATTGTCATATCCCTGATATTCTAGGTATTTTGTGCATATTTAAAAAGAAACTCTTTGGGCAACAACAGGTTTTTTTTGTTTTTGTTTTTTAATAAATAGTGGAGGTTTGTTTTTTCTAACTACATTGAAAGATACATTATCATATCAACACACTAATTGAACAGGGGTGGGGAAACTTTTCTCTCCCAGGGGCTACTTTGAAAATGTGTTCAAGCTCCCAAGGTCACATAGGAGTTGGGGATGCTCATGGGGTGTGCTCATGAAGAGGAGGGTCCAGATGATGGACCTGTGCCATGGATCTCTGGCCCCTATCCTTCTGTGTATGCCCTCATCTTTCCCCCTTTATCCTAATCTCAGTCTTTCAGTGATTGAGGGTAGGAACTGGAAAGGTGCCAAGTAAAAACTAGTCATGGGCTGTACGTCACTGGCCCTGACATTCTCATCCCTGTCATAGGCCCTTTTTACATGGACGGGGGTGGGTGGGGGAATGGGTGTTTTGCCGCAGTGGGTGAAGGTATGTGTGTGTGTCTGTTTACTGTACCTACATCCATCTCCACCCACCTCCACCTACGGCACCTCCTCCGGTTTTCCAGAGGGCTCCGTGGGTGGAGGTGGGTGTTCCGTGGGAGTGCCCGCCATCCCTCTTCGTGTTAACACAGGCGAACACCAAGCAGACACTCATCCCACCCCCCACTGCCGTCCGTTTACATGGATGCCCCCCCCCTGGCCACACACCCGCCCAAATACCGAGCGCGTGGGGGGGGGGGGGGAGTGTCCATGTAAAAATGACCATAGACACTTCCTCACACAGCTCCTCTTTACATTAATGGAATCTTCCCTGATGAAACTAAGTAGAATTTATAATATCCCTTGTAGTCACAATGCTTAAGCAACATCTATCACCAGACAGGTGTTCAAATGCAAGACAGAGGAGGCCAGCAACAGAACGTAACGGATGTAACAATAGCTACTCGGTGTTAAACATTTATTTGTAAGGTTTGTTCAGCAAAAATGCATCTGGCTATGCATTTTTAATACATGCTGATCTCGGGTGCTGCAAATATGTAGCTGCTGTTATGTCTAGATAAGCATACCAGTCTATTTCTGGTTCATGGTCATCCAAAAGACAATAGAGACTTGGGTTTTGTGAAGGGATATTGCTGAGCTTCTCTAGTTCCTTTATGGTGGTGGTTGTGGCCCTGAAACTAGGGATGTGTGAATACTGGGGCGTTCGGTGTTTGGCCCGTTCAGGGTTTGGCCAAACCCAAAACCGTTTGGGTTCAACCTGTTCAGCCTGAATGGGTTTTGGGGGCCCAAACCTCTTCAGGTGGGGGGGCTTGGGTTTCCCTCCCCTCTCCAGGCTGCACAAGTGGAAGGGGCACCCTGGAGTACCTCCCCCCCACCCAGCCTCCTAAATATTTTTTAACCCCCCCACCCCAGGGATTGCCCTACATGGTGGTGCCGGGGCTCCGGGGGTGGGTCTGGTGGCAGGTCCAGCGGTGGCGGCGCTCCGGAGGCCTAGTAGTGGCCTGAAGTACTTTGGAGAGCCACTGCTGCTGGACACGCCACCACCACCACCAGACCCGGAGCCTGACCTACCTGGTAGTGCCGGGGCTCCGGTCCCGGGTCTGGTGGCGGCAGCGGCACTGGCGGTGGGTCTGAACTGCGTTCGTACTTCCCTACCTGAAACTGCCTGCCCAACCATACTTTAAATAGAGACATGGATAGGAAATCAAAGTTTGGGGACCACTGGAAATGTAACATCCCAGAAGACAAACCTACTGATAAATCCTAGAGCTATTTCTTTTCGAATTTCTCCTTTACCTAATGGTATTTTTCGGCGTGGAAATCTAAATTTGACATTCAACATCACTTGCAAGATATCCTAAGAATCCACATACCTTTTTGGCAGATAGATCATTTCCAAAAGTTGCCCGCTGCTTATAATCTGCAGCGTCTAGTCATATATTTCCGTAACCCGAAGCTGGCAATCAACATTTTGGACCAATTAAATTTATTTCAGTCATGGTGTGTTGTAGTGGGAGAAGTTTTCATAGACCCTGTTAAACACTCGTTAAGTCCATCGAACTTTAGTCACAGGGCAATTTTAGTCTAGGTCAGGGCCGCCTAGGAGTGGGCATTAGGGTAACCCTCATAAAGATTCTATAAATTGGGGGAGGAGAACCTTTGTCCTCCCATCGAATTAGTCAGGAAACAAGGCCTCCACGAAACCAATTAACTCTCAACTTATGGATATTGCTATCTCAGAGGGTGCATCCATGGATGCCCAGACCTCAATTCCCTTACAAACTTCAGAGGCAAACTTGTGTAAAGATTTGTCATTCATGCTTCTCCCTGATCTCAGCGTTATGGACACAAATGTTCCAATTCAAGCAGATCTAGTTCTCTCCCCCACGGTTGGCACAGGAGTGATGACCCACCCAATAATATCTCAAGATTCTGGAAGGCTTCAGGATAGACAACATAGAGGGAAATCAGATCTAAACATAAAGGAGTACCCAGATGAGAGAGATCAATTGCCCCCTACAAAAGTAGTACTAGAGAATTTGCAGGCAAGACCAATAGAGTGAGGAACGGGGTACAGTGATCCAACCTTATTATTGATTTGTTCTTGGAATATTGCGGGATGGGAATCACACAATTATGAGGATTTATTTAGCAAATATATTAATAAATTTACTATTGTTCTGTTACAAGAAACATGGGCCAAAACCCTAGTGGAATAGAAGGGTTTAAAGCATAGTCCCTACCTGCTAGATCGTACAGAAGGAGAGGCAGACCTAGTGGAGGAATCACCTGTCTAATATCTAATAGTTTGAAACATGTAGTTGTGATGGAGTTACAATTAATGTCAATTTCTCAGGGCATGGTTCTGAATAGCAAATCACTTATTTTAATAATCCTCTCACTTTACACACCTCCCATGAATGCTACTTCATTTGACATGGGCTTCTGGGAGAAACTTGAAACCTACATTGAAAATCTCCAGATAGGTTACCCAGATGGAATTATTCTTCTAGCTGGCAATCTAAATGCACGTTTAGGTAGGGATGATGAGACATTGGCCAAGTATCTTAATCCCAATATGTCACCTGAAAGGGCCTGCCCATTTGATTCAATTCTAAAGGACAGGCTATCAAAGGATTCAGGTGTAAATGCCTCAGGACTTAAAGTTAAGGAATTTGTCAACTCATTACATTTAACTGGTGTGGGCAAGGTGCGGGAGAGTATTGCTGCGGGCCAGGAGTCAAGGTGGGTGGCTGCCAACTAGTGGAGTTTTGTACGCGAACCAGACCTGAACTGCAAATGGAGGACCAAATTTGTGAGGCAAGCACTCGCTACCTGAGTTGGACAGTTGTGAGCGGTGTGAACACCGCTCCTGAATGGTGATTGGTGGACAGAGCCTCAAGGACTGTGGCACGGGTGCCGAGGTTTAAAAGACAAGCTGCGGCCTGCTCATTTGTGTAAACAAGGTGTGGGAGAGCATCACCATGGGCCAGAAGCCAACACGGGTGGCTTCCCACCTAGTGGAGTTTTGTATGCAAACTAGACCTGAACTGCCAATGGAGGACCAAGTTTGTGAGGCAAGCACTCGCTACGGGAGTTGGACAGTTGTGAGCAGTGTGAACACCGCTCCTGAATGGTGATTGGTGGACAGAGCCTCAAGGGCTGCGGCACGGGTGCCAAGGTTTAAAAGCCAAGCTGCGGCCTCTGGCTGCACTGTTGGCACGCGCAGTCAGCACACGCCATCTGGCAGCATGCCTAAGGGCTGCGCGTGCAAGGGCGCACCCTTGTGGGCTCAGCCTTAGGTGACAGCTAGGCGAGGGAGAGACCAAACCCTGAACCTCCAAACCGCATTCTCACATCCCTATCTGAAACTTCCTGCCCAGGTTTAAAAAGAATGTGCCATATTCCCTGGCCAGAATGGTTGAGGTGACCAGATGACCAATCCATAATGAAGTTTGCACCACCCAGCAATATCATTCAGGAGACAGCTGGTGGTGGGGAGACTATGGGGTAGCCATTCAAAAATACTACTGTACACATGAATATTTACCAACACAAAATGTGCAGCTTAAGTGAATACTTGGCTCACAAATATTCCAAATCCGCAAACCTCCCATCCAAGAAAATTTCCAAACCAAAAAACTTATAAACAAAAAACCTGAGACACAAAACATTTCAAAAACCTAAAACCTTCTGTTCCTGAAAAAACAAACCAAAAAACCTACAACCCAACAAAAAACTACAGAAAACTAAAACTAAAACTAAAAAACAACAACCATACACCAACAAAACTAAAAAGAGAACACTAACCAAAAATCAAAATGCATAGAAATTAGAGATTAAGGGTCACAAGACAACTACCACACCATATACAGTACTATGAGCTTTTCATGCCAGATTTTTAAAAAACCATACATCCTTTCAGCACTCACCTTAACTAATGTGTAATGTACTCTCTTATGCCGAATTATCCACTGGGGTACTATTGTTTTTTTGGTGCACATCTTATGGAGAGAAAGGATTATGATCTTATTTCTCTAGTATGTACATGTACTTTACCATGTTGTTTTTAAAAGATTTCCCCCCCCCCCATTTTATTTTCATATAATATCACTTTTCCCCTACATTTTGGATTTTCTGTTACATCATGTTTCATGCTTTATCATTCACATATATTTCAAGTATAATAATGTATTTTGTCTTGTTCTTTTTTCTGCATTATGCTATAGATATTTCAGGACTCTTTTAATATCATTCCATAACTCGTATTTATTTATTTATTTATATATTTATTTATTTTATAAATTTCTACCCCGCCCCTCCTGCCATGCAGCTCAGGGCGGCTTACAATCTTAAAACATACAATAAAATTTCTAAAACATTTTTAAAAACACCATATCAAAATATTAAACAGGGCAAAAAAAAAAATCAATATAAATATAAATAGGTGGGGGAACTAAAACATTCTCCTACCCCTCCCTCCCAAAGGCCTGGGCGAACAGCCAGGTCTTACAACTACGCCGGAATGTTAATAGGCTAGGTGCCAGGCGAGCCTCCTCCGGAAGGGAGTTCCAGAGCCGCGGCCCCACCACCAAGAATGCCCTCTCCATCGTGGCCCCCCGTTTAACACGGGGGACCTCCAGGAAGGCACCCCCGGCAGACCGCAGGAGTCGCTCTGGGGTACGAAGGGTGAGGCGGTCCCTAAGGTATGAGGGGCCGAGACCGTGTAGGGCTTTATAGATCATCACAAACACCTTGAACCTGGCTCGGCACGCTATCGGCAGCCAGTGCAGAGCTCGGAGCACTGGTGTAATATGCTCCCGGCGGCCCGTCCCCGTAAGAAGACGAGCCGCCGCATTCTGCACCAGCTGCAGCCTCCGAGCCAAGAACAAGGGAAGCCCCACGTAGAGCGC
>QEPC01014254.1:8445224-8455854 GCA_003113815.1 Sphenodon punctatus | reverse complement strand
CTGCCACTCTTCTAGCCCCAGGACCCACCATCATGGGTCTGGGGCCATCATTCCTCGCATGGAGGCGATGTCTTTCCACCACACCAAGAACAGCCACTACAGCCCTAGGATCCACCGTCAGGGTTCTGGGGCCAAGTTACAGGGAGGGAGGGCTGTGGCCAATATCTACAAGCTGCCACTCTTCTAGCCCCAAGACCCACCATCATGGGTCTGGGGCCATCATTCCTCGCACAGAGGTGATGTCATTCCACCACATCAAGCAACAGCCACTCCAGCCCCAGGACCCGCCATCAGGGTTCTGGGGCCAAGTTACTGGCAGGGAGGGCTGTGGCCAATACCTAGAAACTGCCACTCTAACCCCAGGACCCACCGTCATGGGTCTGGGGCCATCATTCCTCGCACAGAGACCCTTTTTCCGAACGCCCGAACCGAACAGGACCAAACCAAACAGCCGAACCCGAACGCAGCGAATGGACTGAACGGCCGAACCGAATGACCGGACCGAACTGAACCGAACGGCCGAACCCGAGCCATGATCTGTTCACCCATCCCTAATTATTGGTCTAAAATTAAAATGTGTCATCCTAATAGGTTACCAAAAATGTGTCTTCTGGAAGCGAAAAGGTCTTTTAATCTGTCAAATTTTATTTGATTGACAGATATTAAGAATAGTTTGTCCCAGCATGGATTATAATATATCTTTCTATGTAGGCTTTCTTCTTTAAATGTCAGAATACAGTCTAAGGTTTTTATATTACCAGGATTATTTGATTGTAGTGATGTTGTGTCTTTATCTGTAGACAAGAAGGAAGTCTTTATTAGATACAGAGATGAGAGTATCCAGTGAAATGACATTGGTTGTTCTTCTAATTCTTCTATTCTTCTAATAGTTGACTTTTTAAAAATATATAAAATGCTGTTTTGTTTTGGAGCCTTATTTAACTTCTATTACTTATTGTAAACAATGTGAAGCAATCACTAGATTGCATTTTTTCTCAGATGTATATTTTAGTTCTCGAAGGGAGATGCAGGAAAACTTTTTATAATGAAAGATTATGTCCTTGTGGGATGAATGTAATTGAGGACTTGCAGCATTATATTCTCTTTTGTCCTTTTTATATATTGCAATTGGAGAGATACGGCTTTGTCCATTAAGCCCTGATCTATTTTGCTGGACTAAGGAAGAAACGTGTATTTGGTTGTTGACTAAGAATTCATTCGTTGTATTCTATTTGTTGGGAAATCTGTTAAATAATTTTAAATTATTTGTATTTTACATTTTAAAAGTTTTAATTATTTATATATTTCCTTTGGTGAAAACTGTAGATAAATACCATACCAGCACAACAGTTTATGGACTGATGAATCAGATCAATACTGGCAACTCTGATCCTTAGTGACCATTGTTTAAAGGGCAACAGATAAAGCAGGCATCGTTCAAAGAGATATGTAGGCTTTCTTTTCCTCTTTAAATGTCAGAATGCAGTCCAAGGTTTTCACAAGCTTAAAAGCAGGAATACTTGACAGCATCAGCCACCATCAGCTGGCATGGTGTAATGTGAGATCCCACATGGTTGGGAATGATCAACTAACTTGGTACAGAATAAACAGGTGGCACCTTCAGTTTGTTCTACTCGCTTGAAACGCGGTGCTCTCAGAGCACTGGGGCTCACACCACAGCCTCAGATCCAACCCTCATAAAGCATTTAAGCCATATGCTTAAAGTTAAGCCTGCGAGTAGTCACACTTAAGTCAATGAAATTATTCACATATTTAATGAAAGGAGATAACCTGTTTACAAGGGCCATCATTCTGACTAAAAAGAGCCCTGGACCTATTGAACAGAGTTCTGTGCCCTTGAAATTGTAATCCAAGTACGTGAATTGGGTGAAATTTTCTCAAGGCCAGAACATGATATGAGCAGGCCAAGTGTTGAAACTGCTTTCAATCTACAATGCTGCTAAATACCAATATCAAGACAGATATAGATACAGAAAAGGAAACAGAAAAGGAGGCATATTAATTTTCCATAAATTGGTAACAGACAGTTAGACAAGAGCAGGGCTAAGAAAGGTTTGAAGAATCTCTGCAACAAGGGGTTAAAACAAAGAAGATGCTGGCCTGGTTCAGCCCACGCTGCCCCACTTGAGCTAGCGCCAAACCCACACACCTGTTCTGAGCCCATCATCTTGGGTGCAAGCAGGGAGCAAGCATTCATATCTGAGAGAGATGAAAACTTTCCTTATGGAATATTTGAGCCATGTGTAATTCATTGGTGACAGGAATCTGATTGTAGCTTGTGGCACTGAAGGGCCTGGTTTCAGTTACTTAGTCTGGGTGTTTTCAGACGTTACGCGGTCCTGATTCAGCACAGTGGATTCCCAGCGGTGGGGAACCGAACAACCACCCCCCATGGTCAAGGAGAGCCCAGAACAGACTTGATGGGAATGGGACCACGGCAGGGAATCGGGCCACCAGACCATGGCCCGGGGCAGTGCAACAGATGTGACGCCGATCCCCGGCCGTGGTCAAAACACCCAGAAGGCACCAGGGAGGGGCAGGACACAGACATGACCAGCGGAGGGCAAATGAAGCCATGCAGCCGGTTCAAAAGCACAACCCCCCCCCCGGGAGGTGCAGTCTGGGGGCCCCAGAACCCCGAGGTCACACAGGCATCCGGGGGGGGGGGGCTGGGACGCACAAGGGAGCGCAGGCGGATGAGGATGGTCAACAGCACCCAGGGGAGCCGGGGGGCGCTTTGGAGAGCTGGACCTGGACACCGGTGAAGGCATCCATGGAGGGGAACAACGGTTGCAGAGGCAGACAGGGGGGCCCCCCAGGCAGGGGTAGCACAACCCCAGGAAGCAGGTAGCCTAGTAGCAGGGGTGAGACATCCAGGAGGGAGCAGGCAGCAGACCACAGCAGCAGGATGGAGGTGGGAGCTCACAGTGGGGCCAGAAACTGGGGCCCAGAAGGCACAGGGCCAGATGCAGAGGGCCACGTGGGGGCCAGAGGCTGGGTGACCTGCCAGGTGAATGAAGTGCGGCCAATGAAGCATGCCCCGGCGGTATCCCAGCACGGACATGTGGTGGGCAACCAGGTAGTAAGCCTTGAATGGATCCTGCATGGAGAGCCCCAACTGCACATTGGAATGAGACCACACACCCGACAGTGCCACCAGCTCCGCCGCGGTGGACTCCAACAAGCAGGAGTCAGCAGCGGGGGGCCACGGAAGGTGACTGAGCTCCAACAGCCGATGATAGACTGCCCCAAGAGAGCACTGGTACCCACGGGCCCCTTGAATGCAGCCAAAGTAGAACACGGCCAAGGCAGGGGCCCCCTCCGCCAGAGAGACTGTTTAGGTGGACAGGCTGCACATGGACAGGGTGGACACAGTCTCCACTGCAGACCACCCCACATGCGAGCACCTCATCTCTGGCACCTATCGGGAAAGGAAAGCAGCGCCAGCATCTCAGCATGCAGCTGGAAATCGCTGGTGCTCGCCTCATAGCCAAAGTAACAAAGGCCAGAGCTCAGGCTCGCATAGGCACCAGGCAGGCTGTCCGGGCAGCTCAGGAGCAATTGCACAGCCGAGGTATGCCACAGATAGCACAGGGCCATGGTCTTGCGGAAGGTCCACGTATGGGGGCCAGGAGCCGGGAGCCTGGTGGAAGCGCAGCCAGCCATGGTCCAGCAAGCCAAGAGAACTGACACCATGAAAAGGGGGGCGCACATTCTCCGGAGCAGTGGGAGGGGACACAGGGGAACCCCAAGGCTGAGAAATAAGGCCACAGGCCACTACAAGGCATGGCAAATGAGAGAGGCATGGGGTGCAGACCCTTCTCGCAGCACTTAGGTGTCAGGGTGAGCACCATTGCCTGTATCCTCCTGGATGTATGTGAGGCTGTGGAGGGCGTCCTTCTGGACTGAGCAATCCAGCTGGTGGACCAGGAGACCATGATGGCTGGCTTCACGGCTGGAGGGTTCCCCAAATGCATGGGTGCCATGGACGGCACCCACATCGAGATCCTCTGCCCCTCTGCTGGAGAGGCTGTGGAGTATGTTAACAGACACAGATACCACTCCCTACAGCTTCAGGCTGTCGTGGACCACTGGAGGCAGTTCATAGATATCTTCATGGGCAACTCTGGGCGCAGCCATGATGCCCGGATCATGACCATCTCCCCCTTCTATGCCCAGATGTACCACGGGGACTTTGCGGACATGGGGATGACCCGGATCAAGGGGGTACTAATGCCCCTCTGCATCCTGGGGGACCCGGCCTATCCCCTCACCCGGTGGCTGATGAAGGTGTACCCAGTCACCAGGTCCCCGGTGCAGGCGCTGTACAATTCCCGCCTGTGTGCAAGCTCGACCATGGTCGAGCGGGCTTTCGGGGCCCTCAAGCAGCGCTGGAGGAGCTTTGCGGACCAGCTGGACTACACAGTGGAGATTTTGGCCCTGGTGATAGGTGCCTGCTGTATGCTGCACAATGTGTGTGAGACCGATGGGACAGCCCTCAAATACCCTGTGCCACATCACCCTCCTGGACCTGTGCCTCTGTACGTGAATGCGGACAACCTGAGGGAGTACCAATATGCCAAGCACATCCGTGCCACCCTGGCCAGGCATATCAGCCAGGAAGCCGAGGTGTGAGGGTGCTAAACCCCAACCCCACCACCCTGGGGCCCCCACTGGCTCTCTAGGCGAGCACCTCTATGGCCATCGGTCCCCCCGGGCCCATGAACAGACCGAAGGAGGCAGTAGTGGTGCCCAGACATTTAATCTCTCACCCATGTGCCCCCTACACCACCACCACCACCACCCACCACGCAGGTTACATACCCCCCCACACTCAGACTGCCCTCCCCCTTCCCCCATTCTCTGCATCTCGGAGGCCTCCCCCTTGCCTGCCCTGTGGGCGCTGCAGAGGTCTGGGAGCTCCCCTCCACTGTCCGTGTCCCCCACGGTGTCCTGGGAGGCCTCAGTGTCCAGATGGGCAGGCAGTGGTGGGAGGGAGGAAGGGAGGACCCGGGGCCTGAGGGCCCCCTGGGAGGCTGCTCCCTCTGGAGGCCTACAGGGACCAGGAGGCGAATGGGCGGCCCCAGCTGGTGTGGTGGCTGGGGCAGTTGGGGATACGGTGGGGGCATTACGGGGCTGAGCATCGGGGCCTGGGAAGGCAGGGTGCCCGGTCGGGCGGCTGCCATCACATAGGCACTCATGGTGCCAGCGTGCAGGAGCAGCGAGGTCCCGATGTCATGGGACCTATCCATTTTTGTGGAATGCTCCCGCACTATCCCCTTGATGGCCTGTTCCACCTGCCCAAATGCCTCCACATGCCTGCTGTGCTCCCAGCGCTCCCGCCTCTGTTCCAGGTGCACCTCCGCCTGGAGCCTCTGGTACCTTGCCTCCACCTGTTGGATGGCCCTTTCTGTTGCCGCCTCCATCGTATTGATGGCCGCTATCATCTGCTCCCCCTGTTCTGTGGTGGAGCAGACTATGTCCTCCGCCTGGTCCTCCCTCTAGCACCGTACCCATGCCTGGTGCTCCCTCATCCATTGTGCTGGGGGCATGGCCCCGGGTTGCTGGGACCCCTCGGACTGCCCTGTAGAGTACACAGATGGTGTTGGTTAGGTGCCCTGGCCAGCCGCCCTCTGACCAGGGACAAAGCTGGGTGTGTGTCCCCACCCCAGCTTGGCAGCCGGCCCCCCCAACTTTCCCCAGTGCCCCGGCCATCCCCGCCCCACGTGACCTGGGTCCCCCTCCTCACCCCCCTTGCCGGTGTGCCTCACCTGGTCCCTCCGGCTGCTGCCAGGGCTGTTCCCTGCTGGCCTCCTCACCCTCCTGTCTCTGGTGCTGGGCCATGCCGTGCCCTGTGGGGATATGGGGGTGTGGGTGGAGGAGGGCTGTAGGTATGCCTGGGCGGCCCCCTGGGCCCCCGTTCAGTGGTCTGGGTGTCTGGGGCCTGTCCCTGAGCTGGACCCCCTCCTTCCCCCATCGTCCATCTCCCCTCCCACCTGCTCACTTACCCTCGATGTCTGTCTCCAATTCCTTTGAGGCCAGCCCCTCCATGAAGCTGGGGTCCCCCATTGACCACTGGCTGAGGGTAACCAGTGTGCTGGCCGTGGAGTTGTCCTGTCCTGCAAGGGAGTGGGGGCTCTCTAAGCTGGTGCGGGGGGGGGGCTGATGGTCCCTGAGGTCCCTGGGCATTTCTCCTGGGGGTTGGGGGCCCTGGAGCTGGTGCCTTCTTGGGGGGCGGCAAGGGGAGTGGGTACATCAGCCTTCTCCCTGCCCTGGACCACAGTGCTTCCCACAAGGTGTGGGGCTACTATTGAGCCTTTCATGTGCGTAATGCAGTCCAGGGCATCATAGCAGGGGGTGGTCTGGGCTCTGTGCCCGGACCGCTGGTTGTTGTCCCGAATGGCCTTGTACCCCCTCTTGAGTTCTTTGGCCTTCAGTTGGCACTGTGCCACAGTCCTGTGATGTCCCACCACCTCCATTTCCCGCATGATCTCCCAAAACACGTGTTCGTTGCGCTGATAGAGCACGAGCTCATTGATGCTTCAGGGTCCCCCAGATGTGGATAAAGTCCTGGGTCTCCCTGTGCCCCCATTGCCCCCCTCTGTGGTAGGGCCATCTCTCCCGTGGTCCCTCCAGTTCCTCTTCCTCCTCCGCCTGGGCTGCACCTGTCTCCTCCAGGGGCTTGGGCTCCCGGGCCCATTTCCATGTCTGCGGGACATAGGGGGGTGGTTGGTTGCTGTTCTGCCCCTGTTCTGCAGTCCACCCCAGCCCCCTTCTCCAGCCAGCCGGCCGGCCGGCCCTCCCCCCTGGGTGCCCCTGTACCGCCGGGTCCCCTCCCCCTTCGGTCCCCTTACCCATTTCTGGGGTGCCTCCTCCCCCAGCCTGGTCATTGTCCCCGGGGTGGCTCGTCCCAGCTGCTGCTGCTGCTGCTGTCCCTCCACCTCCTCCACGTGCAGCATGACCACCTCTTCCTCCGCCTGCACCTCCTCCACCTCCTGCTCCTTCGCTCTCTCTCCCACCGCTCTACTCTCCCTTCCACCTCGCTCCATCCTGCCACATTTCCCTGCTGCTGTGTGCCCCTTAAATCTCCCTCCGCGGCCTGTGTTGTTGCTGGTTGCCTGGCAGTGACGTTGCATGCTTTGTCCCTGGCTAGGAATCATTTTGCTTGATTCCGGCAGGTGGTTGCTGTTCAGACGTTACTTTTTTTTGTTTCCTATTGGAAATCGCATTGACCACGCTTTCGGCGATGGTCCGGGCCAGAGCTCTGGAACCGTTGTTGAATTTGACCCCTGGTGGGTATTGACTGTGGTGTGGTGGCCTCGTAACAGACGTTCAGGGTGCTTTGGCCCTGCCGCGGGATTGAGTGTGGTTCACTGTGGTTGACTGTGATCTAGTAACATCTGAAAATACCCTCTGATGATGAATATGAAATTTCAGATACCTTCACTTTTGAAAGTCAAAAATTAGTTCCCTGTTGGCCTTAAAATCTATGGATCCTATTGCACCAAGATGTCAGGTGACAGATGAACTGGAGCTGCAGCCATAATAGTGACTATCCACCCACCCCTGTCTACAGAGCAATTGATTTTTACTGTCATGCGCTGCCAGTTGCATCTACAAATGCATTCCACAACCATGAGTTAGACTAATGCCATGCAGAAACCAATGTTCTTTCAATTTAGTTTTTCTAAAACGGGTGAAAGGAACTTGTTTAGTTTTCATACAAGGTTAATATAATAGTTCATTTCTAATTAAAAGAGAATGGCAACAAAAAACATTTTATTCCAAATATTTAACTAGAGACTTAAATTCCCAGAAAGCTTCAAATCTTATGTTTAAACAAGAGCAAAATACCATCTCATAATGATAATGACACAGACTCCACCAATAGGTTTCATTTTAAAAAAATGCATTTATAGGGGGGGGTCGTCTGGGCACGTGCGGCTAGCAAGACGTGCGCGGCTGAGCTCCCGCCAGACCCGATGCTCAAAAAACAGATTTAAGAGCAAATGCCTAGAAGAAAATAAAATTTAGCCATGCTTAATAAGAAAGGGAATGAGTCAGATTAAAAAAAAAGAAGCAGACTCCACGCTTGAGAAAGTAGGCTCACAAGATGAAGTGCACACAGGGGAGAGGCCGCAGTTCACAAGATGGCAGATGCAGCATCGAAAGAGAACACGGGAGAGTCAGCAACAATCCCCCAGGTATTGGACTTATTCAGATCAATTAAAGAGGACCTGATGGTCAATAAGGAGGGAATCACTGCAATTAAAACAGGCTTGGGAGAACTAAAGACACAAATGGAGGGGGATTACAAAAAGAATAGAGGAAGTGGAGCATAGAGTAAGTGAACAGGAGGACAGGGAAAACAACAATGAAATTACTCGCACAGAGGCAGAGATTAAGACACTGCAGGAGAAGTTAGAAGATCTGGAAAACAGATCTCGCAGGAACAGTTTAAGAATTATGGGAGTACCTGAGGGCTCTGAAGCAGTTGGTGTGGGAGATCTGGTGCAACAGGTGATGAAAGAAATCTTTCCTGAAAAACAGAATCTCCACCCGGTGGAGCTGGAAAGGGCACACAGAGCCCTGCGGCCTAGACCCAAAGAGCAAGAGCCTCCCAGAGCATTGATAGTGAAGTTCCTCCATTTCCAGGTCAAAGAGGAGGTTTTGAGAGCAGCCAGGAATGCTAAGTACCTTAACTTTCAGGGCCTATGTCTCTCCCCCAACTCCTGTCTCTCAGATTGTAAGCCCTAGGGGCAGGGACAGTGTCTATTTTATTACTTTGTAAGGTGCCAGGTACACTGCTGGCGCTATATAAATGTTTGTTAATAATAATAATAATAATAATAATAATAATATCTCAATATTCCTTGATTTAGCCTTTGAGACTGTGCAGAAGCAAAAAGCATGGAAAAATCATTTAGAAATATTCCAAAAAATGGGGATTAAGGCGCAGGGTTTTTTCCTGTGAAGTTTTCCTTCATCCATCAAGGAAAAAGAAGATATTTCACCCAACAAGCTGATTTACAACGGTTTATGGAAAAGAACTTTAAAGAAAATAACTGACTGGACTGTAAAATGAAAGGATAAAAATGACTGAGTAAGCAGGTGGCTATAAGAATAAAGTTTGCATTGTAAGAGGTTATTAAGATATAAGCAGAGGGTCTGGGGGTAGTGGAGAGCCCACAAGGCACAGAACTCCATTAAGGGGACCCCCAGAGGACGTCTAGGATATTGGGAGGGACTATTTATTAAAGTTAACATAAAGGATAAGGAAAGTAAAGGATAAAATAGGGGGGTTGGGAAAGGGAGGGGGAAGGGATGGATGAATAGGGGGGGTTAAGGTATAAGGGTAGGAATAACATAGGGTGATTTCAGATGAGACGGGGCGGCATTCGCTCTGTCCTGGAATCACCCAAATGATTCCCCGCTGGGATCACTCCAGCACGTCCAACAGATGTGCCGGGTGATCCCGGTGGGGAATAGGAGAGGGGGTGGGGCCGTGCAGCGTAATATGCGGCTGCACAGTCACGCCCCCCACGCTCCCCCACCGCCCACCCTATGGGGAGATGGCCGGGCACTGCGGCCAATGCGGCCACAGCGCCTGTCCGATTTGACCACGGCCCGGAATCCCGCCAGGGATTCTGGGCCATGGTTGCTGACCAGATGCTACTTTTTGTTGGTTCCTGCCGGGAATCTCTTTGACCACGTTTGCGGTGGTTGAAAGCGTGGTTGAAATTGACCCCATGTGGGAATTGACAATGGTGAACATCTGGCAGCTGCCAAACAGACGTTCAGGGCGCTTTGGCCCCATGTGGGTATTGACCGTGGTTCACTGTGATCTCGTAATGTCTGAAAATACCCATAGAGTTAGAGAAAAGTGCTACGAAGGAAAATAGAGATAGAATACATGGATCAAACAAGAAGGAAAGTTATCCACACAGGGAGAACCGAACAAGTAGAGGATTACAATTTGGGCTCTCACAAAAACAGAAAGGCTGGGAATATAAAAGTAAAGAGTATTGTGAGATACAAACAAGGATAAATAATTTGAAACATGGCAATGGATAATCTGAAAGTAATCTCATTTAATGTTTGTGGACTAAATAATCCGATCAAGAGAAAAAGGGTGTGGCAATTTATAAAAAAAATTCACCCGCACACATTTACCCTGCAAGAAACGCATTTAGTAGTACAAGACAACTATAGATTTAAAAACAAAGAATATAAGTTATACTTTGCAAATGGTGGTAAAAAGAAAGCTGGGGTTTTAGTGGGAATTTCTAATAGATCGGAACAATCAGGGCAGGGTATTAATACTCAAAGGCCAGATAGAGCAAGAAAAGTATACAATTGCCATAGTATATGCTCCTAATAACAACACACAGGCTTTTATATGTAATTTAATACCGGAACTATCAGAAAAAGTAGAGGGAATGGCAATCCTCAGTGGGGATTTTAACTCCCCACTATCCTCATTAGATTATTATTATTATTATTAACAAACATTTATATAGCACCAGCAGTGTACCTGGCACTTTACAAAGTAATAAAATAGACAGGGTCCCTGCCCCTAGGGCTTACAATCTGAGAGACAGGAGCTGGG